>JARHVA010000326.1:0-310000 GCA_037957365.1 Torreya grandis | reverse complement strand
TGGGTTTCTCAACAATTTACCGAAATAAAATATGGAGGTCTCTTCTCATATCAACTCTCCCTCTCCCTTACTTCTGGTGCAACCTTGGACTGCTCTAATAAAAATGGTCAAATCTAAACTCTTCAAGATTCAAAATGATCTAAACATTGATAAGCTGTTTGTCATCTAGCATATCGGAATTTCCTTGGACTTTTTAATTGCCACAATAGTATCATCCGACAGTATGCCTTTGTATACAGTGTTGTACCCACCGCTTCCAAATTTCATATCTTCTGAGTAATTGACTGAATCCTTTTGGAGTTCCTTAGCGTAAAATAGTCTGAGAATTTCTCTACCCCCATTGGAGGTTATATATTGCTGCAGTTGTATCCCGCCATTGTGTAGAAAATATTTGGCCTTGACAAGCGTCCAACGTCATTTTCTTTGCCAACAAATCAATCCAAACATTAGCAAAGAAACTCTAATAAATGAAGCAGTTGACTCTATGATTGCCGTAGTGAAGGCATTGTCTGAGTTTGTGACTTGGTATTCTGTGCTGTTCGAACAGCCATCACTGACATAACCATTTACACATGAACAATTGTAAGATCCTGGCAAATTATGACATACATCACAGCTCTAACTACGGCCTTTATCAAATTGACGGTCATATGATATAATCTCCGGCGACAGGTTGACCCACTAATGACGTGGAATCAATAAAATGATGAATGACTCTATTCTAGGATGCACAACAAAAGCTACAGCTGAAAGCCTTAACTCAAAAAAAAAATGCACGTTCTTCACCCAATGCTCGACTCTGCCTCCCATCGAATTCTGTAATAGAAGATATTTAATTTTATAATCCTAATCAGAGCTGAACATTACCAGGATCGTAATAATCATATAGACAACTAGTTCTCCATTTTCTAACCACAAAAGGCTACTCATAGCCTTCTTCAAAACTTCTCCATAAATCGTTTGGTTTTCTGGAACACAACGTGCATTTCCCTGCATAATTTTCACCAGAAGTATATGCTTTGTGTCTATTCTGGACTGCCCGTCTCTTTCCTACGCCCCTCTGCTCTCTCTATCTCTCATTCATAACATTCTCATTTTACTTTTATTTCCTGCCTTCTACAGATGCATGGTCACAGAGGAACGCCTTCAGTCCTTCCTCTCACCAAAGGAGATCTTCCTTTTTTTCTTCTACCTTTCTGCGTCCTCCTCTCCTCTTTCTTCTCCTCTATATTTAATATTTCTTGTTTTTTCTATATTTTGCTTTTAACAACCTCCCCTCTAACTTCTACGCCAACTTGGGCTGAAAACAAAATACAGTTTTTAATTACAACAATATGCTAAGGTTGAAAAAATCATTTCAACCATTCCTTGATTTTCTCAACAACCCACATTTACCTTTTTACTTTTATTTATTTCTTTACAATTACCGCTCAGTAAAAGCATATGGGAGGGAAATTTTAATAAATCGAATTTTGAATGCAGATGCTCCTGCATCAACTTCCCCAATTCAATTCTTTTTCATAGTTGTGCTCTCCTATGCATGAAGGGATACATATATATTTTAGTCAAGTAGAACTTTTAGCACTAATAGGCACACAATAGAAGGACCTTTTATATAATATCCTCCCCCAATAGGATACCCCCTTTTCACTCTAAATCCCCACCATATCACAATATAATTAATAGATAGAGCTTCAGGATATTCTTCATGGGCTAGCCTTAGACACAAATTCTATGAACACTGAGCTATCCACAGGGCACAAATATAGGACTAGGTCTCAAACAAAATCTATCCAAAAGCAAGATTTTTAACATATTTTTGGAGGTCTAGAATCTATTGAAACACACATTACTCCAGATAGCAGATGTAGATGAATAAAGTTTTCTCATGCCTAAAAAGAGGTTAAAAGAGATATCTTCATTGGCAAATAAGTAATTATTACCAGGGCCCTTAACAGAGCAACCCCCAAGAAGGTGAAAAAATGATTATTATATCTTATAATATCCATGGCATTAGGACAACCAAGAAGAAATGGTCCCTGAAGAGATTGGTATTTTTTCATAAGTCTAGCATTCTACTTATACAAGAAACTATGTGTTTGCATGATATCTCTAAAAAACATCTACTCAATTTTTTTCTAGACTGGTCATTCATTACCAACTATTCATAGGGTAACTCGAGAGGCCTGGCTCTTGGATGGAACCACACCATTGAATTGAGGTCCTTCCTTTAGGATATAAATTTCATCTTGGTCTCTTTCTTTTCCAAAGAACTAAATTTGCCTATTGATCTTATAAATGTATATGCCCCTTCCCAACATCATAAAGATTTTTGGCTAGATCGAGAGACCACTGGCATTCTGCAAATGCCTCACCTCATTCTTGGGGGTGATCTCAACTTCACCACACATCAGTATGAGGTATGGGGTGACCTTGCTAGACAAGATCCTATTTTGGATTTTTTCTTACATTTGTTAGACAACCACTTCTTGGTGGATGTTTCCCCCTTTATAATGGAACCCACCTGGTCAAATCACAGAACTGGCTCACAAACCATCTCCAAGAGGCTTGATAGGTTTATTTAAGGAATATCTTACACTGCATCTAAATGCATATAAATTTTCCAATATGAAGATGTCTACATCTGATCACTACCCCATTTAGATTGAACTTTTTATGGGTTTAAAATAACCTCCATCACCTTTCAAGTTTAACCCACATTAGTTACATTATGTAGAATTCAGGGAGCTTATTAATCAAGGATGGGTTCCATACTAGCCTAATCAAGATGAGCGTGCCATATATTGTCTTCAAAGGAATCTTATAAATGCAAAATCTATTGTAAAATCTTGGGCAGAAAATACTTTTGATGACAGCAAGAAAAAGTTACTGTAGGTTAAGGCAAATATAAAAGTATACCTTGAATCGTATCAATGGGATGACTTCTAAGCAGAAACTCTTCTATAACTTGAGGCTTTGGAGAGAAAAAATTGATTTTATTGGCATGGAAAGAGCCTAAAAGGAAGATGAAAATCAAGGCCACTTGGCTCGTTAGGGGGGATGAAAATATAAAATTCTTTCATAGACGAATTATGGCTCACATGATAAAAACACTATTTGGAAAATCAAGGATGGTGATGGACTAGACAGTATGAAAATTTCTTCTATCCCACAAGCTACTATCAAACATTATAAGTAGATTTACATTGAATATCCTAGGGAGAATATCTGGGATATTGTGGTTATGGCTACTTTATTTGATGGTTGGGTCAATGACCAACAAAATCAACAACTCCTTAGACTTATTTCTTCTGAAGAACTTCTCTTGACTCTTAAAAATTTTCAACATGGGAAAGCTCCTAGACTAGATGGGTGTACTGTGGAATTCTATTTGGGCTTTTGGGATCTTATTACAACTGATCTGATACACACAGTTGAAGAGTCTCATACATCAGGCAACATACATGTTCCTTTCTCCTCTAATTTTATTTCAAATATTCCAAAAGATGCTTCTCTTGTTTTGAACACTTTCAGCCTATATCTCTATGTAATTACATATACAAGATTATCTCAAAAATTATTGTTGTTCATATCAAACCCATCCTCTCATAGCATATCTCACCTAAGCAATTTGTTTCCTTAATAATCAACTTATTAATGATGCTATTGGTATCACTCAAGAAACATTACACATTGTCAAGACTTTGTCCAGACCTACTTTCCTCCTTAAAATTGATCTCTCAAAAGCTTTTCACAGGGTCAATTGGTTTTATTTAAGGCTCATCCTCACTGAAGTAGGCTTCTCCCCCCTTTTTATCAATTGAATGGAAGCATGTTACCAATCTACCTCTTTTTATTCTCATTAATGGTTTAGCTTCCTCTTTTTTCTCTCCCTTGTGGGGGCTTAGATAGGGTTGCCCACTCTCACCTCTTTTGTTCTTGATTATCATAGAACCCCTCAACTGACATGTACAACATGAGACTAGAGCTGCCAACATCAAAGGGGTGAAGATTGCTCACACTTCACATATCTCATAGATTCTCTTTATTGATGATATACTTATTTTTTGGAATGGCACCATATAGGAAGCAAAAGTTTTGGATAGGATTCTTAAACTTTTCTCTTTGACCATGGGTATGTTTATCAACATGCAAAAATTGTCCATTTATTTCTTTCACATTACTGATCCTTCCAAACACCATATTCACACTGTGTTGCCCTTTTCCACTCCTCCTTTCGATGAAGGCATAAAATACTTGGGTTTTTCCTCAAGGTAAATGATTATCGCTATAAGGATTGGAACTAGCTGGTAGACAAGATTTAGTGATGTATCACCTTATGGTGTAATAGGTGGATCTCCATGGTTGGTAGATTGGTTCTTATCAAGAGTGTTTTGGAATCAATTCCTATTTACTAGCTTTCCTTGGCTTTTCTCCCTCGATTGATCCTCAACTAGATTAGGAAGTTGTGTTTACACTTATTATAATATGGTAATAAGGATACTAGGAATATCCCTCTCATCAAGTGGAGTGTCATATCACTTATAAAATTTGTAAGTGGATGGGGTATTAAAGATTTATCTATTTTATTTGTTGCCTTGGCTACTAAGGGAGCTTGGAGCCTCATTACAAAACTTGGTTTATGGCAAAAAATTATACATCAAAAGTACATTCATCCATTGACCATCAAAGATTAGATACGTACTTATCCTAAAACTTTCTAAGGTGGCACTATTTTCTAGAAAGCACTAGTTCAAAGCTTTGAAATTATCAGTGAATCACTTACTTGGGACCCTAGAGATGGTACTAAGGTGCACCTGGGAGGAGATGTTATCTTTAACATTAAAGAAAACATACAATTCATGACCTCTCTCTGGGTTTTACTACAACAAAAAAACCTACATACTATGGCTGATGTTTATGATATAAATCTTTGTAATCGATGGAGATCTAGATGGCAAAGTGAAGTATATTTAGGTCTTGATCTACAGGATGCTTCTTGATAGGATAATTTTCATAGAGATCTGATCAACAACTCTATCACACTTACAAACATCACTGATACCCTTTATTGGTCTAACAATGGGGAGGATGGATAATACATGGTCAAGCTGGGATACAAATCACTCATAGCTTAGCATGTACAACCAATCACTCTATGGTGGTGGCATGGTTTATGGAAAACACAAAGACCTCCAAAATCAAAAGTACATTTTTGATTGGCAATGCAAAATAAAATTTTCACACGGGACAATCTCATGAGGTGTGGATGGAATGTGCCTAACATATACCTTATGTGTAAGGAATGTGGGGAAACCACTACCCATATTTTCATCCACTACAAATTTTCTAAGGAGGTCTAGGATGCCCACTATTTACCACAACCCTCTTCAAAATGGGATGGTGAGACTCTAGAAGATGCTTGGAAAAATTAGAATAGTTACTGCTTCTCTTCATAATCTCACAATTATCTTCCAATCTTATTGATCTAGAGCATATAGATTACCCATAACAAAGCTATTTTTGATGACTACAAAACTTTAGTACTCACTACTATTTATAGATATAATTATTCCATTAGATCACATGCATAAAAAGTTTTAAAATCCCTTCATTATCTACATCCTCCACGAATCGATCACATGATCCCATATGGTTTCATTTATGGCACCTCGAAGAGAAACCCAAGACTTAGTGAATTTGGTGGCATTTTATACTTTGGTATCAACACTATTATTTTTTGCCATGGGACTGGTACACACACCAACAATTTTGGTGAGATACAAATGGTGTTTATATTCCTCACCATCACTCTAGAATAGAAGTTTCCTTCTTTAACCATATTTTTAGATTCCAAATTGGTTTGTGATTATCTTAATGATAAAGTGATCTATAGATAGAGAACTTTATCTCATCACATCAATAGGGCTCGACATCTAACATCACACCTTTTGACTTTTAACATCACACATATCCTCAGGGAATATAACTAGGTGGCAGATGGACTAGTGAAGTAGGAATGTTCTTTGGATGTTGGTAAGGTTCTACTAAAAGTCAACATTGAGGATTCATCATCTCTATAAGAACATTTATTTTCTTGATTATCTCTCTTCACACTTATTGCCTACATGGCTTCATGCAAATTTTCATGTTTGCACTCTGAAATTTTTACACATGATCAAAATTCTACCCAGGTTGAATTTCTAAATTCCTTGGGCTTCAAAATTTCCACGATATTTTTTATGACTTACCCATATTCTATGGGGTTTACTCTTTGGGTGGCTATTATCATTTACACACCCCTTTATTTATTTCTTGCTTTCTGCATGTTGGAATTATAGCTATAATATTTCAGCAATTTCTTGGAATAAAAATTATTGACTTTTTTCTTGGTGAAAAACTATGTGTGTGTGTGTGTGTGTGTGTGAAGAGGGTTGATGTTTAGATGGAATGATTCACAATTTTTTTAGCTAGGGTTTCTTTTTACAACACAACACAAGACCAGACATGGAGATTGGTAATGGTAAACTAGGTGTCAGGGAAAGACTACAAAGAGAATACTCATCTATTTACACCATATTCAGAGTGATACATGAAACTAGTATAAGGTAAGGGCATGCCATTAGGAGGAAAAGTAGATATCCTGAAGCACCAACAAGTTTTAGTCACATAAGGAGTCATGACACAAATCCTAGGATATTCAATGGGGGCTGGCCATGGGCTTGTGACAATAATAGTGGATGGTACAACAAATGAAAGGACTATGACTTGGAGGCCTGAGGACTAACAAAAATTAAATGATGTATACAAAATGATTGAAAAAATGCCAACCCTGGAATTCTACTAAAATAGATGGAAATCTTTGAGATCATGCTACAAACCATCATGGGAAATACACTGTGTCTCTGGGTAGATTAGACCAATAGTGTACAGGACCTCAAAAAGCAAATTAAAGTGGCCACTAGGATACCAACTACCCTTTAATGCCTCATATACAAAATCAAGGATCTATAAAATCATAAACTACTGGCTACATATGGTATTTCAAAAGGATCTTTACTCATGCTTTACACATACACAATGGTGTCATAGATATGGGAAATACTACCAAGTACTCTTTTAAGGATGTAGCTAAATCTTCTAAACCTTGGTGATCATTTAAAGATGCTATCAAAAATAATGTAGTTAATTAGGCACCTAGAAAACCTCCCCCATAACAAGCACCTACAGTGTGGAATAGGTAGAGGAGGTACCACAGGTAGATATTACAGAGGAAGAAGTGATTGAGTATAGAGGGAATCTAGAAATGGAGGCAGTCATTTATAGATTTAATGTATTTTGGCCAACTACAACTACTCTATTCCAATGGGTACATACTACCTGGTTAAAAAATTATGAAATTTCCCTTTGCTCCAATGGATTCTTCAGTATGCCTTTTTTTGATGATGATGTATACTAGAGAGTATTAATTGAAGGTCCATGGTTTTGGGGATCGATGGGCCTTCACCTCACACCATGGTTTTTAGAATTTGATTTGAGCTCCCACTTATTTAATATTATGCTAGTATGTGTATGACTTCTAAACCTTCCTCTCTACCTCATCTCTTCCTTCAAAAGGATAGGGGATAGCTTAAAAAGGTTCATCAAAGCAGATTATGAAAGAATGGGGTCAGGATTATGCACATATGCATGAATATGTGTGGAACTAGACCTCAGTAAAGGTCTAATAAAAAATGATTATTCACTGTAGAAAAATCATACATAATCAATCCTTGGATTATGATAATACCACTTTTTGATGTCAGTTATGCAAGCTTATTGGTCACCTTTAGGCCACTTACCCCTAGGCTCAAAACTTTCTACCTAAGAAGAAAGGGCTAAAATCAACCTTCAAACACTAGACCATGCTGACACAAGAGGATGGGAAGGGAGAAGTACATGAACAAGAGGAGGAAGGCAAAAAAATAAAAGAGAAAGATGTGCCAAACACATGATTTTAGGACACTGATCATAATGAGGAGGAAAACAGAGAGGGGAGCCCAACAAAGGAATCAAAACTAGTTGGGTCTTCACTTAGAAGTATGAAATGTGCTCAAGAAATAGAGAGATCAGACTCATAAAAGGAATTATTGACATACACAAACCCAAAATAGTTGGGTTTTCACATAATTCTAGAGATTCAAAACATAAGAATACAGTTAGTCACAGTGGCTCCATCACAAGGAGTGTGGTAGGAAGTAAAGAAGAAAAAGGGTAAAAAGGGTAGGGTGGATGATTATTTCAGTTCTTCCTCCCTATAGTGCACTGGCCTATAATATTTCTTTGTTCAGTGCCAGCTACCACAACATGTTATTTGTGTTATTTTACCCCTTCCTTAGTTGTTCCCCCATCTATTAGGGCACTTGTATCTTTAGGTCAAGGATTTTGTCTCCCTATTTTTATTGTTAGAGGCCCTCGCCTCTTTCTTACTCTACCATCATCTATTGGCCTTTTGGATGTATTTTTCACCTCAAACTAGAATAAAGATACTGACACTTTTTACTTTTAATGTGTGTGTGTGTATGTGTATATTATACATATGTGCGTGCATGCACGCGTGTGCACTCACTCACACACACACACACACACACACACACACACACACACACACACACACACACGAAACATGTCGGCATACATGCATGGATGTGGTAAATTTTGTGTGAATGTCCTATTGTTTATATAATTTTTTAATAACCAAGTGTGGGTAGTGTCAACATCTAAATTTAACATATTTTTAATTCATTCTTCCTAAAAAATTAAGATGTCTTCCTTAAAAATGGAGTTGGCTAACTCTTGTTAATTAGATACCTCTATTTTTGTAAGTTCCTAAACTCGATCAACTTGATATAGAATCAAGATAGAGTAAAATTAAGGACAAAAACATAAAGGACATGTAACAAAATCCCCTTAACAAGGAAATGTAATCAATTTTATTTATTCAAGATAAATATGTACATGCAATTCCCTAATGGGAAAATTCTTTTTCTGCTGAAAAAATCCATTCATAATATGATCTGAGATCATATTTCCAATCTCTTTGTTGTATCTTCTTGTGTATCCAATAATAGTATGTCATAACATTTTTGACATAAAATTTAATAGTATGTATCACACAAACATAGTGAATCTCTATAAACTAAATAATCCATCAAACATAAAACAATTTCTTCAAACATTTATTCTCCTCTTTCATTACTTATTTTGTGTGGAACCATCCTTGTCCTACTATTAAAAAAATGAATATAATTACTTTCATAATAATAAAATCTTAGTAATTTGATTCAAGAGCAAGAGAGATTGAAAATTTGTAGAAACCCCTATTTCTCCCTGATTTCTCAAACTGTATATTTTTTTACTATTTTTGTGTATTTTGATTTTTTTGGTGTTTTTGTATGAAATAAAAAAAGAATGCAAATTTTCAAGATAAATTCAAAATAATAAATAAATAGAAGTATAATCTCTTATATGGCTAATCAATGATGTTATTATTCTTCCAGATGATTACAATATAAAGTCTCTGTCATGCATATAAAAATAATATAAAGTATTGTTCAAAAACCTGATAAATAATCTTTTCTCTGGTTGTTGTTTCAAAAACACAGTCACTGACATTGGTTGGTTATACTACCGTATCTGCCGATGTCGGTGGAGTCGGCCGATGTCGGTCTCTGCGTTGTCGATGCCGGTCTCTGCTCAGTCGATGTCAGTCTCTGCTCAGTCTCTGCACTGTCGATGTCGGTCTCTGCGCTCCCTGTGGCTTGTGACTGCTGAAACACGCTTTTTTTTGAAACTGTACGGCCTGGTACAAAACCGTATGGATTTCATATAGTAGCAGTAAAAACTATACATCCTGTATGATGGACGCCTAATCTCAAGAAATATTACGCTAAGATTGAAGATCTTTATCTGGATGATTTCTGGACCAAAACCCTAATGAAAAATAAATACCTGTGAATCTCTGTGATAACCTCTGTGTGAAGTTATCTCTCAAACTGGCAATAAATCAGCTGATATCTCACAACCTCTGAATTGCACACACTGAAGATTGCACGTTCTCCAATGCAAATAGAATACTTGAAACCCTTGGCTTAGTCTTCTCAAAAAAAATACTTAGCAAAAAATTTTGTCTTCAACATCAATGAATATTGCACTCCCTCCAATGAGAAACCCTTATATCCTCTAAAAGGTGCGCTTACCCTAATTAGGGTTTCATAATTAAAAATATGCCAAATAATTAATATTTAATTAAATCAATCAAATATTAATATCTCCCTCAATACATATCTGATTCTTGAAACGTCTAAAGCTAGTGAACCAGGGAGTGATTCCGCACGTGACCATACCATAATAGGGGTACTCTGCTGAGTACCAAAAATCCCCAAAAAAATAGGAACTTAGGCAAACAGTGTCCAAAAGAGCCTGAACGAAAGCCAATTGGAAATATTTTGGTAGTCAAAGCCAAGCCAAGCTCCATCATGACCCTCTATCTATCCTATCAGCCTACGAGGGTCACATAATAGGCTAATCATTAACTCTGTGAGATGTCAACTGGAAGGGGACATGACAGTCTGCCCCTCCTAAAACTACTTGTCCTCAAGCAATCTCAACTCTGGATGCTACAAAATATCCTCACTCTCCTATGTAGCATCCTCCAGTGGCAATCTCTCCACTTTACAAAATATTCCCTGATAGCCCTCCTATGCAATTGTCTCTCTCTGTACTCCAAGATAGACTTAGGTACTAAAATCAACTTTCCCTCATCATCTAAGGGAGGTAAAACTGTAGAAGGTACTACACTGTGTCCCAACACCTTCTTGAGGCGTGATACATGAAAAACATTGTGTACCCTGCTCTCTGCTGGAAGATCTAGCTCATAAGCCACCTCTCCAACACGCCTCAGAATCTTGTAAGGACCGTAATAACGTGGCTTAAGCTTCTCTACCCCACTCTTCCTAAGAGTAGACTGACGGTAAGGTTGCAGCATAAGATAAACCATGTCACCCACATCAAAAGATCTCTTGGTCCTCCTTTGATCTGCATACTACTTTTGTTGATTCTGTGCCCTAGCAATATTCTCCTTGAGAGTCCTCATAGTATCTTGACTCTCCTGCAACAAGTCTCTAGCACTCAGCACTCAATAGTCACTCAGTAGCAAATCTAGAAAACTCGATGCCTCATACCCATACAATGCCATAAAAGGGGACATATGTATGGTCATGTGGAAGGTCATGTTATAGCAATACTCGCACAAATGAATCCACTTGACCCATGCCTTTTGCTGCCCTGCAATATAGTTCCTGAGGTAACCTTCCACCCATTTATTCACTATCTCTATATGTCCATTGATTTGCGGGTGGTTGTTGGTGCTCAACGTAAGCTCGGTCCCACAAAGTTTGAACACCTCCTGCTAGAAGTGACTCAAGAACCAACTATCCCTATCGCTCACTATGCTCTGAGGCAACCCATGCAATCTGAATACCTCTCAGAAGAAGACCTCAGCTACCTGTGTAGTTGTGTAAGTAGTGGTAATCAAAAAGAAGTGGGCATACTTCGTTAACCGATCCACGACTACATATATGCAATCTCATCCTTGGGATTTAGGCAAGCCCATAATGAAATCCATCGACAGGCATTTCCACTTCCTGTCAGGAATTAGAAGTGGCTACAATAACCCTACCGAGTACGTGTTCTCCTACTTATTCTACTGACAAACAGGGCACTCATGCACATACTGAAGAACATCTGCCTTAAGTCCCTTCCATGTGAATCTCTCTTGAATCTGTCTATAGGTCTTGAAATATCCGAGATGTCCTGCAGTGGGTACATCATGAAAGGCTCACATGATAATGTTCTTCACCCCTAAACCTGGGATCAAATAAACCCTATTCTTGTAAATGATCAAGTCATTCACAAGAGTATATCTAGTATCAATCATCGATCCCTCTATAATATTAGATGCCCATGAATCCTTGGCATACTCTGCCACAATCATATGTCTCCAATCCTCAGTAATGTGAAACATAGTACTCAAATAAGGCCTACGTGAGAGAGCATCGGCCACTACATTCTAGGTGCCCTTGATGAAAGAGATGTCAAATTCATATGCCTGTAATTTGCTCACCCACTTTTACTGATGATCATTGAGGTCTTATTTCCCCAAGAAATGCCTCAAGTTATTGTGGTCCATTTTGATGCAAAATTTGTTGCCAACAAGATATTGCCTAAATTTTGCCAAGGCATGCATTATAGCAAGCATCTCCTTATCATAAATGTTGTAAAGTCTCTCTGGCCCCCTGAGCTTATGGCTCTCATACACTATAGGGTGCTTGTCCTACATAAGCACCGCTCTAATGCCCTCACCTGAAGCATCACACTGAAGCTCAAAAGGCTTCAAAAAATCAGGTAGTGCCAACACGGGGCACGTAGTCATCAACTCCTTAAACCACATGAAACACTCCTGTGCCTCAGGTGTCCAACAAAAAGCACCTTTTTTCATCAAATCTGTCATAGGGGCTACATGACGTGAATAACCATTCATGAATCTATGATAAAATATGCACAAACCTAGAAATCCCTGTAGCTATGTCAGATTCACCAAAATAGGCCAGTCAATAATAGTGCAAATCTTCTCAGGATCCATCTGCACTCCCTCTACACTGATAATATGACCTAAGTATAACAATTTAATCATCCCCAAATCACATTTGGACTCCTTGGCATACAAGGACTCCCTCTCCAAAATACTGAGTACGGTCTCTAAATGAGCCAAATGCTCCTGCCAAGTCCTGTTGTATATAAGAATCTCATCGAAAAAAACAAGTACAAACCTCCTCAGCAGTGAATGGAAGACTCTGTTCATGGTGGACTGAAATGTCACTGGCGCATTGGTGAGCCCAAATGGCATCACCACAAACTCATAGTGTCCACAATGATAATGAAAAGCAATCTTAATGTCCTGCTCACAAACCCTGATCTGATGATATCCAGACCTTAAGTCTATCTTCGTGAAGTAGCATGCACCATGGAGCTCATCAATAAGCTCATCGATACGAGGTATTGGATATATATTCTTAATAGTTCTCTTATTCAGGACTCTGTAGTCAATGCACATGCGTAAGGTTCCATCCTTCTTCTTCACCAGAACAACTGAAGAAGCAAATGGTGATTTGCTAGGCCGAATGTGACCCATAGCAAGTAACTCCTTAATTTTTTTCTCAATCTCATCTTTCAACCACTTAGGATGCCGATAAGGAGTAATCATGATAGGCTTAGCACCCTCCTCAAGCTCAATAATGTGCTCAATGCCCCTGTCTGGAGGTCTCCCAGGTGGAATATCACTGAATACCTTATCATGCTTAACTCTCAACTACTGAATGTCAGGATGATACTCAATCTTTTGTTGTCCCTCCTATATTGGTGCCAATGTGCACTCGGCAGCCCACTCTATCATGTCATGTCGCATGAGCCTCTCCATCCGATGAAAAGAAATAGTTTTGATGTTGTTGTCTCGTATTGCCTTAAGAATGTGTGTCTTCCCATCAACATCAAAATGAATCTCCATGTCCTTGAGATGAAGAGTGACTTCCTCAAGGGAATGAAGCCACTTCATGCCCAAGACCAAATCTATATCCCCCATGTTCACCACATAATAATCAGCCTTGAACTCATAGTTGATCAAGCACAATGGGAGATCTCTAATCATCCATTCACACCTAAGAGTGTAACTGTTGGCCACCTTAACTCTAATGCCCTCGAAATCCTTGATAGTGATTCCATGCTTCTCCATAAATCTAGCATCGATAAAATTATGTTTGGCTCCTGTGTCAAGAAGGGTGATGACCCTCTGTCCTGCCAAAACTCCACAGAGTCTGAATGAACCATCCTACTGGATGCTAGATAGACATGCCTCCTAAATCTGAAGCTCTAAATCTGCCTTTGCCTAAGGCTCAAAAGCCTCAACCTCTGACTCCTCAAAACTCTCGTGATGTTCAGAATCTTATGATTCTAAATCCTCATAATAAGCCCACATCACTCGATTTGCCTTGCCCTTAGGCCTCAAAGGACAATCGTGATTGGCATCATAGGGACCTTTGCAGTAGAAGCAAAGCTTCTTCCTACGTAGATCATTAAGAGCCTCTCGATCCAAAGGTGGTGGTGTTGGATTTGCCTTTGAATCATTCTTAACACCTGATTTGTCTTTGTTAAAATCTATTCTTTTTCTATTTCTATTGAAGCCCTTATTGTCCCTGAATGAAGAAGTACCTCTAGAGTTAAATTTATTGGATGGGGCTGCCATCTCCATACTATGCACCTTCTTCAGAGCTTCCTGTAACAAAGGAGGATCAAAGGCTTTGATCCAACCTCTCAATGGTTTGGATAGGCCCTCGATGAAGAGAACTACAAATCTACGCTCTGAAATATTTGGCACCATAACTGCCAACTGCTGAAACTACCTAATGAAGGACTCCAAGTTACCTGTTTGTTTTAACTATGCCAAATCTTGAAAGTAAACCTCTGGATCTTTCCTATCAAACCTCTCAACCAACCTATCTGTGAAGTCCTGGTACTCTGTCACCTGGTTATGTTGAAGTGTTACCATACCATGGTACCACCAATCATGTGCTACTCCCTCCAAGTGCAAAGTGGCATATTTGATGGATTTTATCTCTGTCATTGGCCTCAATGCCAAAAATGTGTCAAGCTTATGAATCCAAGCTTGAGCTGTCATCTTTCCACTACCATCAAAAGTAGTCAAAGAAAGCTTGCCTGTAGCCTTCTTCAGCTCACTTAATTGACCTCTAGGCCTCCTGTCCTGTCTAACTGATCTGTAGTGCTCTCTCCTCTGATTAACAAAATGATCAAAGGACATTCTTGTTAGGGTGTGGAGCTAAAAGCTACACCTTAAGGCAAACAGGAGGGTTTCTAGCATTTGCAGTCGCCGACGTCGGCAGGCCAAAACTGGCATCGGTCAGGGGACGCAGAAGTGAAACCGGCATCGACAGAGATCGGCCGGCGTCGGTCACCTCCAGGAGGGCAGGGACCGACGTCGGTTACCTGTAGCGGTCTGAACTCCTGTTAACGAACAGTGAGTTAAGTGAATGCGGAGTTTGCATGTTAAGGACTTGTTCGAAGTCTTCAGCCGCAAGTCTAATCAGTGTATGCATGAGATCTATATAATAGACTCATGGGCTGTATTGTTAAGTGGAGAATTTGGAGAAGAGCCATGTAGAGCTTGGAGAGTTCTTCCCATGGTGGAATCAAGTAGGATTCCCCATGTGTGTTTAAGTAAGATCAGGTTTGATATGCAGGGATGTGTGTATGCGAGGGTCAGAACAAGATCGGTGGGGAAGCAAGATCAAGGTGACAGCAATACATCAGAGGCATGATCATGGTGAGATCTACTTGGAGTACAGTTGTGTACTCGATTGTACAGATGTGCAATGAGGTGAACAACAGCTTGTGTTAGCTGTGTGTTGTGACCTATGAGAGAAGATTACTCTGGAGGGAAGTTTATTGTAAGTCCACGAAGTGGAAGAAAGAGTGCCACCTCTTTGTTGTAGATTCCTTTGTAATGAGTTGAATATAATTGTATATTGCCTCTCATATTCTGTGTGTTTTCTCATTGATAGTTATTTGTTCTTATGGATTCCACATGTTTAGTTGCTTATACATTAGTAATCATGTGTGCTCTTAAATCTGACAAGTTGTGTCAGAGCTTTGGGGTGTTTCGGTCCTATCAATTGGTATCAGAGCGAAGTTGGATGTCCTCAGAGCGAGTTTGACTAATAGATGTCCCAGATCTGTTAAGTGTTTGTTGATTACAGGTTACTCACAGGGGTTGTTGTTTGAGTGGGAGTATAGCAAGGCAGAAGATGGTACTATGAGAATGAAGAAAATCAGGCACAGGTTTAGCACCACAAGGAGTGTGGTGGGTTGTCTTCAAGTGGGAGCTTGAGGAGGAATACAAGCCAGGATGCAGATTGGATAGAGTACTAGTTTTGGGTACAGGTGCAGCTCTTTATCTCCAAGTGGGAGATTGTTAGGGTGTGGAGCTAAAAGCTACACCTTAAGGCAAACAGGAGGGTTTCTAGCATTTGCAGTCGCCGGCGTCGATAGGCCAAAACTGGCATCGGTCAGGGGACGCAGAAGTGAAACTGGCATCGGCAGAGATCGGCCGGCGTCAGTCACCTCCAAGAGGGCAGGGACAGACGTCGGTTACCTGTAGCGGTCTGAACTCCTGTTAATGAACAGTGAGTTAAGTGAACGCAGAGTTTACATGTTAAGGACTTGTTCGAAGTCTTGAGCCGCAAGTCTAATCAATGTATGCATGAGATCTATATAATAGACTCATGGGTTGTATTGTTAAGTGGAGAATTTGGAGAAGAGCCATGTAGAGCTTGGAGAGTTCTTCCCATGGTGGAATCAAGTAGGATTCCCCATGTGTGTTTAAGTAAGATCAGGTTTGATATGCAGGGATGTGTGTATGCGAGGGTCAGAACAGGATCGGCGGGGAAGCAAGATCAAGGTGACAGCAATACATCAGGGGCATGATCATGGTGAGATCTACTTGGAGTACGGTTGTGTACTCAATTGTACAAATGTGCAATGAGGTGAACAACAGCTTGTGTTAGCTGTGTGTTGTGACCTATGAGAGAAGATTACTCTGGAGGGAAGTTTACTGTAAGTCCACGAAGTGGAAGAAAGAGTGCCACCTCTTTGTTGTAGATTCCTTTGTAATGAGTTGAATATAATTGTATATTGCCTCTCATGTTCTGTGTGTTTTCTCATTGATAGTTATTTGTTGTTCTGGATTCCGCATGTTTAGTTGCTTATACATTAGTAATCATGTGTGCTCTTAAATCTAACAAGTTGTGTCAGAGCTTTGGGGTGTTTTGGTCCTATCAATTCTCTCCCAAACCTGAGGAGCTAATAAATCCCACTCATCATTTGCAGCCATGAGTGCATCTGCAAATAGGGGATCTCCTGTCGCCTCCTCTGCTGGAGCTTCTTTTGGTTCCTCTTGAACAAATGTAGGACATGTAAGCCTATCAGCTATTCTAGAATGGGTCAGTTGTGGTCTCTGATTAACTGTAGCACTCCTGGTATCTCCTTGTTCCCCATTCTATCTAACAGGTGGGTTCATCCTCTCTACCATAGTAGTAAGTGCCTGTAGTGCCTGCGCCATCTGCTGCTAGCCTGTAACCATAGCACGAAAGAATTCTCTGGTGTCTTGATCATCATTATGCCTGTGGCCCCTAGGTGGGCTACTCTCATGCCTGTCACTCATGATGGCCGACTGTTGTTCTAAAATTGGTTTGCCTTTTAGCAAGGCTCTCCTGTGTGTGTGATACCTGTGTGGTCCCAACTCTTGTGGTTGCATAAGATTGCTAAACCCTCAGGATGGCAAGATTTAGCTCTGATACCACTGTAGAAACCCCTGTTTCCCCCTAATTTCTCAAACTATATATTTTTTGATTGTTTTTGTGTATTTTGATTTTTTTGGTGTTATTGTATGAAATAATAAAAAAATGCAAATTTGCAAGATAAATTTGAAATAATAAATAAATAGCAGTATAATCTCTTACTTGGCTAATCAATGATCTTATTATTCGTCCAGATGATTACAATATAAAGTCTCTATCATGCATATAAAAATAATATAAACTATTGTTCAAAAACTTGATAAATAAGCTTTTCTCTAGTTGTTTCAAAAACACAGTCACCGACGTCAGTTGGTTATACTGTCGTATTTGCTGATGTCGGTGTAAGAGTTGGCTGATGTCGATCGATGTCGGTCTCTGCACTACTGATGTCAGTCTCTGCTCAGTCGATGTCAGTCTCTGCTCAGTCTCTGCACTGTCGATGTCGGTCTCTGCGCTCCCTGTGGCTTGTGACTGCTGAAACACGCTTTTTTTTGAAACTGTACGGCCTGGTACAAAACCGTATGGATTTCATATAGTAGCAGTAAAAACTATACATCCTGTATGTTGGACGCCTAATCTCAAGAAATATTACGCTAAGATTGAAGATCTTTATCTGGATGATTTCTGGACCAAAACCCTAATGAAAAATAAATACCTGTGAATCTCTGTGATAACCTCTGTGTGAAGTTATCTCTCAAACTGGCAATAAATCAGCTGATATCTCACAACCTCTGAATTGCACACACTGAAGATTGCACGTTCTCCAATGCAAATAGAATACTTGAAACCCTTGGCTTAGTCTTCTCAAAAAAAATACTTAGCAAAAAATTTTGTCTTCAACATCAATGAATATTGCACTCCCTCCAATGAGAAACCCTTATATCCTCTAAAAGGTGCGCTTACCCTAATTAGGGTTTCATAATTAAAAATATGCCAAATAATTAATATTTAATTAAATCAATCAAATATTAATATCTCCCTCAATACATATCCGATTCTCAAACCATCTAAAGCTAGTGAACCAGGGAGTGATTCCGCACGTGACCATACCATAATAGGGGTACTCTGCTGAGTACCAAAAATCCCCAAAAAAATAGGAACTTAGGCAAACAGTGTCCAAAAGAGCCTGAACGAAAGCCAATTGGAAATATTTTGGTAGTCGAAGCCAAGCCAAGCTCCATCATGACCCTCTATCTATCCTATCAGCCTACGAGGGTCACATAATAGGCTAATCATTAACTCTGTGAGATGTCAACTGGAAGGGGACATGACAAAATTGAGGATAAACAAATATACCTTCTCTTTCGACTCTCATCTTCTCCCCTTCACCTTATTGTTTGCAATAAAGGCATTTTATTTTTCAAGTCAAGTTTCATAACTCGTGTGTAAGAACAAGATGTGAATGTATTGGTGAACAAATTAATATAATGGAAAACACATAATGTATCACTTACCTTTGTATACCTTGAGTTCTTCTATAGTTTTCAACCCTTCAGAGCTCAAATCATTGGATTCATAAATCTTATGGTAGCTAAAATTCCACATCGTCATCATGATCACATGAAACATGTGAATATGTTTCTTGATCAGAGATGGTAACATGTTCCTATGCAAGTAAAATCACATAAAAGAAGATCACAATCATATTTCATATCAATATAAAAATTGATTGTACAGTAAAATAAAAGCTTAACAAAATGGTTTAAAAAGTAATCTTTAAATAATTTAACAAAATCTTACTTATACCATAATAGGAAAATCTTTCCACAACTTCAACATTGCCATTATGATTATGCTTGGTATTCCACTCTTAATTTATAAGGCAATTTAAGTGTGTTAAAACTATTTATATAAATCATCATGCATTATTAAGTGAAATTACATACATACCAAATTGACCTCTATATTATTTATGAGTAAATATTTTTTACTCATCGATAACATACCTATTCCTCAAAGAATCTATTAACATTATTGGATTTTAATATGAGCCCCCCAGATTTTAGGTCCATACCCACCTTAGCCATCGGTTGGAGAGTGGAATAGTGCATTCAATTTTGAACCCAAAACATCAAAGAAATGCCTAAAGTAGTTTATGAATGAAATCTAAATAGGGTTTTGAAAGAGACACAATAAAAATTGAAAAACACTTAACTTGGTTTAAATCACATTATCTCATTAATGCAAAAACCTAGTTAGTGGACCAAAGACACAATTGTGAGCAAAACCCAAATAACCAACACTAAAAGACAAAAGATTCATAATACATAGAGAATTTAGTCAAAGTAGATTGTAATAAGATGGATAAAATTAGACCATTACATATAATGTAAAGGGTATTATATAGTCAGGAAAGATGTAGAGCATTATATAGATTGCAATAAGATGGAAAACAATTGACAATTATACAAATTGATGGTCCATTGGCTCCTTTACTTTATGTAGAAAGATCGATAACAATATACCATTACATAAAATGTAAAGGGTGTTATACATACAAGAAAGATGTAGTGCAATATATAGACTATAATATAGGGTTTAGAGTTTCAATGAATATATATAGACTATGTGTAAATCATTAAAAAGAATGTAAAGGTTATGCATTTTCCCTTACCTCCAAGAAACTAGATAGGTGTCCTTGCATATTTTATGGTGTTGTTGCATAAATTTATAATGTGACTGTATACCAAGAGGAAATGCTGAAATGAGGAAATATGGATGGTGTCTTATGGAGGGAGAAGAGGGGTCTCTCTCATGATCACTTTCTTATTATTATTGCACTTTATAATAATGCATTTTATTGATGACTTACACACTCAACCTTTGAATATGAATGTAACAACTAATTGGCATATTATGGTTTATGAAGACCCACTACATTTCATTATGAGCCAAACACAGATGAAAATTATAGATAATACATGCCACATGGCATCAAAATTTTGAGTAAGACCCATAAAACAAAGAAAGAAATACAAAATATTCATAATGCATTCCCTTTTTAATGAACAATGTCATATTGCTTTAACAATACATAAGGCAAAAAAATAAATACTTGTCATATTAATAAATTAACCATTAAAAACATAATCAACCATACAAGCAGATAAACAAACTAAATAGAACTGAGAGATCAAACTACAAGATGATACATGAACTTAAGAATCAATCAATAGGTAGAGGTGTCTTACATTTAAATCTCATTCATATTATACTATAATCATATACCTATATCTATTATGTTACACTTTCCAACCTAGGTCATACCAAGGCAACACCTAAAATAATACAAAATGACATCAACAGTTCCTATCCGTTATATCTCAAAATAAATTGAGTACAATAAGTCTGAAATAAAAACTTGAAAGAAGAAACCATTATGCATCAATAAGTGAAATCATATATATACCTGAACTCTATATTATCTATGCATAAAGATTTTTTATGCATCAATAACATACTTATTCCTCATAGAGTCTATTAACATTCTTGGAATTTAAAATAATCCCATCCACATAGTGGGTCCTTACCCACCCTGACCATCAGTTGGAAAGTGTAAAAGTGCATTCTATTTCAAACCCAAAATATAAAAGAATATGCCTAAAGTATTTTATGAATTTTATTTGAATAAGGTTTTAAAAGATACATACTAAAAATTATAAACAATCAACTTGGTTTAAATCACATTATCTCATTAATACAAAAACCCAGTCCATGGACCAAACACACAATTGTGAGTAATGTGGTCTGAAAAAATGAAATCATCACTATATATGAACTAAATGGAATATAAAATGGTGAGAATAAAATATATAATAAGCACAGACACCACCATATTGGAATCCATCATGAGCTTACAAAGACATCTACTAGTAGTAAACTAGAAATCAACTACTCATTTTCCACCTCATATGATTTTCCTAATCCTAGTGAAACTTTGATTTGGCATTGTGAGTTAGAATAACTAAAATTGATTTTGAAATTATTAACTCATATCTTACTATAGATTATCATTCACTCAATTTCATATTGAACAACTAAAATATATACATAAATTTGATCAAATTTTCATAAATATTTTAGATGTTTAATATGAACTTAGTGTGAATGATAATCTATAGTAAGATATGAATCAATAATTTAAAAACCAATAAATTAATCATTGAAATCAAAATCAACTATACAAGAATACAAATGAATTGCATAGAACTCAGAAATCAAACTATAAAATAAGGTCTGAACATAACAATCAAGCAAAGGTAGAGGTGTCTCGAATTTGGATCTCATTTATACTATAATATAAGCATATACATGTATATCTTACATTTGAAGATGTATGAAGTGTCCCACTTTCCAACCTATCTCATATCAAGGTAACACATGTAATCATAAAAAATGACATCATAAATACATGTCTAATATATCTTGAAATAAATCAAGTACAATAAGTCTAAAATAAAACTTTGAAAGAGGAACCCATCATGCATTAGTAAGTGAAATCATAGACATACCAAATTGACCTATATATTATATATGATTAAAGTGTTTTTATACATCAATAACATACCTATTCCTCATAAAGTCTATCAACATTATTGGAATTTAAAATTATCCCATCCATATAGTGGATCCCTACCCACCCCAACCATCAGTTGGAGAGTGGAAAAGTGCATTTTGTTTCAAACCCAAAACATAAAAGCATATGCCTAAATTATTTTACAAATGATATCCAAATAGGGTTCAAAAAAATACAAAAAAATTTATAAAAAACTTGACTTGGTTTAAAGTACATTATCTCATTAATGCAAAAACCCATTCAACAGACCAAACACAACTATGAGAAATGTGATCTGATGGACTAAAATCATCACTGTTATGCACTAAATGGAATAAAAAATGGTGAGAAGCAAATATATAACAAACACAGACACCAACATCATGGAATCCATCCTGAGCTTACAAGGGCATTTACTAATAATAAACTAGAAATTAACTACACATTTTCCACCTCATATAATTTTCCTAATCTTAAGTGAAACTTTGATCTGGCAATGTGTGTTGGAATAACTAAAATTGATTTTGAAATTATTGACTCATATCTTAATATAGATTATCATTCACTCCAAATTTCATATTGAAAAACTAAATGATTTATGCAAATTTAATCAAATTTGCATAAACATTTCAGTCATTCAATATGAACTTGGTGTGAATGATAATCTACAATAAGATATGAGTCAATAATTTCCAAACCAATAAATTAACCATTGAAAACACAAGCAAACATACAAGCGAACAAATGAATTACATAGAACTTAGAAATCAAACTACAAGATAAGGTTTGAACATAAGAATCAAGTAAAGGATAAGGTGTCTCAGATTTGGATCTCATTCATACTATAGTATAAGCATATACCTATATACCTTATGTTCAAAACTGAATGAAGTGTTCCACTTTCTAACCTAGCTCATACTAAGGCAACATCTACAGTCACACAAAATGACATCAATAGTACCTTTCCAATATATCTCAAAATAAATATAATACAATAAGTTTGAAATAACATAATATAAATGAAATATGTCGTAATTGTCCCAAGTTATTAATATAATAAAATAATTATCAAATAAGAATAGAAAACATAATGTCAGGTATGAATGGTCATGGAAAATTTCAATCATTGTATCTAATCAAGAATAAAATATCCCATATGGTTGTGCCCTTCTTAGATGATAAACCAATATTATTCTAAATGAGGTTCGAGATTCAATAATGTAGACAATTGAATTCATTATAATTAACTAACTAGTATAGTAAATGCCTACTCTGGGATGCTCCAATGAATGTGGTGTATGCTTATGGAACTAGGTAATGCCACATGAGCTCATGAATAGGTAAAAAAGGAATAAGGTAATGAAAAAATATAAATGTAATAGGTAAAAGGTCCATTCATTTTGTTGGCCCATTATCCCTATAATGATGAGAGTGCATTAACTAGATAGTGCATTCACATTTACAACTTATGTGTCAAGAGGGGCATGAAATTAGTCAACATCCAATGTTAAGGGTTGGGCTAACATCTATTAACAACATTTTAAGGTAAACAACAATCGTTAAGGTAAATGGTAACAATTTTTAAGAAATATGCTATGGGTTATGCCAAACATAGGTTGAAAATCAAATGTTAATATTTGTTTAACATTGAGTTTTTACTTTCACACTTTTCCCTTGTTCGAATACTAATAGGATAATATAATGGATGAAGGGGAGGGACCCTTGTAGTATCCAATAGGCACATAGAGGCCATGATAATAGTTTACCTCCACATGCCCATTGGATACTCTATCTACCCTCAGAGTATGTCTGTTATATAATTCATTTACCCCCAGAGTATCCATCAGGAACATGGAGGCCATGTTGTAAATGACCTCTACATGCATGTTGGATACTTTATCTACCCCCCTCCCCCCTCTATTCATTCCATTTTCCCATTAGCCCTCTAATGATGGACCCCACTTATTGCATCCTCGATTCTAAGTGTTATTAGTTGGTCTATTTATCATCAGTCTACCACTTGAATTAACCCATTAGCCCTCTATCAATGTCCCCCACTTATTACATCCTCAATTGTAAGCTTACACTAAATATTTACCCCTAACTTATTACATCCAATTCTCTATAACTTTGCCCCAAGTGTGTTGGGCTTAATCATTATTGTTTACCTTAGCCATTGTTATTTACAATAATCGTAAGTTGTTACCTTAACTATGATGTCATGCTAAGCATACTTACTTATTATGCTTAGAATTTAGGATGTAAGATGTGGGGCCCATCATTAGAGGGATAACGGGCCAATGAAATGGATGGAGGAGAAGGACCCTTAAAGTATCTATTAGGAACTTGGAGGTCACATTAATAGTTAACCTCTATGTGCCTGTTGGATACTCTATCTACCCTTGGGGTATCTAATAGGCATGTGGAAGCCATGTTGGGTTATTTTTCTATCTAGACCTTCCCTAGGAATGTGCTAAAGTGACTAATACCCAATAAGCTAGTGTGCTAGCATTTCATGCAAGACTTAGAGTTATTGAATGCTCACCTAAAGTATGTAATAAAGAACAGGTTCCTATGTGTTTTGTCTCACCAAAGTGTACTTATCATATATTGGTACTCAAACATATACCTTATCTAATGACTAGCCAAAAAAATAAATACATAATTTTGGGCCTAAATTCAATTAGGTAAACAAACATGATTAAAATGAACACCAACATTATATCCAAATTCCACATTTTTCATGTTCATATAACATAGATTATATTCATCATATCCATATTAGAACCACAAGCTACATAACAAATGTATAGTGAAATTCAGTGATACAACTTAGCTATAAACTAGAGTATAATAAAAATATTAGGATGATATCTATGATTACATCAATGGAATGACATTCAACAATAATCAATCATTATATAACAATGATCAGTAGCATTACAAATCTCTAAACATGTGTATTTATGTTTGGTTCTCCCCAACCAAATAGTTATAATATTTATAACACTTCTAGTGACTAGCCAACGATCTTCAGTGGACTAAGTTGTAGTAGCCATCTACATTATTTTTTGAAGGACCTAGGCCTTTGCACCCCTATATTCTCATTTGATATTGGATCATTGTTTCCAAGTGTCTATCTTCATACAGACCAGTGCTAAACTCGTGCATGATTGAAGTTTTTTCTATCCTTGAGAATCGTTCCTTAACCATTTCCCACTTCTTTCATGCTTCCCATGTCTTTTACTAATATTTTTAGCCCTTCACTCTTGAATTATCCATTTATTATGCCTTCCCTTTGACTGGGTCTTTTCATGTTGTGATCCCTTACACCATGGTCTTCTACACCTATATAAATTTCATGTCATGTTCCTTCCATGTCATGCTTGTTCCATGTCATGCTTGTTCCATGCCATGCTTGTTCTGTGTTGTTGTCAAAAGACTTAGCAAAAATTTAGGGTCCAACTTCACCCCACACTCTGCTATCTTTTTGTCTCAGACTATGCACCAGTTTTGGTGTCAACCAAAAATTTATGACTAACTTATTCGATCTGATTATTGACACCTTCCCAATGTGAAAAGGTGTTAAGAATATTTGTTGTTATTTATTTAATTATTACTTTCAACTTTTTGGTTTCCTCGGTTGGTTTGGACACTCACTTATCTTATTTACCAAACATTCAAGGGATGTGGAAGCATCCTTATGAACATCCTAAAGCACAGTGACCTCAACCACAACCTATCCTCAGAATACCATAATGTTAGAATTTATTTATTATCAATACATTTTTATTGTCTCTTTCATAGCTTAAACATCCTTGAATGCCTTTGCACACTTGGTGCAGTCTTTTATTAAAAGGGTTCTATCAGCCAATTGTTGACACTTAAGCTCTCCTACTTGAAGTTGAGCTTCTAAAATTTTTTTGGACCATGATAACTTCTCAAAAACCCCATCTAGAATGGGAATCACCTCCTCAAATCTATGCAATGTGTGCCTACACACTCCCACTACTTTGGTAAATTGTTCCTCTACCCATATTGTCTCATCTCTTAGCCCAGGTTGTTCCTTGCACTATTTCAATATGAGGTCCACAAGGGTATCCAAATTGTCAATTACCTCACCCTCTAAAGGGACTCAATTGATGAGCTAAAAATATGGCTCATTATTGACATGTTATTTCCTTCAAATCATCTCTCAAAGGATATTATCTTATACAAATCTTAGATTCTTAGATAGCTATTACAAGGAAAATAGATATTTGTCTTGTTTATATTAAACCAAAGACTAAATCTTTACTTTGTCATTAATGTCTAATACATAGCATGTTTTAGTAATTTTTTGTGTGAAGAATGATCAAGAATAAGACACAAGTGATGTACAATGAACATTCCATTTTGATCTCCATCCAGCAGAACTATGGACTCCACATCCTTGTTTCTACAGACTCTACAGGCTTGTTTCTACAGACTCTGCAAACTTGTTTCTATGGACTCTGTAGGTTTGTTCCTACGAACTCCACATGCTCATTTCTATAGACTCTGTAGGGTCAATACCGAGAATATTGTAAGGATAATTGGAAGCTAGAGACCAGATAGGATAAGAAAGAACCCTTCCAGCTGGAATCAAATAAGGAAAATAATCGCCTGCTATTTTGAAGGACTTGCTTTTGATAGATTTGTATATAATCAGATTTTAGGACTATTATAGGATAGGATATTTATTTCGTTGAAATAATTGGATCTCTTGGAAATCCAATCTCTAGATGAAGGGATCGACCAGGAGTCCTATTCTTTTGCATCCTATTTTGAGTTGATTGTATTAGTATTAAGTTGAAGACTTTTGACTATATGAAAAGGAGGAAAATAGAAGATATAGAGAAAATAGAGGATCAAGAATTAGATAAGCATACAGGTTTCAATTAGATTGTAATTATTTCATTTATATGAATTAATACTTCAAGTTTCCAGCATTAATTAATCTTTGTTCCTAAATCCAAGAGGAGCAAGGGCTCACTCTCCTTAGAACCAGGAACTGTGTACGGTATTTATGTTCTATTTTATTAGTTAGAATCTTGTTATTATTTGCATTTATTTATAAAAATATCAAAATAAATTCATAGTTCAAAAAGAGCATTTTCTTATTTCATTTCTTTTCTACGCAAAGTATCTTTTCTTTTATAGCAGAAGTGTGAAGCAAATTTCCTTTCATAAGTAGGAGTGTGAATTTATTTTCCATACAAAAGTAAAATAGGAGTGTGATCTTTTACTTCCACCAAAAGAGTTGATTGACTTGATTTTTTTCTTTTTCAACAAAAGTGTGAATCAAGTAGTTTAGTCAAAGTTAGAATAGGATCAGCAAGCACCCCCATAAGCAGACTTCTAGATCTACCATCCCATACCTTATTGTAGATAGCTTTGGACACCAACCCTGGTTGATAAGACACCAATTGAATATTGGTTAAATGAGGAGTTAGACGACACTCATTATTTTTGGCACCATTGCTGTGGATTAGAAGGTGTTAGTAAGGTAATAATTATTGATCTAGAGTAAAAAAAATTATAAAAATCATAAAAAATCTCAAAAAAATAATTAATAAATTGATGTACCATCCTAGAGATTCTAAATGATGATTTATTTCGAAGTTTCCACCAAGAACACAAGTGGACACTCCTTCAACATCTCTGAGTAGTGAAGTAGAAGATACAAGTGAAACCTCTTTGCAAGAATCTTCTAAAACTAGGATAGGAACTAGGCCATTGCCACATGCAAGGCCCATAGGACAAATTCCTCAAGATCAATCTCTTATAGGAAGACATTATTTAGAGATGCTAAAGACTTAGAAGAAGCATTTCAGAGATCCATAGCTAAAAAAAATTTGAGAACTTGGAACAACCTATAACTGAGACCACAAACATTCAGTGGGAAGATCATCCCAATTTTGAAAAATCATCAGAAGAAGAAATGGCTCTCCAACAAAATCAATAATTCATACAACTAGGAAGGACTTTCTCCTTTCTTATTGTTTCAGATCCTAATTATCAAACCCCCATGAAAAATATTTCACCAGCTAATCTGCCAAATTTTTGGGGATAATCTACAGAAGATCCTAATCAATTCCTATTTGAGTTTAAGGTTCTATGTCAAACCTATGATTACACAACTGATAGCCATAAATTAAAACTATTTCCCTCTACAGTTAAAGATGTAGCTATGAGATGGTTCATGGGTTTACATGGAAATTCTATTAGAACATGGAATGCCATGGAAATAGAATTCTTGAACAAATACCAAGATTACTGCTGAGTGTGAGAAAGAAAAGAGGATTTCTTCAAAATCAAACAAAATGAGGATGAATCTTTAGAGGATTATTTGGATAGATTCATGTTCACTCATAAAAGAAGTAATTATCCACTCACTGAAGACGTTCAAAAATTGGTTTTCTTGAAAGGATTGGATGAAGACACTAGAGATGCCTTAAATCTGATGGGCAGAAGAGACATAAATAAGTTGGCTTTCGATCAGATTTCTGAGATTTGTACCAATTACTCTCAAACAAAACCTAGAATTAGGAAAGGAAAGTTGGGGAAATCTAATGAAGTGGGTAAATTAATGGAAGAAATTGCTAATCTCAAAATAGATATTCTAGTTACATTAAATAGTACTTTGGATGGCCTTCAAGCTAAGGCAAATGCAATAGAGCCTTTAGCAATCTATTGTCTTAAGTGTAGATAGAAACATGCCCTTAAAGACTGCCCTCTAGATAGAACCAATATTTCATCATGTGGGATCTGTGATGCAACAGATCATAATACCAAATATTGCACCCTTCTACCTGTTTTAAAGAATCAAATGAAAACACAAGTCTAGTCCACTGAAGGAGTAAATTATATTCAGAGATAAAACTTTGCCACACAAAACCAGGCTCAAGGACAGTTTAGTGCAAGAAATCTAGTTAATCTATGGATGACACCAAACAATGTTTGAGTTCCTTCACCATTTTGGAATCAACCCCAAATTCCATCAATTCAAAATCCATGGGTAGGACAAGATTGGATGCCAACACCTCCATGGATGGTGCCACAGCCACAACAACAATGGGCACCATAGCAACATTAGATGCCATAGCCATATCAATAATGGAATCAGCAGTGGAATCCACAGTCACAATTCACCCAACCAAGAAGACCACTTCAACAACAAACCATTATGCCACCCTCAATTATGAAGCAACAAGGACAAATTAATCATCCCTCAATGCCTACACAACCAATAGTGAATCCAAAAAATAAACAACTAGCACCTTTTTATGTCAATGAACAAAAATAAACCATCAATGTTGGAGCTATTGAGTGTTCAGACATACATTTGAGATCAGGAAAAACTATACAAAAACCTCCAGTACTCATTTTTGATATACCTGATGAAAATGAAAAGACGAAATCATCTCAATTAAGCATTGGAGAAGCTGAAATTAAAATGAGCCCTGAAATAAACAAAGAAAACACTACTACACTAGTAGTTCCTTTTCCTGAAATATTAAGAGAAATTGATATCAAACTAGACTCAAACTTGGTCCATGAGTTGCAAAAGATCAATATTGAGGTACCCCTTCTACAAGCTATTAGGGATATACCTAAATTAAATAAGATCATCAAAAACCTCTATATTAAGACACCTGGGAGGAAGGTAAAATATCTTGGAACCATTCATGTTGATGAAAAAGTTGTTGATTTATTAGTAGGAAAACTATTAGTTCTAAAATATGCAGATCTGGGAAGCCCAATGATCACAGTCACAATCAAAAGAACAATTCAGTATATGGAAACAGATGATTCAAACACATCAGAGATTTACCAGCACTTCAGACAGACAAATAACAAATGAGTTTGATGAATATGATTTGAGTCAGAGTGTAGAAAGTAGAAGCCAAAGCTATGAACACTAATACATATTTGCAATGGGACTTGCAAAAGGTAAAGCTTGGGAGAGATGATGAGCTCAAAATATGGCTCATTATTGACATGTTATTTCCTTCAAATCATCTCTCGAAGGATATTATCTTATACAAATTTTAGATTCTTAGATAGCTATTACATGGAAAATAGATATTTGTCTTGTTTATATTAAACCAAAGACTGAATCTTTACTTTATCATTAATGTCTAATACATAGCATGTTTTAGTGATATTTTGTGTGAAGAATGCTCAGGAAGAAGACATAGGCGAAGTACATTGAACATTCCATTTTGATCTCCATCCATCAGAACTATGGACACTGCAGGCTTGTTTCTATGGACTCTACAGGCTTGTTTTTACGGACTCTGCAGGCTCATTTCTATGGACTCTGCAAGCTCATTTCTATGAACTCCGTAGGCTCATTTATATGGACTCCGTAGGGTCAATACTGAGAATTCTGTAAGGATAATGGGAATCTGGAGACCAGATAGGATAAAAAAGAATAATTCTAGCTAGAATCAAATAAGGAAAATAACCGCTTGCTATTTTGAAGGACTTGTTTTTGATAGATTTGTATATAATCAGATTTTAGGACTATTATAGGATAGGCTATTTATTTTATCAAAATAATTGGACCTCTTGGAAATTCAATCTCTAGATGAAGGGATCAATCAGGAGTCATATTCTTTTGCATCCTATTTTGAGTTGATTGTATTAGTATAAAGTGTAAGACTTTTGACTATATGAAAAGGAGGAAAATAGAAGATATAGAGAAAATAGAAGATCAAGAATTAAATAAGCATATAGGTTTCAATCATATTGTAATTATTTCATTTATATGAATTAATACTTCAAGTTTCTAGCACTGATTAATCTTTGTTCCTGAGTCCGAGAGGAGCAAGGGCCCACTCTCCTTGGAACCAGGAACTGTGTACGGTATTTATGTTCTATTTTATTAGTTAAAATCTTGTTACTATTTGCATTTATTTATAACAATATCAAAACAAATTCATAGTTTAAAAAGAGCATTTTCTTATTTCATTTCTTTTCTACGCAAAGTATCTTTTCTTTTATAGCAGAAGTGTGAAGCAAATTTCCTTTCATAAGTAGGAGTGTGAATTTATTTTCCATACAAAAGTAAAATAGGAGTGTGATCTTTCACTTCCACCAAAAGAGGCGATTGATTTGATTTCTTTCTTTTTCAGCAAAAGTGTGAATCAAGTAGTTTAGTCAAAGTTAGAATAGGATCAACAAGCACCCCCATAAGTAGACTTCTAGATTTACCATCCCATACCTTACTGCAAATAACTTTGGACACCGGCCCTAGTTGATAAGACACCAATTGAATATTGGTTAAATGAGGAGTTAGATGACACTCATCATTTTTGGCACCATTGCTAGGGATCATAAGGTGTTAGTAAGGTAATAATTATTGATCTAGAGTTAAAAAAATTGTAAAAATCATAAAAAATACCAAAAAAATAATTAATAAATTGATGTACCATCCTAGAGATTCTAAAGGATGATTTATTCCAAATTTTCCACCAAGAACACAAGTGGACACTCCTTCAACATCTCTGAGTAGTGAACCAGAAGATACAAGTGAAACCTCTTTACAAGAATCTTCTAAAACTGGGATAGGAACCAGGCCATTACCACATGCAAGCCCCATAGGACAAATTCCTCAAGATTAATCTCTTGCAAGAAAACATTATTTAGAGATTACCAAAGACTTAGAAGAAGGATTTTAGAGATCCATAGCTAAAGAAAATTTTGAGAACTTGGAACAACCTATAACTGAAACCATAAACATTTAGTGGGAAGATCATCTCAATTTTGAAATATCATCAGAAGAAGAAATGGCTCTCCAACAAAATCAACAATTTGCACAACTAAGAAGGACTTTATTCTTTCCTATTGTTACAAATCCTAATGATCAAGCCCCCATGAAAAAGATTTCACCAGCTAATTTGCCAAATTTTTGGGGACGATCTATAGAAGATCCTGATCAATTCCTATTTGAGTTTAAGATTCTATGTCAAACCTATGATTACATAACTGATAGCCAGAAATTAAAACTATTTCCCTCTACACTTAAAGATGTAGCTATGAGATGGTTCATGGGTTTACCTGGCAATTCTATTAGAACATGGGATGACATGGAAACATAATTCTTGAACAAATACCAAGATTACTGCTGAGTGTAAGAAAGAAAATAGGATTTCTTCAAAATAAAACAAAATGAGGATGAATCTTTAGAGGATTATTTGGATAGATTCATGTTCACTCATAAAAGAAGCAATTATCCACTCACTGAAGATGTTTAAAAATTGGTTTTCTTGAAAGAATTGGACGAAGACACTAGAGATGCCTTAAATCTGATCGGCAAAGAAGACATAAATAAGTTGGATTTCGATCAGATTTATGAGCTTTGTACAAATTACTCTCAAAAAAAACTTGGAATTAGGAAAGAAAATTTGGGGAAATCTAATGAAGTGGGTAAATTAATGAAAGAATTTGCTAATCTCAAAATAGATATTTTGGTTACCCTAAATAGTGCTTTGGATGGCCTTCAAGCTAAGGCAAATGCAACAGAGCCTTTACCAATCTACTATCCTAAGTGTAAATAGAAACACATCCTTAGAGACTGCCCTCTAGATAAAACCAATATTTCATCATGTGGGATCTGTGATGCAACATATCATGATAGCAAATATTGCACCCTTCTGCCTGTTTTAAAGAATCAAATGAAAACACAAGTCTAGTCCACTGAAGAAGTAAATTATATTCAAAGACAAAACTTTGCCCCACAAAACCAGGCTTAAAGATAGTTTAGTGCAATAAATCCAGTTAATCCATGGATGGCACCATGGAATGTTTCAGTTTCTTCACTATTTTGGAATCAACCCCAAATTCCATCAATTCAAAATCCATGGGCAAGACAAGATTGGATTCCAACATCTCCATGGATGGTGCCACAGCCATAGCAACAATGGGCACCACAACAGCATTGGATGCCATAGCCATATCAATAATGGAATTAGCAGTGGAATCCACAGTCACAATTCACCCAACCAAGAAGACCACTTTAATAGCAAACCATTATGCCACCCCCAGTTATTTAGCAACAAAGACAAATTAATTAGCCCTCAATGCCTGCACAACTAATAGCAAATCCAAAAAATAAATAACCAACACCTGTTTATGTCAATGAATAGGAAGAAACCATAAATGTTGGAGCTATTGAGTGTTCAGACATACATTTGAGATCAGAAAAAACTATACAAAAACCTCGAGTACTCATTTCTGAGACACCTGATGAAAATGAAAAGATAGAATCATCTCAATTAAGCACTGGAGAAGCTAAAATTAAAATGAGCCTTGAAATAAACAAAGGAAACACTACTACACTAGTAGTTCTTTTTCTTAAAATATTAAGAGAAATTGATATCAAACCAGACTCAAACTTGGTCCATGAGTTGCAAAATATCAATATTGAGGTACCCCTTCTACAAGCTATTAGGGATTACCTGAATTAAATAAGATCATCAAAAACCTCTATATTGACACCTGGGAGGAAGGTAAAATATCCTGGAACCATTCATGTTGATGGAAAAGTTGCTAATTTATTAGCAAGAAAACTATTAGTTCTAAAATATGCAGATCCGGGAAGCCCAGTGATCACAGTCACAATCATAAGAACAATTCAGTATATGGAAATAGATAATTCAAACACATCAAGAATTTACCAATAATTTAGATAGACACATAACATATGAGTTTGATGAATATGATTTGAGTCAGAGTGTAAAAAGCAGAAGCCAAAGCTATGAATGCTAATACATATTTGTAATGGGACTTGCAAAAGGTAAAGCTTGGGGGAGATGATGAGCTCAAAATATGGCTCATTATTGACATGTTATTTCCTTCAAATCATCTCTCTAAGGATATTATCTTATACAAATCTTAGATTCTTAGATAGCTATTACATGGAAAATAGATATTTGTCTTGTTTATATTAAACCAAAGACTGAATCTTTACTTTGTCATTAATATTTAATACATAGCATGTTTTAGTGATATTTTGTGTGAAGAATGCTTAGGAAGAAGACACAGGTGATGTACAGTGAACATTCCATTTTGATCTCCATCCAGCAGAACTACAGACTCCGCAGGCTTGTTTCTATGGACTCTGTAGGTTTGTTTCTACAGACTCTACAGGCTTGTTTCTACGGACTATGCAGGATCATTTCTATGGAATCTATAGGATTATTTCTACGAACTCCATAGGCTCATTTATATGGACTTCATAGGGTCAATACTGAGAATTCTATAAGGATAACGAGAAGCTGGAGACTAGATAGGATAAGAAAGAACCATTCTAGCTGGAATCAAATAAGGAAAATAACCACCTACTATTTTGAAGGACTTGCTTTTGATAGATTTGTATATAATTAGATTTTAGGACTATTATAAGATAGGATATTTATTTCATCAAAATAATTAGATCTCTGGATGAAGGGATCGACCAGGAGTCCTATTCTTTTGCATCCTATTTTGAGTTGATTGTATTAGTATAAAGTGTAAGACTTTTGACTATATGAAAAGGAGGAAAATAGAAGATATAGAGAAAATAGAGGATCAAGAATTAGATAAGCATATAAGTTTCAATCAGATTATAATTATTTCATTTCTATGAATTAATACTTCAAGTTTCCAGCACTGATTAATCTTTGTTCCTGAGTCTGAGAGGAGCAAGGGCCCACTCTCCTTGGAACTAGGAACTATGTACGGTATTTATGTTCTATTTTATTAGTTATAATCTTGTTACTATTTGCATTTATTTATAAAAATATCAAAACAAATTCATAGTTTAAAAATATTATTTTCTTATTTCATTTCTTTTCTACGTAAAGTATCTTTTCTTTTACAACAGAAGTGTGAAGCAAATTTCATTTCATAAGTAGGAGTGTGAATTTATTTTCCTTGCAAATGTAAAATATGAGTGTGATCTTTTACTTCCATTAAAGGAGTGGATTGATTTGATTTCTTTCTTTTTCAGCAAAAGTGTGAATCAAGTAGTTTAGTCAAAGTTAGAATAGGATCAACAAGCACCCCCATAAGCAGACTTCTAGATCTACCATCCCATACCTTACTGTAGATAGCTTTGGACACCAGCCCTGGTTGATAAGACACCAATTGAATATTGGTTAAATGAGGAGTTAGATGAAACTCATCATCCATCCACAAGCATTGGGTCTTGGCTCAAAATAACCTTACAAATATTCAACATTTTTACCTTAGCTATTGTCTTGACCTCCAACTGGCACTTCAGCTTGGCTACTTCTTCCAATTTAGTGTGAGCAATGAATTCCTTATTAAATAACTCCACCACTTTGGTATACTTCTATTTATCCCACCATGCATCATATTCTACAAGAAAATTTTGTCGTGTTACATTAGAGGCCAATTTTAAGAGCATCATGTTAGTTTGTATAGAAGTAAGCTGATAGGGATCTACCCAAATAGTTGTGGGCAACACCACCACTTAAGGATGTAATACAAGACTATCATAAGGCATCTCAAAATGGCATTCTTCATTGTACATGTCAAGTAAAAATGACATCTCACATCATTTTTAAATAGATGCATCTTTTGGATCAATATGGGAATACAGATACAACAACTTGTCAGGGGTGCTTATTTGGTATTGGGCATAAAGGTTGGTGGCTACATCAGACCTTTGTGTTTTTACTATGGATTCAATTAGTTGTTTCCCTTTTATGGGATCCCACTCAAGTATCTCAACATCTGTGTCCTACTCTTAGAAAGTGGTGTCGATGTCAAGGCCTTTCAATTATTCTACTTCATATACATCCCTCTCTTTACCAAGTTGATCTTCAATTTCCAACTATGTCTCCTCAAGGGTGGTCTCTTCCTCTTTCACCAAGGAGAGTGTCTTCTCTAAATCAATGTCTTCTTGTACTTTAGCTATCCCCAAGGTCCCTCCTAGTAATTCTTCCATCTCCTCCTTATCACCATCCTTAGGCTCTTCTATCTTCTATTCCAAATGAATGGTTTGTATTATTAGTGCTGAGCCTTCCAGTTGACTTGTTGGTGGATCTCTTTTTGGTGGAGAATCCCTCTTTGGTGGTGAAGCCCTTTTTGGTGGTGCATGGGTAGTCCTTTGTTTTTTTAGAGGTTCTCATTTAGAACTTGTGCTGGCATCATGTCGAGAATGCTTCTACTTACTTTCAAGTGGTAGTATTATGAGAGTTTCTCTCACTCACACTCTATGCTCCCAAAGATTTCTTCTTTAGTTTTAATATATAGGAAAGAGTATGAATGGAGTCCCAAACCAAGGTTTGATACACCTTGATGTTGGTTCTATTTGACTCAATATTTTATCTATATGGTTTCTTCCTAAGGTATGCATACATCTGGCGAAGAGTGTGAACCTCTGAGTTAATTTTTTTAGCTTCAAGTGTCACTGAATATGCATCGTAGATTTGATTGATAGAGTTCATAAATAACATGCCATGAAAGCATAAGGCAACTTTAACCAAGAAGAAAATTTTCTAGATGGGGCCATCCTGATGCATGTGAGGGAGTAATGGTTTTTTTACAACAAACTTGGCTTGATCACCAACTTGTGTAGTAAGTCCTTTGGAACACACTACTCATTCCCAAAGGCTTCCTTCATCCCATCCTACCACAACTTCATTTTAAGCCTATAATATGGAGTGATCTGACTAGAGCAAGTGAATGCCTTGTATCTCTTTGTAGGGGACTTTTATTTGAGTGGGTACACCCATTTTAGTTCTCCAGAGGTGTAGTTAGGACACCAATTTCATTAAACTCTATTAGTAATAGAACAAACCCCATGGGAACCTATGGTTGGGTGTCTCATGAGCCTTTTCCACATATACTATAATTTTATTGGCAAAATACATCACCCAATTTTGCTTTATCCCCTCGGTGACTTGGTGTGCAATGTATAGGTGGGCCATGTCCACCTCCTTCCATCTATCTTTTCCACCAACCTTTGTCATGATAATAAAAATGACCACTCATAAGGTAGGGTCTTGAATATTCTTGATATGCATAACATAGCCTTATTTATGGTACTCTAGTGTCATAGCTATCTTCTCTATCTCCGTTGAGTCTTCTATATCATATTCAAGGTCTGTGCCGAAGCACTTCAACATTGATACTTTACTAATTATTTTAGTCATGATTTTCATTTGGCACCTAAAAAAGTAGATATATTCTTTATGCACATGAGAGATTAAAAACTTGATTGCTTTGATAAGTTTTCCAAAATAGGGGAGGTTGAATGGTAAAAAAAGGCCAACATAATCCAAGGCATTGAAGATATTCAAGTCATAGACCAAATCACTCCTAGTGTTTTGGCGCTTGACTCTATAATCATTTTTTAATTCCACCTTGTTCCCAAGCTATTGATGATTGTAATCAAAGACAATGTAGGTGGGCACATTAGATACAAAGTTTTCAATGTGCAACACCATTTTAGGGTATTTCATTTTCTTAATCAACAAAGGTGGGGTGGAGGTACTTGATACTTATTTTTCACGTAGAATACCATCCATGTTCCTTCATATCTCATGCATTCACCTTATTCCTCAATTGATTATTCCCTAATTTTCCAAAACAATTGATTGTACCACCATCTATAATCATGACCTAAAATTCTAAAGCTAAGTAATGAAATAGTTCAAACAAGTAGCCAATTTATTATTGATGACGTTATGTTTACTCCCAAATTCAATTAACATAGTCACTTCTATTTATTTTAGAAACCCACCACCTTAAGATTTTGAGGAGTATTAATTCCCTAAAGTGCATGATAGGAAATAGTAGGTTAAGAATCTTCAGATTCATCCTTAGGTTCTTCCAAACCTACCCCTGAATTCTCATCATCATCTTCCTCCTCTTCATCACCTTCAATTTAAAACAACTTTTTTTCATCACATTGATGTCTTTTGCTCCATTTTATATCACATCTAAAACATAAACCTTTTGCATGCTTTTTTTCAACTTCCTAAGATGTCAATCTGATAGGCTATGGAAAGGATGGTGTTGGGAAGGTGCATTCACACACATTAGTGAAATGTCTTCATTTGATCAAATATTTTTCCTCAACTAGACATGCCCCTGGTATGGATTTAAATACATTAATGGGATGAAATATGCAGATCTCTAACTAGATGCCATCTTTGAGGCCACCCAAAAATAGGTTAGTCAAATTTTACTCAGTGATGTCTACCACACATAAGGAGAGATTTTGAAATTGATAAATGTAATCCTTTACCATCCCAGTTTGGTGTAACTTGGTTACTTGGCTAAAGTATTTTTCTAAGACATTATTGTGATAGTAGAGTTGCAGCTCATCAAAAAATATAGACTAGGAAACCAAGAGACTCTTCTTTTTATTTTAAGCACACAACCAACAATACCAAATAAATTGCTTGGGTTTCAAATATAGATAGGCCATGACCACCTTTCATGAATAGGAAGTTTGATGTAGACTAAATAAATTTTCAATTTAAGTAATCCATGTGAGTGAATCATTACCATCAAACTTGCATAGGTCCACTTTTGGTAACAACAACTTTGTACCATGGTTGGTGTTATGATTTTTTGGAGGAAAAGAACCAAAATGAATTGGTTGAGGGTTATTTTGAAATTTTTAAGTTGAAAAGTTAGCCAATTGCCCAGTGATTTGTTGCAATTGATCCTAGAAGTTATTCAGGTCCCCTCTTAGCCTTGTGAGGTTCCCTTTAACCGCATCAAGATCATCTTTCCTCACCATGTCCTAAAACTTTGACTTAATTTATTGATCTACCTCTAAAATACTTGAATTAGAAGTTTCTAACTCCATGTCATCTTTGTGAGGAATTTTAGGCATTTCTTGTCCTTTCCCATGACCATGAGTGTTAGACCTTGCCATGCACAAACCCTAGGTGGATTGTGACCCAAAAAAATAATGTATCAATATATGATATCATTATGATCATCTCACTAAGAAAAATCTAATGACTACTAATGTACATAAAGGTGACAAAAATTGGCCCAACATTATACCAATAGAATATACATTGTGATCATCTCGTAGAGATGAATCCAATGACTACTAATTTGGACAAAGTAAAAAAAATTCTAGACTTAATATTTATCTTTACCATAAAAAATGTTTAAAAAAAAAATCCCAAACAAAACTATGGTGATGAAAAAATTTAATTCCACTCAAATCACAAGTTATGTTTTTTTGGCCTTCTAGTGCTTAAGATGACAAATCTGAAAAAAAAAATGCATTGTAAAAACTTACCCAAATTGAAGATCTGATACCACTTGTAATGAAATTACTTAGATGATTTGCAACAATAGAAATATAAATCACAGAATTAAGAGTAGAATAAACATATTCACAACAATAATTACTGAAAGAGTAGAATACTTAAATATTATGACTGAGCCACTTTGAAGGGGAAACCTCCACAACAGTGTAATAAGAATAGAATTCTCAATATGATCATAAAATACTAACCATTACCTCATATATATACTCTACTTAGCTAAGGGTATTCTATAAGCCAACCATACTAAGAACATAGACAAATGTAACAAGATAATATGAAGGTGTGTAAGCCATAAATCAGCCACACATATCCCTAGATGCGCTATAGGTTAAAGTCATAGCATGGTAGATATTAGTGTTATCATAAGGGTCTCACACTTCTTGGATTGGTACTCTAGTCCTAATTTAGGAGTTTGGGTTTGAAGAGTTTTGAAACTGAATTTCCAAATTTTAAGTGGAATTACTATTATTCTAACTAAACAAAGAGGCATCATTAAGAATTTTTTGATTCTTTCTAAAGACTTCTAGGCCTAGACATCCCTCAAATTCCTATATAGACATATTTAGGGGTATATAAATACCCACAAATAAATGGAAGGAAAAATATAAATGGAGAATAAAGGAAAAAAGGAAAGAAAAGAGGAAAATGGAAAAGTATAGGTCTTTCACGTTGGGTTCACCAATTTATGTACATATAAAAAATGAAAAAGTAACATGTGAACTTGAATTCTCAAGGTCTAGCTGAGACAATTTACGTAATGGATGATTAGATGAGTAGGTATAGAGACTAGGTAGATTAGGTTGAGGTAAAGGAATGTGATTTTGGATGATGGGTGGAAAAAGATGCTTATGGTGATACCAAAAGAGCTGCATCACATTGCTCATTGAGAGTGGTTAATTGAGAGGAAATATAACTCCATGGTTCCTTAGTGTGAGTGAGGATAAGGTATCAGAGTTCTTAGTCAATACTCAGGATGGGGTATTGTGTGTAGTTGGGTTGGATGACTGTAGGAAATGAATCAACTCTATTGGGTTGACTAGGTCTAATTAATTTCATACACGAAGGGAATGAAATATGACGAGGCTAGTCCAAAGGAGGAAGAAATGAAAGAGTGGAGGTCTAGACTTGGAGATTGTTACACTAACGACCTCACATATGAATAGGTATGATTATTGGTTTTACCTCTACATGGTCTTGATTGTCAAGAACATTCAATTGGTCAATGATAAGATTTGGAATGGGAGTGGAATGAAAAACTTATATTCAAATTTCAGCATTGATTTCACTTTGAATATTACTATCTAGAATAGGGGATCTAACTCTAGGAAAAATACTTGCTCTATGGATATATGGTTGCTCTGAGAGTGTCATCTAAAGAGGAAAGTTAATGATGTGATAAATGTCAAAATGCACAAATATTGTTTTGGTTGTGGCTTGAAATAGTGTACTAGTTGGTTTAGATGTGTAGGAGTAAATTTTATGCTTATACTCATCTTGACAAGGCTTGTTCGATTGCATTTTTGGATATTTTTTATAGTGCTTTGTGAAGAAAAGCGAACCATGTTATTAGTTGAAAATGAAGTGTTTTATAATGATTAAGTGAACAATTGAAACTAAAGTAAAAGTAAATTATTTTGTTTTTTAATTTCATGTTTTTTTTATGCATGCAAGCTCTACAAAAAACTGAATTCTATATGGATGATGCAAGTGTTGATTTTGGGTTTTCCTAGCTTGATTTTGAGGCTTTTTCTATGTGCATTAAATGAATTAACTTTATTTTTGTATTTTTATTTTAGACACAAATAAATTGAAACTAATATGTAATTGAAGTTTACAACACACAAATTAACATTATATCTAAAACCTAAAAATCATAACTTCTGAGTATTCATAAATTAATTTGCATGTATAATCTAGAAAGCTAGTTTTTGAAGTTTGGAATGATTGCTTATGAATTTTAATGATCTAAACTGAAATGGATATAAGTATAGAGTTTTGTTTTTTCTAAGTTTGATAATCTACAATAATGTTCATTCACTATCTAAGATAATAAGCAAGATCAAATCATGCAATTTTTGGTTTGTCTAGGTTTTGGTGTGCATGTGTGAGTGTATGCATGTGAATGCAAACTAAAAAAAAACATTTTGATTGGTTGTACCTATTCTTTTGATTCAATTATTCTACCCTAGGCTTGATGCAAGATTACTATTCTTTGAAAGCTTTTACATGCAAGTGGAATTGAAAGATCTAAACTACCTTTCTTTTTAGCAAAATAAAGAGAGGAAAAGAGTTTATTTTTCTTTTTATTTTCAGTTTTATGAATCTTTTGAAATATGAATATAATCTAATAAATAAATAATCTAATTTAATCTATTCTAATAAATAAAACAAAAATGAAATCAAAATCTCCAACTCGATCAATGGTGAGACCAAGCGAAGGTAAAGAGCCCATTATTATGAGTATATTATCCTAGGATAGTTAGTTCTTTTTCTCAATAATGACCTCATGAACTCTCTAAAAAAATGATGATAAAAGAAGATAAACATGAAAGACATAATTCTAAAGGAAAGAACAATTGTATTATGGCTAGACTAATTCATGAATGATAAATAACTAGTTGCAAGCTCAATGAATTCTTCTCTCCAAAATTATGTAGAGTGACACGAAGATGATCACAAATTGAAGCAAAACCTTTCTAAAACTCAAATCAAGCAAGCTATGGCTCTATCAAACTTGAAATCTCTAATCTCTAATGCAAATTTTAGATCCAAAAACTTAATTAAAGTGAGATACTTATAAGGGAAGAAAGGAAGTTGCATGTGGGAGTTAACTAGAGCTTGAATATGAGCTAGGTCGAGTTAACTTGATAATGATTGATAAAAATAAGATTATGGCTAAGCAAGGCCATTTAAAAGGCACAAACAAGATAAAATAATGAGAAAAATAATCAAAATCATGTAAAAAGTGTGAAACCTAAAGCCTTAGACATTGATTTTAAAACAAACAAATAATGATGAAATAGTCGCTTCATGTAAGTGGTGAAGACAAAATCATTGCAAACCATTGACTATGGTAAAGAAACTGCCTCTGCCTCGACTGGTAATCAACCACCCTGTAGAAGATGTTTTTGTTATGATGGTTTATGAAATCACTATAGTGTGAATGCTATGGAAGTGATAGTTCCATCTTGAAGAGTGGTGGTTTTGTCATGAAGAGTTGCAGTTTTGTCACGAAGGCAAGGAATTTGAAAATTAAGGTAAAAGACTAATTTTTTTTTTTAAAGATTTAGAAAGGGTCTAAAATGGCATGAAAGACAAAATTACAAAGATAACTAGGTCTTAGCTTATTTATGTGGGTGTCCTTGCACCATCATCAAAATTTTCAAAAAATGTTGCATCATGTACTTTTTTGGTGCGTACAGGCTGCCAATCCCACCCATGACAGAATTGATAGACCATTGTTCTTTTCCAAAAGGAAGAAATTGGCACAAATGGATAGAAGAGAGAAAAAACAAGTTCATGTTCACAACAAGAACATGACATAATGGCATACACAAGAAAATAAGACCATAGGATCACATAAAGGAGGAAGAAGTAAGACAAACAAGTGCTAATAAGTACTTAATTTAAAGTGATGACCAATATGCATAAAATAATTCTAAAAACATTGTAATAAGAAGGCTTATACCAAATTTGAGTGTCTATAATTATTAATGAGAGATTAATCAACAACATCTAAATAAATTTATAATTGCAACATTGATATTTATAGGTAAAGTAACTAGTAAACATACCTAGAATGTTGTTAGACACTAAACATTTCCATGAATGTAACAAAATCAACCTTCATGTATAAACAAAACTCGAGCCATTTCATTCCCTATCATAAGGGAAAAAAATAAAATGAACCTGGGTCACAACCAAAAAACTAGAAAGGAAGAAACCTAAGTATTACTTATATGGAAAAATACCAATGATTACAAAGTTAAGACATTTGGACAAAGGTAGATGATTGTAGAGGTGGAAAAATGTGGAAAAAACAAAGATCATAACTCGATATTTCATCCTAAAAATAACAAACACATCAGAAAACATTGCCACCCATAAACAAGAATGACACTCACACAATCTACAAAACTAAAATTATATATATATATATATATATATATATATATATATATATATATATATATATATATATATATATATATATACTTTTGCAGCAAAAGTGTTTTGTCTGATGGGAAATAAAAATACCATAATAAGAACATAAAAACTATGCAACCCAAAAACTATAAGTGTTATCATATAAAAAAATGGCAATGATGAATATATATTGTGTAACGAGTGAGTGAGCATATTGTAATGGCACAACTGAATGAGTTGACATATTGACAAAAATGTAGAAATACATATGCTTTGAATGTCAAAACAAAATAAAAAACATAAAAAAAATCCAATAAATATTAGATGTGTGAGATGCTTCGTGAAACAAGTGAAATCAATCATCAGGATGTGTCAATCTCCGTAAGATAGATTGGATTAGACTACATGATGACACCGTTTATAATAAAGCAAGGTGGCATAATTTAAAAAACATTTATCTATTTAGTACAGAAAATTATGAATGCTAGCACATTTTGGTTGAAAGCCAAATTTGGTAGTGAGGATGCCCATATAATTAGTGGTGACGTGACGTTTGAGCCAAATTAGGGGTTAATGTAATAGTTTAGTAAACACATTTTAATTATTTATTCCTTCCATCATTAGTGTGTCGATGTGATGTTTCCCACATGCCATGTCGAGCTGTTGAAAATGCAAAATTGAGTCATTACAAAAAGAAATTTGAGGCAAGATAGTAACTTTGTCGAGGGGATAATTACGCCCATTGTGTCATCATCTTAGCCACCATCGTTGTCTGGGACGATAACATGGCGAGCACAATTATCCAACGCAAAACTTTAACCAATATTTGTGATGTTGTAGATGAATGATTTATCAGATATAATTTTACAAGCATTGTATAACCTCTTAGGAAATAGTCATATGGAAAAACACCAATGATTGCAAAGATAAGTTATTTGAATAAAGGCAAATGATTTTAGAGGTGGAAAAATGTGGACAAAACAAAGATTGCAACTCGAGATTTCATCCTAAAAATAAAAAACACTTTAGAAAACATTACCATCGACAAACAAGGACGACATTCACACAATCTACAAAAATAAAATTAAAAAAATAAATAAAAATACTTATGCAACAAAAGTGTTTTGTCCGACGGGAAATGAAAATACCACAGTAAGTAAGAACATAAAAATTATGCAATCCAAAAATTGCAAGATTAATATATAAAAAAATGGTGATGATAATATAAATTGTGCCACATTTTGCAAAAAATTGTTTTGTCTGACATGAAATGAAATTACCACAGTAAGAACATAAAAACTATGCAACCCAAGAATTGCGAGAGTAATATATAAAAAAATGGTGATGATAATACACATTGTGCCCATGAGTGAGTGAGTATACTGCAACGATGCCCCTGGATGAGTTGATAGATCGACAAAAATGTAGAAATACATATGCTTTGAATGCCAAAACAAAATAAAAAAACAAAGAATTCCAATAATTATTAGATGTGTGAGATGTTTTGCAAAACAAGTGAAATACATCATCACGATGTGTCAATCTTTGTAAGATAGATTGGATTGGACTACATGACGACACCACTTAATAACGAAGCAAAGTCACATTGTTTAAAAACATTTATGTATTTAGTAGAGAAAATTAAGAACGCTAGCACATTTTGGTTGAGGGCCAAATTTGGCAATGAATTTGGTGGTGTGGATGTCGAGATAGTTAGCAGTGACGTGATATTTGAGCCAAATTTAGGGGTTAACGTAACAATTTAGCAAACACGTTTTAATTATTTATTCCTTCCATCCATAACATGTCTATGTGAGGTTTCCCACATGCCATGTCAAGCCATTGAAAATGCAAAATTGAGCCATTACAAAAAAAATTGAGCCAAAATAATAAATTTGTTGGGGGGACAATTGCACCCGCTATGTCATCATCCTAATCACTATCATTGTCTAGGACAATGACACGACAAGCACAATTCTCCAACACAAAATCTTAACCAATATTTAAAATGTCATAAATGTATATTTTACCAAATATAATTTGACAAGCGTTATATGACCTTTTAAGAAATAATTAACTCCAAAACAAAACCAAAAAAAATTAAAGCAAAAAAAAAGCTTTAGAAAGGCGTCACAATCACATTTAACATATGTCATCATCAATTTGTAACCTGAATCATTACTGTGAGCACAATTATTTTAGTTCAAAGGTATACATTATTAGACAAATGAAATTGATAAGAAATTAAACCATAGATGATAAGAATTTACCAAACATGCTTAGATTGGAAGAGAAAGAGAAAGAGAAAGAGAAAGTAATGGCTTGCTTTGGTTTAGGGTCAAATCTATCCCGTGACCCCTTTGAGTGCATTCTATTTTAACAAAGAAAGCTCTTTGCATTTGGCTTTCCCCAAAATTAATTCCATTACCATTCTCCATTCCATTCTAACGACCACAAAGCAAGCAAATCATATCCCCACTTGCAAGAAAGAAAAAGTAATTAAAATATTCTCAATAACCAATCAAATCGTAGATTTTATTTTGGCGTGCCCTTCAAGCAATACCATCCAGAAAAAAATAATAAATAATATTCATATATGCACGCACTTATTATTATTATTTCGAAATCGTCTTGACAACAAACTCTTAAAAAACAAATCATCCCTCCCCACCACAGGATAAGACATGTGGACGAAGAAGACGTAATGCAATTGACCTTCTCATCATCTTCTCACTAATCACTAACCACTAAGTGTTAGGTATTAATTATGGCTCTTCTCTTCCATAAAAAAATTATATTTTTTTAAATTATGTCGATAGGAATTTTATAATAAAAAACATTGAAGTTGAAGGATTGTGATATCATAGAATTATCAATAATTAATGGTTTCATGAAATTTGATATTTGTAGATAATTTTATGTAAGAAGTCGATCAAAAAATTATAATATTTTTAGAATTTAAAATTCTTTCATAATTTTTTTGAATCTGATAGAACAATATAATTAAATCATGACCATCTATCACTAATATATATATATATATATATATACATATATATACATATATATACATATATACATATATATACATATATACATATATATACATATATACATATATATATATATATACATATATATACATATATATATATATATATATATATAATAAAACCATTAGTCAATATAATATGTAACAAATATAATATTTTTATTGAAATAAAAATTTATTCTACAATACTAGTCATACAAAAAAAGATGGGTGGAAAATTCACACCTCATAAACAAAGTCGTACTGGGCTAGACAAGCCAAGAAAACAAAAAGAACGGGGAAAAAATCATAGATGGCCAAACCCCATTTTCACTATATGACCTTTTTTGCCCTTTTTCTTTTGAACCTCAGTGTAGCCCTCTAAACGACCAATAACCAGCGAACTAGAAATAACGATCAGAAGTACAAGATTATGATGAGGATTGAACATGTACTGATCCTTATCGGATTCAGAAGTTTCAGATTCATGTGATCTCTTGGCACCTCCTCTTGTAGCATTACATGTAGACGTCGTTTGGCAAGAGGAATTTGCCATAGTCAATTCTCCAATACCCTATGAACCTTCTTTCTTCCTTGTGCCATCTTTAGAAATTTCTCTGTCCTTGTTTGGAAAAGTGTGCTCATACCATTGCCAACCTTTTGGTTGAGAACACATGTCCTTTTTCTTTTTTGGCTTCCCTACATGAGGACAGAGCCCTTGGAGATGCCCTGTTTGGTGGCAAAAACGACCCCTAAAGGTAGTGTTTTTATAATATAAGGTTTGGATTCGAAGGAGATTTTCATGTTCAAATGGATTCTATTTGGGAGACCTTTACTAAGGTCGACCTCCCCACAAATACAGGAATAGGTAAACACCCCCTGCGCAGAATGGTCAATATCCATCTTGATGAATTTTCCTAGTGAGTTATCAACGGCTTCACACACGGAGGGGTTCTAGAAGGGAATAGGGAGGTTTGGGAGCCAAACCCAAACTGAGATTTTGGAAACCATTATTATTGAGGGATCAAAGTTGAAGAATGGGGGGGTAACAAAGAGCCCAACTCTTTCCCAAAAATAAGGTCCTTCCTTCCAAACACTCCGATAATCCTTAGGTTCAAAAAACTAAACTATGATAAAACCTTTAGAACATAAATGGATCACACATTCATTGGTCCAGATAATAAAGACCTATTGATGCAAATCCTCTAACCGAGGCCAAAATCCATTGAACCTACAAATCATTGCACAATCTTTAAATTCAGAAATCAACCCAATTATCTTAGGAAGAGAGATCTCCACAACCGGGCTTCATTTGACTTCTCTACAATGTACGCACTGAGAGAAATTGAAAGGAACGCTGAAGGAGCTTTAGGACGAGCCGTGTCTTTAAAGTAATTTCTAGAGTTCTGTTTTATAGAGCCACCAGTGATAAAAAAACCTAGATGTCATATTATAGGTCAGAAGAAGATGGCTACCAATCACATTGTAGACCAACTGCGTATCCCACCATCATTGCAAGCCTCTCCTCCCCTGTCAGGGTTCTATCGCCCGTTTTCTTTCCATCCGATCGCTTTCATATCTTTATTAATTTTATTATTCTAATAAAAATATTATAATTTTATATAGATAAGATAAAATAAAAAAATAATTTAATATTTATGAAAAGCCAAATTGCATTTACCAAAATTCAATTTATTCAATTTTGTAGAAGACTAAAAATAAGAAAATGAGGTTACATATGAAGCGGAAGAAAAAAACATAAAAAATGGAAAAATCAACGACTCCGAGTTGGAGAAGAATCCTCCAAAATAGATACGCCACTAAGTTGTTGTAGATCTATCATCTATCTGAAGCCGAGTCAACACACAACGGCCAAAACAAAACCGAGGATGGATAAAACGGCGGGCCTGCTGGATTAGGTGGAACCAATTTATATATATATATATATATATAATTTTTCCATGATCCCGTCAGCATTAATGTGTTATAGTTGTTGTGGATGAAAATGGTGATGGTGGAAAATTTTAGATATTGGATTATGGTATATGTTTAGATAAGAAGCAAATTGCGTGTGGATTATGCAACCAATGCGTTGGGGAAAATTGTGACTGTTTGACATAGCAGAGGTGAACCCAGAAATTTCAAACGCAGAACAAATGGGTCTGTGGCAGCAGCAACAACAACAACCAGAGAATCAGAGGCAACCCAAATCCTATAAAGAATCCATCAAAGCACTCGAAGCCGATATTCAACATGCAAATACACTGTAAGCTTCAGGCCCCCTAGCCCCATTTTTCAGAAATATTTAACGTTTGTTGCATAATCAGAAATATTAGGCCAATTGTTGTTCTCTGGTTATAAGGATGATGTTATGGCTTTTTTATACGATTTGTTTTTGACAAGACTGTAAAAAGGGGAGTTTAGTTCTTACAGAAAAAATTAGTAGGTGCTCTCTGTAAGTGATCAAACCCTATTTAAGATAAGCTCTGCCCATTCAGGGGATGGAATGAATGAATAAAATCAGGAGTGGATTAGGTGGTGATCGTTTTTTAAATTGAAGGATAAATATCCGGATTCTGGAACCTCGCAGCCAGAAGGTATTATGGGTATGAATAATGAACCATCTTCTCCTTAGTGTTAAGGACGGACGGGTATCCATTCCTTCAAATTTACTTGGAGCCTTTGTGGATGGCATAACAAATTATGACTTACCATTTCTGATACCCTAATTTTCCATAACTGGTGGTGATTTTGGGTTCACCATGTTCAATAAATAATGTTGTTTTTTTAGTTTATTTTCAGTAGTAAGATTAATGGTGCCTTTTTACCCTGTTGATCACGGTACCCACATCAATTTCTTCGGCAAATATTGCTATCGTTTTGCATATAGATATCAACCTTGCTTCTGGGTATAAATTTTGAAGTGGCCAAAATTTATTTATTTATTTTGATAATTTCAAGCCCTTCTGATGGGTAGCAGGAAGCTCACAATTGATAAATTGTGCTTTGTTGGAAGATTTAGGTGTAATCAGCGTGTATCCCCACCTCTACTGGAGGATTTCTCCAATAGCCGAGCCTCAGATGTTAGCTTTTTAGCCCTCTGGCTCACCAGCTCAAAATCATGTTCAAAAGAGCGTCATAATGTTTACAACATTGGGACATGAAAGGAAACAAAGGCGCTTGTAGTCATTCTGATCGACACAACATTCTCTCTGCTTTGAAACTCCAAAGCCTCTTTTCTAATGTCATTGCCAAATACTTAAAGGCTCTTAGGTGCAGGCAAAGATTCCTGAAGGAAAATCTTAAACAATTCAAAAGTCTTTGACAGCAAGCAAAGTATTGAGCTTCATTCAGTATGTGCATATCAGTCAAGAGTCGAGGTGGTTTTTAAGAGGATACATGTTTAATTCGAGAACGTATTCAAAGCCCTTTCAGAATGCTTTTCAGTTCTGAAGATTTTGAAGCTTGTCTGAAGGATACAGGCCGTTGCACGATAGAAAATTTCAAAGGCTTTCTAGTAAGCAAACTCTGCACTCCTGTTAGGCAAAATGTCTGTAGCCCTGTGCAAAATACTCATGATTGTCCTTCAACTTCAAGTGGTAGAGTTCTCAAACCGTTCAGCCTCTTGAATTATTTTGAAACCCCTTCATTGTATAGAATGTTTGGCGAGTGAAATGCTATTCAAGAGGGAAGATGTTCTGGTTCTTGCTGTAAGGTGAAATCTTAGAAATTACTAGTTGGTAAATGATTTGAAGCCATTCTATTTGGAATATGCAAATATTTAATTTACCACGTAGGGAAAACTCTCATTTAATGATGCATGTTTTTTGGCAAAAAATGCCAAAAGTATTGTTTGGGTGAAGTAGTGGTGTTGAATTTTAGGTAGGATTATTTCAGCAGTAATATGGTGAAAATACACATGGACATTAAAATAACAGTCTCAATCAAATCTGGCTTCTGAAATATATCTGGTCATGAATAAATAAATTCAATTTTGTTTTAGTTGCTTATTCATATTATGTTTCGCATATTGTTTTCTTTTTTTATTTCATTCAGGCCCTCGTAAGTTTGGTGTTATGTGCTAAAATTCACATTGGTTCAGGGCATCTGCATTTCCAAGGGAGTATGATGGTGCCTGTCTTCAAATGAGGTTGGCATACAGCCCTGTGGCACCTTTGTTCCTTTTCCTTGTACAGTGGACTGATTGCAGCCTAGCAAGTACATTAGGTCTTCTGCACATATTAATTTATAAGGTGTGGTGCGTTGGATTTTTTCTCTATCCATTTTTTCTATTTGTTTAGCATGAGATTGACAAAACAATATCAACTAATCTCGTATGATATCAAGGTCCATGTTGCTATGCTGATGATTTTGCTGGACAAATTTACTGCTTCCATTTATCTAGACTTTCTCAGCAACTCAATAAAATTGTAAAATACAACAGAGTATTGACTTCCTGTGTATTCCTTATGGTGTGTAGATTTGATAGTTCTCTTTGAATGACTTTCTGCTATATTACAACATACATTTTCTTTGTGCTTTCTAACAAAAATAATGAAGTTGGCATTTAGCAGGTCTTTTCAGATGGAACAACAACAATGTCTACTCATGAAAGGAAAGCTAGTCTTCGGGAATTCTACAGTAAGTTATTTTGTGTGTTTTGTTGTTTGAATAATGGGGAACAAGGAGATATGGTGGTCATGACATAACAAAGATGCTGTCTTTGTGCAGCTGTCATATATCCTTCATTAGTGCAACTTGAAGGAGGCCTAACAGAGAAGGAGGATAAAAAACAGAGAGCAATTTGCATTGAAAGATACAAGAAAAAAGTTGATGAAGAAAGGAGAAAACTCTCTGACCTTGATTTGGAGCGTGAAGAAGAATGTGGAATATGCATGGAGACCAATGGAAAAGTTGTTTTACCTACCTGCAATCATGCAATGTGTATGAGGTGCTATCGGGACTGGTATGAATTGCAAAACCTACCTATATGAAGTAACTACACTAGAAGCAAAACAACTGCTGCACTTTTTTTCGCATAGCTGTCAATATATAGCCAAAGACAGCTACATTGAAATGTTTAGAATTAAAGCTTTGAGTGGTGTTTGTGGTTGTCTGCAGGAATATACGATCAGGATCATGTCCTTTCTGCAGGGACAGCTTGAGAAGAGTGAACTCAACAGACTTGTGGATGTTTACAAGCAATGGAGAAGTGGTGGACATGGAAACCTTGAACAAGGAGAACTTAAAAAGGCTTTTTAATTATATAGAAAAATTGCCGCTGGTAGTCCCAGAGAGCTTGTTTTATGTTTATGATTCTCATTATGATTCCTATATGAAGTGAACAAATGCGAATCATTTACATCTAGCACGAACTGCTGGCCATATCTCACATGTTGCTATTGCTTCTTATACTGGCCTTGTTAGGTCTTGTTTGATGAAGAAGCTTCTCTTACTTTGCCCTCATTTCGATGATTACATCTCCCCATTGTTAGCAGAAAAAAGCAGACATAGGCGAGGAGTTTTGATTACATAATTGGAAAGCAGTGTAGATTGTATTTAATAGTATGGCTAAGTCGACTTGTACAGCAGGGAGCGCCTGAGCATAGAATGTTCTGGATTTGTTATATGGTGCTGCTCTTACGAGTTTGGATGGCCTTTTGTACATACTAGCTTAGTTGAAGATGGCCTGTAAAGATGGGGCAAGCTTATAACTTGCTGTTGTAAACATGATCTGAAAATGCCCATTATTTGTCTGGGACTGTCGAAGTTGTAGATATGCTTTCTTCCTGAGTTTTAATCCTGCTGACTAATAAATGCAGCCAATTGGCTGTTCAAGCAGGTCTTACTCTAGAAGCCAGACGCGAAATGTCAGAACAAAAAGGATACAACACAGTTGAATCCAGATAAATTATTCATAGGATCTTACTCTGTTTTGAAAGTTTTTAATTGTATAGGAATCATCATTCAAGTTCTCTAATATCTTGTCATACCTTCTTGTTGGGCATGTTTTGCTTAAATAATGTCTTAATTTCCTATAATTAGTTGGTTACTGTCGATGTATGTTTGTTCCTATCATTGTTAGGAGGGTTGTTGCTAGTATCTTTTGTCAGAGGGCCATCGAGGTTTGTCCCATCATCAATCAGCGAAGGTCTTGTAGATTATTCCTGGATAAGTGCATGTTTTTATTCTGTTGGTTTGCAGAATGTGATATACATGTGTAGCAAGAGCAGGTTTACTACCATTTACAAAGCAGCCTCAGCTTCAGCTTGGGTTTAATGTGGAATAGTAATTGCTTAAACACAGCGAGTAAATTTGGTACTTTATGGACATAGTAGTATATTATGCGTGCTGATCATACGAGGCTTTCACATTTTATGCCACAGCAGTTGTGGCCCTTTTTCATCTAAAGATAACATTCTCAATTTATTTAACGAAGTAACAGCTACGCAAATTGGCTTGAAACTACACAGCTGAATCCCGAAAAAAAAAATCAAATAATTTGATTTACTGAGAAAATATCACTTGCGAAAAAAGTTGTACCTTCTCTTTGGGGTTCCAGGTCATGACATTTATTTTTTAAGAGGGGGATTATAATTTTGTCAAATTTTTAGTAGTTAATACAAAATATGAATGCAGAAGAGAAGAATAATTTGTATACCTAAAAACAGCCCCTACACATTTATTAATCGTTATATTTGCATATTTATAGATTTTAGGGCAATTATTTATTATTGGTTTAAATTATATGTTATTGATGCAATTGTTAACTTCTGGTGGACCCTACCCATTAAAAAAGTGAATATAGTGGTAAAAAAATGATTTGCATCCTTGACACTTTCAAGAAACATCTAGTTGAGAGCTTTGGTGCCAAAAAATGCTTGGTTGATGATTCGCACAAAATTTTCATTTTCTTGCCACAAAACTTCAATTTTGATTGTTAGCTTTTGAAAACTATCTCCAAATCTTCCAAAATTCAAGATACACTCCTGAACCTTATTTTGTCTTTATCATTTTGGTTTTAGAAAACTAATTAGGTCTGATTAACTATTTTGCATCTATTTTAAGCCCGCATAAATGTGTATAGATGTTTATGTTGCAAATTAATTGAAATATATATATTCATATTACATTTTGGTCAGCATGTGCTTTCTTACACTTTGGGTTTCATCTTATGGTGAATTTGCATTGTCTTGCATGTACTTTATCTTTGTAAATATGAATAAATTTTGTTCCTTAAAGTAAATATGAATTTCTCTGATTTTTCTAGGGCTTATTTCTTTGCATTTTTTCTCTATCTATCAGTCCTATTTGTTTTGTGTTTCATTCCAAATCCTATGGCATTCATATGGTGTGTTTGATGTTTGGTTTCCTCTTATGCCTCTACAATGGATTAGATCTAAGAATTCACCCAGGAAGAGAGCTAGTATTAATCATGAACCTATCAAGTTTATTGAAATTCCTTAGGTTTATTGTAGACTACTTAAAATAAAATGTAATCCAAAAATCTACTTAGTGTATGCGCGGGCTAGGATGACCAATATAACAATCATCTTTCTCTCTATTGACTAGAATACAAATAAAAGATCATAACATAGAGCTTGCATATACTTAGTATATTGATGGTACTTGGGGTGATCGTAGATCTAGAAGAGGTTAATCCACATTCAATGTCAAGGGTATGGGGTTCCAAAGCCTATGCTTAATATATGAGATATGGTTCTAGCTAAATCCAAAGATAAATTAATGATATAGCAATGGTAAGAAAATGGGTATCAAGGATCTAATAAGGAAACCACATGCAAGGAACTAATTAATAAAAATAATCAAGATTGAAGATAACAACACTATTAAATAAAACAAGAAGTAAATGGCACGATGGTCAACCATAAATGGTCTATGCAACTTAAGGTGAGGATGATAAACCTAGAAGCCCTATAGCTATACGAACTTTTATTTGATATAAAGAGAAACTAGGCAAGGATAACAACATATATGTTACTATAATAATAAGTGAAGTAGATCTATCTCCTAAGTAAATAAATGAAAGAGAATAAGGATAGATATACTTACTTTTGGGTTGAGTTGTCAATGTATCAATCTGCCCCTTGGCTTTAGTGGCACTTTGTTAAAAAAAGTTATAGGATGAAAATTTTAAATGACAAGAAGAGGGCTAGATGTGCTTAGTTGGGAACACTAAAGACTATGGGGCACCTCCTCGGTTCAACTCCTATGAAACTTCAAAGACCTTGAACAAGATTTGTCCTCCAAGAATAAGACATTAACCTATAACTCCTTATTTTACTACTTAAGAGCATAAATATGAGTTCAACAGAGCATATAAGTGTCGTGTGTTGGGAATGACAATTATGACCCCTATATATACAGTGCCAAACTTAGAAATAACCCTGAACTTTAAGCCAATGGTATCAGCAATGGCAACACCATTGAAAGGGATGTTTGTTGACTCTGAATTGTATTGGCCAAGTCGATATAGTTGGATAGACCGTGATATACTCAAAAATGTATCAACCAGGCTGACATAGTAAAAGAAACAAGCTGGGCAATATAATAGGAAAACAAGGTGGTTAGTAAAACTAGACATAAAGAGACATAGAAGGAAGATGAAAAGATACTCAAAGGATGTTAGACTAATAGTAATGAAGGTACGACAAAATAGTATGCAAACATCTCTCACAAAATACCATGAGTCGACCCCATCCCTTTCTCGTTGCACCCATTAGAGTGTGCACTCAAGGAGATTCATGTGTCAATTAGTATTGTAAGATAAATCATTAGTAAAGTAATAACGATGAAAAATATCAGGGGTACATCTATTAACGAACATGTGCTCTGTTACAAGACTATGCTCTCTAAGATGATAAATGTAATCATTGATAATGTGTTGCAAGACATATTCAAGCAAAGCTAGCTTGCCCCACTACATGAGTCTATTATGTTCAAACAATTTGGATATTTTGATGATTTATGCCATACGATCAAGGACCGCCAAATTAATCTAGTTGCTTTGAATAAGCTAAATTATGGTTTAATCCTCCAACTACTTCTGGTGCAAAGTTTTAAAATAAACCAAAATTCAAATCCAAAGTGAATGATGCTAATAATGATGCAAAAACTATAGTTAACATAGTATCACAACCTACTAAGTAGTTTGTCTTATCAACTCTTCGAAAGAGACAATTTTCTCGGTTCCATGAACCTCCCAATAGGATATTACAAAAGTTATCTGAGTGCAATCTCATATCTCTCCCTCCCAAAAACTAAGTTGATATGAATATGGCACCATCTAAGGGATTTGAAAGTATTGCATATTACGATTATTATATATGCATATAACATTCAACTAATAAGTGCATTAGTTTGTGATATAAGATATAAGATTTGGTGGATGAAAAAATTATCGAGATCATTACATTCATAAGTCTAAGGTCCTCCTTGGAATATTGGCTATGAAGGCAACACTCATTAATAGAGGGGTCTTTGACGTCGGCTCAACATCGTGAGCTCACAAACCTATTTTTGGCAAAACAAATCACAAGGGTGAATAGCTAGGGTTTGATCTATAAGCAGACATACATCATATGTTTCAAATTTGAATACATTAGCATAAAGGTGACATAAAACTCAAAACAATGAAACTGATCGCATCATAACTCAACACATATTATGTACTAGAAAATAACATCAAAAAACAAACAATAGTGTCAATGGTAGTACCCCAAGATCGACGATAATGTTTGAAGCTCCAGAAACATCATTTTTAGAATATGATGACTATCTCAAAATCTTGATCCCGCACACTTATGCTTGTGTACAACTCAAATCCACCTACACATTATAAATCCAACTATGTATCATTTATCCTTAGTATTGTAATCAATATAACATCTTTCAAATTTAGTACTTTTTATATTTAACACAACTTAGTATTTTAATTCAGAATATTCATTTATATGAGTTTGCAATTAATTGGCTTACTATAGAATAGTTTTTTTCATCCTTGTGTAGAGGTTATTCTATTCCCTTAACCCTTAACAACATATATTTTCCAAAAAATGTTAAACATTTGGTGAACCTGACCACTATGTCTTTTCATGAAAATACTAGATTGTTCTAGGCTTTTCAACCTTTTATAGTTTCAACTTGTGATTTCTTTTCAGATCTGAAACTTTACCCTAAAGTTTTACACTCATCTTGTTGCTAGGTTTTCATTTTCATACAATTGTAATTTCTCCTTCCTTGATTGTGCATTTCAACTTCCTAATAGCTCCATTAAAATTACTCAAAGGTTTCTCCTACTCAGGTCGGTATACTGAAAAGCCTCTTTTTGTTCAACTAATTTCTATACAATTTTTTGATTTTTATAATTTATTATTTTTAGTAAATATTGATATACAAGGTAATTGGTGTGTACCTATTTTATAATTAATTATAATAAGTGAAACACTTCACGAAATTATTGATGATGATTCTATATATGTGCCATTGTTTGTGTGTGCCTACAATGACTCATAGTCTATTGAAAGTGTCATGGTAGATAATGGTTCAAGTGAAAATGTTTACACTATGACACTTCTTACTAGTCTCAGATATACACTTAATGATTTGATGGATACAATAAAGATAATCAAAGGGTTTGATGAAAAGAGACAAAACCATCTTGGAAGTATTGTGCTACCACTTAAGATAGGCTCTACAATACTTTCTACTTTATTCTTAGTTCTAACCATTACAGGGGCATTTGACATGCTGTTAAGACATCCTTGGATACATAAGATCCATGTGGTACCATATTTAGTACATAGATTCCTTAAGTATATACAATAGAATGCTTAAAGCTTCAGGTATACCATACGAGTATTTTATTCAAACATATAAATTCTCTTGAAAGGTTGCACCACATCTGGTTATACAACTTATACAAGTTCATTTTATGCACGGAGTTTAGAGAGAGAAGTATTTGATCTTCCTATAAGACAAATACTCCAACATCCATTACATCAAAATTCTATCCTAGTTTAAAATGCATTATCTATTGCATTATATCCTAAGTTGGTTATATAGGGTATTACACATGTTCCATAGTTAACATAGATACATTCTTATACTATACACTAGATTCCACATAGTACTATGGTTAATAGAGTTACACAATATACACATGGTCAGAGGGTCTATGATGGCCATGAGGGATACAATGTGCTTATGAATATCTATGGATGGGATCATTATTTAGCCAAAAAATAATCTATTGTACATAGGTTTGAAATGTTCGCTTCATTGCTCATCCCATCTATTCTTCTCTCTTGTCACAAATGTGCACATATACTTTTTCATTGATTATTATTCTAGCACTTAGATTTGTTTTCACTTGACCCTTGCCTTTTGATTGTTTATCCTGTTTCAAACATCCATGGCATATATCCTATAATGATACATCCTTTATGATAGTCTCGTCTTGGTGCACATTCTTTGCATAATACTACTTTGTCACCCCTACATATTGATTATCTATACTTGTTATGACTTACATTGAGCTTACACAATCACGTATATTTATGCCTACATATTATGACATGAACATATACACTGATTCTTAATCATTAGGGGCATGCATTCTATTATTTCTACATATTCTCTTGAGCTACAATAATGTGTTTCACTTATATAATAGGGGCATGTTTCTTACTATCACTTCCTCCAAACTACTATGATGCTACACTTGGTGCACACTATGTCATGGCATATATTACAGATTGTTCAAATCCCTTCAATTCTTCTATTTTTGAAGCCTTTCTACTTGGCCTTATTTGACTATGCAAATATTTGTTAAATTATAAACTAAAATAAACTAAAATATTAAAAAAAAAAAAACTAAAATATTAATACAAATAAAAAACCAAGACCTATGCATGACATGTGGTTCTAGTTTACATGATTTATTTATGATTTATCACATACATGGTATATTATCTATCCACTTTTTCTATGCACATGTGTTTTACAGTATACATGAGTTAGTTGGATGTAAGAGATACATGTTATATATGACATAGACATTTAGATGCAAGACATTCCTACACCTAGAGGCTACATTTCCTACATTGGTTGCATGATTACACTAAGGGTATCTTGATACATTTTGCATAGGTTACATATTTGTATGACCATTCCATTGATCATATTAAGCTATTTACATTGATTACACATGAATTTATCTTACATATACTACTTAAAATGCATATTATATGGATATTATATTATTCCATATGTGATGATGACATATATTAATTGTGTAGATTAACCTTATTATATACATGATTGATGTTGATGTATGTTATATGTTGTGATTTTTTATTGTTAATTATATTATGTGACTCCTTTGCATGAATCTTACTCTACATGACATTGGGTGTTTATTGTGTGACTCATTTTATGTTTAACTATTTATTTGTGACTTTGGGTGATAGTGACTATTATATGTTTGGCTCTTACTCTATGACACTATGTTTTTCTATGATTGCTTGTATATTTCATGGCCATGACATTGCGTGTGACTTTGTGTGCTTTGTATGGATACATCTAGGATGTTTTATTAAGCTTGTGATACCATCATTCATACCACACATTATTCTAATTATGTGTGATGCCATGATACATATCATGCATCTTCTACATAGTTATTACTTAGTGTTTCTCTCATCATTACTATGGTGGCTTTTACTATGTGCATCATTGCTATATTTACTTATCATGACACTTGTATCCCTTAAGAGACGTTTAATGTATGATCATATGATCTTATCTTACTATGTGTAGATACTAAAACTAAATATTTATAAGATTTTAGTATTGCATATTTGACAAATACCAATAAGGGCTCTACCCTTCAGTTCTAGACCTTTCTGTTGTGGAAAGTCTCACATTCTCCATCTCATTGTGCTTAAATGATTATCTTATGGTCTAACCCTTATCAATATGATGACCTAGACCACATGTACACTACCTAAAGCTTAAAACTTGATAAATATCCTTCACTATCAATTATACATCCGACCTATTTTCTATCAATTTGGACATTACCAACCATAGGACATTAGTATTGATACTACTATCCATATCCTTATTTAGTGTCCAATACTCAAAATTCATCCAAATTTAAAATTATTTAAAACTTATGGGTTGACCTATTTGTCTAATTGAACTCTACCATGAGATAATTTCATAAGGTGTGGTCTAACTATAAGTGAATCTTTTCATTATTCATTTAACAAATACCAAACACCTACCAAGACTCATTCAATCAATCACACAACTAAGCATGTTGTTGATTCTTCTCATGTATTGGATTGAAATGTTTTATAGGTTTTGGATCCCCAGGGGGTCATAGTAGAACCGATCAGAATAATTGACACATGAAAACTTAGTTTGTATAATAGAGAAGTGTCACAGTGTAAGGTCTAGTGAGACTAATATTATGAAGATAGTGCTACAGGTGAAGATTATGAAGAGTTTCATAAGCTATTCTCATATTTGTTTGCTGAATATTATATTTATTTTCTGTTAAACATTATTTTATTTCAAAACTTTTTTTGAAATAAGTGTCATCGAGATGATGCCCAATTTTTGGGGGAAGGATGTTACATCCCAATTTTTTTTAGACTTATTGATCTGTTTATTATTGGATTTTATGGTTAGTGATTGGTTTACTTGATGTGTTAAGTAACTGAATCAATAGTTTATTGATTATGGGCAATGTTTATTACTTTTGATCATGATAGTTAACTGATAATTAGATGTTTTATTTTGTTATGGTACATTTTAATCATAATTATATAGTTTATTCTATTTACAACAGTTTATTATGGTTGTTTCATGATATGGTCTAATTATTGTTCATTTGTATTGAGGTGGATGCAAGATGGAGTCCACCCTCCTAATTATGATCGAGGGAGGGTATCATCAGAGAGGATGGAGTAGATGGAGATAAGTGGAGGATGAGAGAATGAGATAGGAACCCTGCACACACCACATAAAATATAAATATATTGTTATGTTTTAGTTGGTTAATATTAATTTTAGCAGCATGCATCATATTGTTAACATATTTTCTTATTTGGGATGAATGATTATATTTCATGCATATTTCTCTAATCCTTATATAGTATGTTTGCATTTATAATATCATACAATGGCTGAGATGCTTGTATGTTGTCTTACTCCATTATCTACGATGTACCATATGAGTCAAATAAGTGTGGCATGTTTTTGAAATGGTAAAGTAAAAATGTTTGATGGTTATCATCTTTGATAGTTAGCATTTGGTGTATGGCAAATGGATGTATGTATTCATTAATGCTTAACATAAGCCAAGTTCTAATTAAGATGTTTGTTAATAAAGCAAAATTGCATAGTGATAAGGTTGTACCATATAACATGTTTGATTAATTGAAAGTCATTGTTATAATGGAAAGGGCTTGATTGTTTTGTTGGTCGATGGTTTTACTTAGACCAAGTTTGAGTTAGTGAAGGTTTTGAATATTAAATCAAGACATATTGTATGTTTAGTGGTCAAAGGCTTATCTTAGACTTTGTCTAAAGTTTTTATTAAAGGCATGATTATTAAGTTATAGTCAAAAGTATTTTGAGCTATATCATTTTTCATGGTAATTGAATGGCATTTTGGTTGGTCAAAACCATCATTTGGATTTATAAATTTACTATGATTATCAGCTTTGGCATATTTGGGAATCTAAGATTCGTGATTTATTTGGATTCTAGACTCTTCAAGTCATTATGGAAATCACATTGACCTTGTTTAGTTCCATGGCTTGGTCATTATGGTTTTTATGTGAGTGAACTTGACTATTGAGGATTTTGGGCAAGTTATCATGTTGTAATTCTAGCATTTTTTTTTTGAAATGAAAGGCATAAATGAATGTCGAGGGTTATGGAGTAGGGCATGGTGGAAAAGAAGAATCAGTAGAGGCTAGGTCGAGAAAAGTTGGGGGAGAAGATTTTTGATTTACTACACTATCTGGTTCTACATTTGAGGTAGGGTTTGTTTTAAATTATTTTCTAGTTACCATCTTGGAATGTGACTTGATAATGATGATATGTCATTTATTTATCTGAAATGGATTATTTGGTTTTTTTTTATTATATAATTTTTAATATATATATATATGGAAAATACATGTACATGGCCTTAGGGATGGGTACAACCCATCCATAGGGCCACATACATGCAAACCCCCATTTTATTGTGAATGACTGTGTGTAAGTTGCATTCAAAAAAGAAGGGTAACTAGGGTTAGCATTTGTTTTGCTTTTGAAAAAATATAGACGCTAGTCACAGGTAGTTGTAGAATTGTTTGACTCTGTTTTGATTCAAACCCTTCATCATTTGGATAAAAAATAAAAAGGGTTGATTTAAAGAAAATTGTGTATGGAAATTTCACTTGTTGTGCTAGTTAGGGTTTGATAGTAAGGTTCAAGTATTTGGAAAGGATAAAATTGTGTTTGAGATAGGGTTTGTAAACTGCTTGTATAAATTTGATGTTTTTACAATTATGAAAAAATGAAAAAATAAAATACAAGAGGATCATTTATAGACGACCTTGTGGAAGGACTTGGCCCATCCACAAGGCTGAATATAAATGGACCCTCGTCTTGCCTTTTTAGGGCTTTGTGGTGTGTGGTTGTTTTTACTGAGTGAACCACTCATAGGGTTTTAATGATTTTTGTTTGAAATTATTATATGGTTGTGTTTGAATGAACCCTAACCCTATCATGTTAAACGGCTATGAAAATTTGATAGTTGACTATATAAATTTGATGGTGTATATTTCATTTTGACTGGTTATATATATATATATATATATATATATAATGATTTTTGTTTGAAATTATTATATGGTTGTGTTTGAATGAACCCTAACCCTATCATGTTAAATGGCTATGAAAATTTGATAGTTGACTATATAAATTTGATGGTGTATATTTCATTTGATAGTTGACTATATAAATTTGATAGTGTATATTTCATTTTGACTGGTTATATATATATATATATATATATATATATATATATATATATATATATATATATATATATATATATAACAAGGGTTTGATTTAAGTTGATTTAATAGGAATATGGAAACCCAGGTAAGAGTAAATAGATTGTGTTTTGTTTCTCATAATCATTTAAGTTTCGACTATATTGTTTCAATTCTGGTTAATTGGAAGTCAAACTTGATCTGTGTGTTGAAGTCTTTCACTACCTGGATGTGAACCATTAGAGCATGGGTATTTTGAAAACAAGTTTAGATTGTGAAATATGATTGAGGCATAAGGTCTTAATGGTTTTAATATCTTTAAATGTATCAATGACTGTGTTTGGCTGAAATGAATGTATTTATATATAGATAATTACTAAGTGTTTTACATAGTTAGAAGATTGACTAGTAATTAATAGGCGAGATTATAGCTATTAGACAATTAATAGATACTTGGAATTTATATTTGTGCTAGGAAGTTATATCAAACCAATTATTTTTGGTTGCTTTAAGATAGTAACTTGAATAAAATATTAAAATAAATTGTGAGTTCAAGCTAAGTATATGTATGAATGTATGGATGTCTACACACACACACACACATATATACATACCTCTAGAATGATGTGTGTGTATGTATATGAGTGTGTGTGTATGCATGCAATTGAATCATGTATGTAATAAGGGTGACTGTATACATAAAATTAGAACTTGAGTTTTGTTTCTCTTAAATTAAACATGAGACTTGCTTGGAATAAGAATATTGTTTGACGTGTTTGTAATTAATATATGATTACTTAATAGTAGTTTTGTTGAGATTTTTATAGAATAATTTTGAGGGTTTATGTGACACTCATGGGGACAAAGGATTCTGCACGTATGAGATTATCATGTTATGAAAATCTAAACTTAAATGAAAGTTGGTTTGTAAATAAATGATCATTAAATTTTGATTGAAAATTAAATGATTACTATTTTTTTTTATGATAAATTAAGTTAGTTGTTTAATCAAAGAGGGATATTTAAATATGTATTAGTTGATTTATGGTATTTAGATGCTAATACTAAAGTATAAGAAAGATTATGATGTCTTTGTAATCGCACATGATATAACATTCATTATGTAAATCTTTATATATTTGAAATATGTGGATTTTAGCATTATTATGCTTATATGATATTATTGACATTAAATAAGTAGGTGTAACAAAATTCACGTACTTACTTAATCCCACTAATAGACAAAATGAAGTTATTTAAATGAGATTATGTGTGTGAATTTAACTAATCTTGAGATCTAAAAAATTATATTAAAACTTTGGCTAAAGTAATGTTTATGGTTTAAAAATTGGTATTTCACCTATTTAATTTAGTTTGCATGTATTGCACGATATCATGTTAGAACATATTTCTTTATGATATACTACATGTGATAGTTATCATATAACACACGAGTTTTTAGTTGACTTTTTTGATTTTCTCACTATCACTATATGCCCATCCGTGAAGGAAGACCCATTCCTTTGTTGGGATAATGTGCGGGGGATCAATGGTCTATGGTTGGTGTGAAAAATCACTCAGAGTATACTCTCCCTCCCCTTCCAACAGTCAATCGATAAAAGCTTTACTCAGAATTATTTTTGGATATTAACGAGTTCTTTGAGACTCATATGTTTTGTGAAACATTATATAATTGTAATATAATATTCAAACATGTAATATTATATACTTGTATTATTTTATGTTAATTGTATAACAACAATTGGCTGTATATTTATGTACTTGTACTATTTAATCAACAGTGGTTGAATTATTAACTTAGATAATTTTGTACGTTATATTATTGAATTTATGAAAGCAAATCAACATATATTATTAATGATCATTAGCTACATAAATCAAACACATACCCTATTGGTTAATAGAATCATTTAACTTAAATGGTGCATTTAGTTAAGGATCATTAGTGCTAAGTTAATTTGACTACTAAGTTTTAAAAAAATAACCTAATTCTACTTAACCCTTAGGGGTTGTTTCAAATTATCTATCTTTTAATTTGACAAATTTCACTCATGTGTTTTTATTTGAATGTTTCAGAATCATAATATGGATACTCCTATGACTGATATGAAAATATGGATTAATAGGGTAGAATAGAGTGTTTTTATAGTTGATTGATTTAGCTTTAGTAAGTGTTTGTTTGGTATTTTTTAGATGACAAATGAGAAGGCTTAGAATTGTATTTATACAACATTTTTTGAAAGTGTCTCACAATAGGGTTCAATAATATAAATAGGATGACCCATAGGTTTCTAATCATTATCAATTTGGATGACTTTTAAAAATTGGACACTAGATAAAGATTTGGATACTATTGTCAGTAGTAGTGTCCCTTTATGGATGGTAGTGTCCATAGAGCCTGAAAACATATATGCATTTAAAACTAGAAATGAAGGATGTTTATCAAGTTTCAAGATTTCTATGTGGTAAAGGAGACCTATGTCATCATAATGATATGGATTGGACTAAGATATAATAATTTAGGCATAATGAGATGGCGAATGCAAGACTTTTGACAACAATAAAGTCTAAAATTAAAGAATAGAGCCCTAATTGATATTTTAAAAATGCATAAGACTGAGATGTTATAAATATTAAATTTTAGTATCTACATTCCCCTCTTTAATCTAGTAATATATAAGGATGAAATTACTAGTTTAAAGGAAATAAAATACATACCTAAGTGTGTATAATGCACCTTGTCTTTGCTTGAGCCCACTTTGAGTGCTTTACTAGTGTATGACCTATAATCAAGGGTTTGTTATAGTATGAATTAATGAATATAATATAAAATTTGAAATAATTGAAATGCTTGAAAAGAAAGAGAGCAAGGAAGGACTACACCTATGTGTCGATGCAACCATGTTGCCTCTTAATGCTTTGACTTGTTAAAGATACTTCCTTGTGAAGCATAAGAGCTAGAAAAGGTTCAAAGATGAACCTTTTGAAGAGGCATATTGGAAGGTATTATGCCCCCAATCTAGTGCAAGGATGAGTTGTAACACAACCATTGAGATCATTATATCTCGATCACATAACTCAAGAGTAAATATGATGCGGGAGCATTATGACAACAATATTGTAAACATGTAAAATTTAAGTTGTGATGTAAGAGGTCTTAGGGTGTCTAACCAAAGTGAATAATAAGCTTTGAATGCTTCACTTGTATTAGTTTGAAGTTTATATAAGCTTTTAAGGAGTACAAATAAAAGGCATGGAACTTCATAACATGACCCTAAAAGACTTATTACCTTATTGTAAACACATATTCACCCCATGTAAAGTGCAAAATTACCTCAAAGCTTTTCTAGAAGAATTCCAATGTAGACAAAGGCTTATTCTAGCATATAGAGATAAGGCCAAAAGAAGTGGAGAGAATTTTGAGGGAGAAACTTGGTTGTGAAAGATCATCACCAAACCTATTCCAAAGGAGTCATATAAGGCAAAAAATAAAGAAAGTATAAGTTCAAATTTAGAGGAACGAGTGATGGTAGAGAGGAGAGGAATAGTTAAGGAAAGAGGAAAAGAAGTTGGAAAGGAGAATTGTATGTGTATTAAGTTTGTGGACCTGCTATATATGTATTTTGAGATGTATCAAAATGAATAAAAGAACAATTTTTGGATTATTATTAATTTCTATGTATTTGCATGCATGTGAGGTCATTTTTTTATCTCTATGAAGTTGGTATTCTGATCTATGGATTCCATGGAGATTTTCTAATAATGTTATGTTTTACAGGACGTAATATGGATAGGAGAGTTATATTATTTGTAAGATATATTAATAAAAAGGTTGTTGTTAATGTTTGAAAGTGTAAGTTCAAATGAAGGCATAATAATGCTAAAATTCAAAATAGAATATTGAAATCTTCTACATGGTTTAGTGTCAATTTGCTTTTACGAGAATGTAGGTCATATAGCTTGAATGCACAAACCAAAGGCGAATAAAATTTAAGTCATGAATCACTAAAAGAGTTTAGTGGGATTGACTTTGTATCGATCACATGCAAGAGCAACGAGACTAGTGTTATATAATTCAGGTAGTTGAGTGAGGTGCATGAATGCTCAATTTAATCTTTTGTTTCACTCAAAGACATGTCTATAGCTGATTGTGTGTGCTTAAATAGGTTATAAAGAAGATAAAGGTGCCATGCAGACGTGAGGTGATTCCCATAAAGAAACATGACCATAGTACATATACATTATATATATGTCATATCCAGACATGGAGATAAACACATATTTGTAGTCTGTTGAAAGCATAGAGGGGTTTTCTAAGTTTGTTGAAATCCTGAAATGGAATGTGGTTCTAATTGAGTTGAAACAACCGAGATAAAAAATAATGGTGGTGGTATAGCTCTTGGATTGAGTTAAAGAAAAGAAAAGAACAAGCTTGATATGGCAAAAACATTAATGTTGTTAGATGAAAAGGTTGCTTCGAGAGAATCGAACCCTGGATGTGAGGATAACAAGAATTGTGTGAAGGAAAATCAAGAAAGAAATGAAGACTTTCACTCAATGAATTATTTTATAAAAATTTGTTACAGATGATGTAACCTGTAAACATTTTGAGTTTTTGGGTGGATAAAAAGAGGTGTTATTATATTCTGAAAGATTTAAGGGATTCGATATATGATGATTATGGGTAGATTTGGGTCTTGTGATGTTGTATGTTGGTGATCTTGGTTGCTATAGCTCTTGGTCATGTGCAGGCGTGGGGAAAACAAGGCCATCTTGCTATATGCAATAATACCGGGTCACATCTCAATAAAAAAAATAGTGAAAGTAGCGAATGATCTTCTCCTAAAGTATGCCCAAAATGACACAGTTTGATTTCTTCTTAATTAGAGAGCATTGGCTTTGGCACTCATGTAAGGACTATGTTATTGGTAAGATCAAACCTATTTTGAAGGTATTTAAGTTTTGAGTGAATAGTGGATTATCTATCATCAAAGATGGGTTTAGTTTGAATGAGCAGACACCTATAAAATGTAAGTAGATCAAAGTTAGAGAAGAATAAAATAATCATAGTGAATAAAAATAAGTCCGCAATCAATTATCAAGAAATTAAGGAACTGGCTAAGACCCCTTGCATCAAAATATATGTATTCTGGTGAGGGTGATTGATTTAATCAACTCATCCTATAAATCTAGTGAGAGATGATGATTTAATCACTCTAATATATAAATATGGTGAGGTTGAATGATTTAATCACATCAACATATGAAATGAACCCACTATTGTAGTAAAAAAGGTTTGATAACTGTACATCCTAATGCAATCAATGTGTCTTGGTGAATAGTATAATTGGTAAGTTTATAATTTTTGGTGTAATAGCATGGCATATGCACCTCTAATATGTCTGAGCTAGATTATATGTGTCATAAATATGAAAAAAACTATTTTAAATACACGTAAAATTAGTACAATGTATAAGTTTCTGACCAAATTATATATCTAAATTTATGGAACTAAAGTGGAGATGGTGCAAGTGTGGAGGTCATATTTTTATGACATTCCCTCATTAATATTTAGAGACTAAGTATTAAGTGTGGAGGTCATGTTTTTATGACATGCTCCCACTGAAATATAGAAACTATGAATAGTGTATAAGTGTGGAGGTCATGTTTTTATCACATGCCCCCATTGAAATTTATAAACTGTGAACATGTAGAGGTCATGCTTCTATGACATGCCCCCATTGATATTGCGTGCCCCACCTCCCACCCTGCCACCCTGCTCTCCCCCCTGTCCCCCTCCCACCACAATTTAAGGTGAAGGAATTGGAATATGAAAGTTACCTTACCTCAAAAGGATAAGGTAGATGTATAATTTATGTATGAATCATGTTGCATAAAGGGATAATATATATAATTAGATATATTAATTAGGCTCATAGTATGCGATCATATTAAGTCCTAAGATGCATGATATATATCATGGAAATGTATATAAATTAATATTACAAGTGCAATAAACAATCAAGCAAACATAAGGGCACTCAATGTAATGAAAATGAATGGTCTAAAGAGACCTTCTACAAGAGGAATATTTAAATCCTTCACAATCGAAAGGGATGACATATTTAAATGCCCAATCCACATAGGATGACATATTTAAATGTCTAATCAACATAAAATGGCACAGGGGCCAATAATCAAGGAACATATTGAAATGTTCCACAAACAAGGTAATAACAAGCAATGCAATATACTCAAAGAAGTGACAATGTGAATAAATTAAATAGAAGCAACCAACATAAGCATATTATACTAGTTCTTGCATATATGTGTTAGAAAAAATGTTATGTATTATAGAATATAAAGTACACTGTGAAATATATGAGCATGAATATAAACATGTGTAAGCTTTAGCACATAATCTCAAACATGATAATGCAGAAATGATCATAAAAGACATGTAACCTATATCAATTATGATCTAAGAAGGAAGATGCCCCCAATGAACTATATGACATGGGTAGAGGAGAGGTCCAACATTTGGAAGTGCATAGATCATGTGTTTAGGTATGCATGTATCACATTCAAAATATGTGTGAAACATAAGTTTACATATAAATGAAATGATATGATGTCTATTGACATAGATCAAACAACACAGATGCCAAGGAGCTAATAAAATATAGAAATGCTAAATATTTTTGTATTTTTGTATTTTTTGAATATTTTATTTTTATTTTTAAATATTTGAAAGGAAAAGGCTATCCTATGATCCCATCCAAGAGATGCTCATAGGTTACTTCAAACTCATAATATGGTATATAAGGTTGGTGGTACTACCAAGGAACATGCATAGGAGTCATATTTAGATCTATATAATTTATAGTGTCATACATACATGTAATAAGACTATGTGGTTGTGAAGAAATAATAAAAGGAGTAGGGGTTCGTGGAAGCCATATTTTAGTGCTCTATGGTTTATTTTGAGTAGCTGTAATTGGAACATGTTTAGTTTCTCTAAGTAACTTGAGTATGTTGTGTAGGAGGTAGATATATCATTTTATGCTCAAGTAACATAGAAAGGATTGTATTAGGTGCATCTTGTTTTGGTTCTATCTATAAAATTTATTGTGGAGACTTATGTGAAGACTGCACGTTATTGACTTAATGTAGTTGTATTTGTCCCTTGTAAGGTTGATTTAATGCTTATAACCAAGAGGGATGGATTGAATAACAAACATTTACATGTTCATCTAATAATTTTTCCTTGCCTTTATCTGAATGTGCCTTTGTATTTTATGGTGATGAATTTAACTTGTATGTTCCATGACTTGTAAGTGTGAGTAGGTTATGTGAAAGATGCTCAAGTGGATCAAAATTTAGTTTTTATAATCATTCATCCATCACATTATGATTAAGTTCATCATCACTATCATAATAATCTAAAACTTTTCCATCTTGTTCTCAGTGTTAAAGAAAGCTTGAATGTTGGATTTTATTATTGTTTTCGTATCATTGGCTCCTTTGGTAATGGTTCTTATTTTAATTATGTATCCATGCATACCTCAATATCTAGTGCCTTATAATCATCTTGAGGTAAATGAATTGTTTTGCTTGATTCTCCATCTCATAAGTGGGTATGATTTCAAATGGAATGTATTGCTTTGGTGGTATGAGTTTTGGATCCCATTCCATGTTAGAATGTAATATTTAACAAAATTTGAAAGGTTCATCATCGATAAACATTATCAGTAATGTCCCATCATTTATGAATTTGACACATTAATGTAATATAGATGGGACAACCTCCATTGTGTGTATTTGAGGTCTACCCAAGAGTAAGTTATAATGCAATGATTGAGACATTACTCAAAATGTAGTTGGAACTATTTTTGGTCTTAATCTCACATCTAATGTGATTTGGCCAAATGGAGGGCCACATGAATTATCAAATCCTTTAATATGCATGTCTGATTTTTTAATAAGATTGGTGTTGATACCCATAGTGGTTAAGAAATTTTTGATGTAAATATTTAGACTAGATCTATTATCAACTATCACCATTTTGATTCCTTTGTTATGCATATTCACTTGTATGAATAATGGAAAATCTTGGTTAATAATATCTTTTGATGGTAAATCCTTTGGATTAAAGGTAATGATATTTCCTTTGCTTTTGGGATCTTGTATAATATCTGCAAATTAATTTGGTTATATATTACTTGGTAATTGTGTTTCATGTAATGATTCATATAAGATATCCTTACAGATATCTTGTTTTAAAATCTTGAGAATTGGAATATTAGCATGTGTATTACTTAGTTGGTCAACAAGATTATATCCTTTCCTTTTAATCACTAGTTTAGGCTTGGGAGGAACCTGTTATATATTAACAAGTGGTGGGATAGGTTGGGCACCCTTACCTTTTTGTGGAGTGATGGTATGGTCCATGGAATCTAATATAAATCATGGGAGAATAATGAGAGTGGGATAATACTTGTCACTCGAGTAGGATCTAGGAGGGATGAAGGGTTGGGATCATCCATATTAGCATCAGGAACCCACCTTTATATTATGATAAAAAGAGTTTTAGAGATAGATTAAAGTTTGATCTTGTTTTAAAACACTCTCTTTGTATTGACTGATTTTTTATTTCTTTTTATTATATCATTGACTTAATTAACATAAAAAAACATGACTATCATTATGTATTGAATAATGAAATAATGGTGTATCCATATTAAACATGATTTTAGCAAAAGAAATTCTGATTTTTAGATTTTGAAAACTTTGAAATCATAATTCAGGAAAAAACTAGGGTTTTAAGAACACATGTTGACTTCACCAAATTTTTAAACCTAAATTTGAAATATGATGGGTATATGGTTAAAAATATAGAATTAGTGCAAGCACAAGGGTGTTAAACTAATCTATAGTAGGTAAATTAATACAAAACTCAGATAAACAATATTTTTCAACTAAGATTGCTAAAAATAGTAAAGTCTATCTATTTAAATATATTATAATAAATAAGAAACAATGGTACTTAGCTATTTTACAATGCATAGGTAGATATAGAATTGAAATAGGTGTAAAATATACATGATCAATATTATAGACCAGTCATTAGATTTTAGAAATTGCAATTCTATGGCTGTAGACACTACCATTAGATCTAGACATTGCCATCAAATCTAGACACTACCATTGACACTAGTGTCTAACTATGATGTAGGTGTCTAATACAAAATAATGACTGGATCTAGATGCAACCTGTTAGTGCCCAGAATTGCACTAAAATAATTGGGCCCTTGTCAAGTACAAATGCCTAAGTCCTCATCCCAAGTCCTATTTTCAATGTTCACTTGTATATTAAAGTTCATCTTGAAATTGGCTAAGTATAAATTGGTCTTTAATTGGTGTATGTGTAAAACTCTTATACTTTTTTGGACTTTTTATAACAGAAAAAATTTCTAACAGAAATAGGTCTTTGGGATTTTTGTCTCAGATAAAAAGTTTGAATATTTATTTCCATCAGACATTTTGTCCACTATAAAAGGTCAAAAAAAATTCAATGTTTTGGCCAAGTCCCATTTGCATCGGGCTAAGTGTTTTGTAAAAAATCCAAAAGGTCATTTCTTTCAGACATTTTGTCCACAGCAAAAAATCTGAAGGGCACTTGCCCTTTGGGCATTTTGTCCACACAAAAATCCTTTGTTTTGGAAAAGGTGCAAAGTCTTATTTGTTTTGGACTTTTTGTCTGCAGCAAAAATTCCAAAGGGCACTTACCCTTCGGGAATATTACCCATGCAAAAATCTTGAAAGAAATATAAAGTCTTATTTTATTTCGGCTAAAATGTTTTATAGTATAAGCCCAAAGGAATTTCATCAGACATTTTGTCCATGATAAAAAGTCTAAAGGGAACTTACCCTTCAGGCATTTTGCCCATGGTAAAATGCCTGACAAAAGTCATTCCTTCAGCAAAAGAGGTAAGACCAATTCCTTTGAGAAAAGTGTAAGGGCTAGTTGTTTTAGATATTTTATCCACAGAAAAAAGCTTGATAAAAATCCTTTCTTTGGCAAAAGTGCAAGCTCAATTTCTTCAAATAAAATGCCAAGTTCAATTTCTGTGAGAAAATTGTTTTAGACAAAATGTCCAAAAAAATTGTCTCGATGATGACAAAATGCCAAAGAATCAATTTTTTCAAGAAACATGAAAAGGTCAATTTATTCATGGAAATTGTTTCAGACAAAGTGTTCAAAAAAAATCTCTCGATAAATAGAGGGCCAGGGAGCAGAAAAACCAAAGACAAAAGCCTGTAATAACTGTTGCGAGATAATTGTGCCAAAGATAGAGAAACCAAAGACAAAAGGCCCAAGAAAATTCTTCTGAAGACCAAAGGGCTGATAAAAGTAGGAATGTTGAAGATAAAAGATCTGATAAGCAAAGTTTTGATGAAATTTTTGAATTTGTATAGGCGATGGGCTTGAAGACATCATTGACAAGAACACAGACGCTAATTTTAAGCCATGACAAATAGCCATTGGGTTTCAAATGCTTTAAGACAATCATGTGAGTATTAAATTTAGGCCCCATAAAATAGTCATTTGAGTTCAAACAGAGGCAGATCCAACAATGTATGTTAATGTGAAGCAATATGATCTAACAGTACATGATCAAAGCTGAATAGTCAAAGAAACTTAGAATGAACGAGCTGGTGATAAGTGTCATCATCGTGGGACCCTATCATAAATATGATAGAGTATTGAGCAAAGGACTAGGGCCTATGGATAGAGATCAAAGGTCCATGCTTGGTCTATGCTAATGAGATCAATGATGTGAGATGATGTTGGAATTTTTAATGAAGTTATTAGCAAACACATAAAAGACAAGTGGCACAACTACATGCCATAGATTAAAGCCTAAGCTTATTTTGAAAATCAATGGCATGAATTTGCTCAGGTGAGGATGATCTAGTGGTATAAAATGAGGGTGGGATTTTCAACAAATCTTGAAATGAGCATGGGACTACCACATGGTAAAAGCGTACCAGCCTAGGCATAATTGATAGAGCAAGATGTAGAAAGGCCACGAGGTTACCAAGTGGCATGACCTCATGGCTAAAGATAGCTAGCAACCAATAGTGGTTTATCTTTCAAATAAAGATTGATAGTTTGTGTTGATCCATGCACACAAATCTAATGGTGCAAGCCAAGATGGACTATTTCAAAATGGATCAAAATTAATAAGAAAGTGACATGCACCTAGATTAGAGCTAAAGAAGTTGCCAAGTTTTAAGCCTTGTGAGTGCCCAATTAGATCCAATGTGGTAGCTAATGAAGTGCTCTATGGATGAGCAAGAAGTCTAACTACATATGGAGATAAGTAATGTTGAGGTTAGTATAAATCAAAGATATTGATGAACAAAGTGACATGGCAATGCCACATTGGTATACACATCATATAAAGAATGGGACCCTATGCAAGCCAGTTGGAAGATATTTCACCATTGACAGGAGGTTGACTTGGCAAAAGTGTGAATGAGGCACAGTGATGAAAAGTGAAAATAATGCATTTTTGCATTAAAATATATGAGGGAAGCCCTAAAATATAAAATGTGAAAAGGCAGGTTAGAGGTAAAGAGGTAACTGGGTTGAGTAAACTTGGGTATTGTATTTTCTTACATTATGCTTGTCCAATTTCCTCCATGGAAGGAAATTACAGGTGGGCCAGCCAAATAAGATCTCTTGAGCAACCATAGATCAAGAATATTCTCATGTCATTATTGCAAGAGTAGGTTATTCCATGGCATGCATAAAGGGAAGGGGAGTTATCCAATAGTTTCTATCTACCCAAGCAAATGGTCCAAAACATCTTCAGGAAGTTACAAATAAAGACAAATAGTTTGTTTGGCTCCTAAAATGATTTTTCTCCCCCCAACTCATGGTCAAGAGCATCTTTAGGGAGTCTCATATGATGACAAATGGTCTATTCAACCTCCATCATAAATTTCCACCTTCCAGCTCATGTTCACCAGCATTTCTAGTCAAGAAATCAAATAGTTTGTTACAAAATCTTTATCATTCATTGTAGAGGCAATAGAGCCATGATTTTCTTACAAACAGATGAAGATTTCAAGTGTGGCTGAGAATATTTTCTAGATAGAAGTATTTTGGCAGATTTGAAGGGCTACTTTGCAATTTTCTGAAATTTATGACCCACAGTCCCAAGATTTGAAAATGTATAAATAAAGGGCTTCTTCTCTATTAAAGGGGTTGTTTAGCCATTATGTTGGTTGTTGTTTTAAGTGTTCATTTTTTTAAATTCTAGATCTACAAGAGTTTCTAGGATCAATTGTTATGCATAGATCTTGTCTCTCTTGTTAAGGTGGTTACAACTGTACAATCACTGGTAAGCTTTGAGAGCATGTTTATATGTCTCCCTTGTCAAAAGAGAAAAATCACCATGCTTGTCCCCTTGGAATCATTTTGAAAAATTGATGTGTGTCAAGTTTCTTTTCAATATTAATGAAAATATTTGTGTTTCTTTGTTATTTCTTGTTGATGAAGTGCAGTAATATGTCTTACAAGTACTGTTGATTGGATATTTGGGTTTATGTTAACTAATGGTTGTCATATTGAGCATAGATCTAGGTTGTAAATCCATTTCTGTAGTTTAACTTTGAAAATGTGTTATTGAATGACTTCTTAGGGCATCCTAGGTCTATAAATTTGACAAGAAAAAGTTTCTTGAAAGTTTATTTGCAGTGTATGCTCTAGATTTTTAGGGACCATTTGGTATTTCCTATTAGCTTGTATTTGAGTCTTTTCTACATTTTTTGATATGGATAATTTCATGAACATTTTAAGAGACCATATTGTTTGAACATGCCACCAACATTCTACCTTCCCTTTTTATATAATCATCTAACTGTCCTACCTCATCCCACCCTGCATATAATACATCCTTTGCATATTATGAGTATTATTTTCCCTACAAATTCATAATATCTTACCTAACATGTATTTGCATTTTGTAGTTTGAATACTAGTGCAGGAGTTTTCTATTTGACCTATATCTTGAAGATTCTCCAAAATGAAAATTGCAATCATATACATATCTATCTTCAATATCTTGAATGTGACCTAGTGCATTTGTGTATTCCTTATGAAAACCCTTCCCAGATGGAGTGTGCAAGTTTGGTTATGTCCTAGTCACATCTCTGTCTCTTTGTGCCAAAAATCCCCATGGAGATTGAATCGCAAAATCCCTCCATGTGAGAAAGCTACCCCATAGGTCCTTTCACCTTGGTTCAAGCAAAGCCAAAAGTAGTAGGGAGCTGACCATACCCTTTGTAGGTACCTCTCGGTCATTTTCTCAATCTGGTCCATTCTTTATGCCCAACCCTTCCTTAAGTATAATGACATACTAGCAAGTTTCTCATCATTTTAATCCATTTTCTTCAAGTGTGCAAGGCCAGACCAGAGAGGTGTACAACTGAGAACCAACACTCTTTTTGGTGCCATTATTGGGGATTAAATTGAAATATTGGTTATGTGTGTGCTTTTGGGGACTCTTATAGAGAGCTATAAGTATTTCATGATATGAAGTTCTCTATTGTTACTACACTGATTTATCCATCTTGACCATCAACACTGTAACACTCCATTGGGGATGTGCTAAGAGTTTTTTAAGGCTTGACATTTGACTTATGCTAAGTTTATTGCAAAGAGATATTAAAGTAGCATGTTGTAAGTGTTCCTCCCCTTTTGAACGTTATCTCAAAGTTTCAGTGTCTTTGTTTTATATAAGCTTCAACAATTGTATAATTTCAGCATGTATCATGGTCAGTTTGTCAACTGTTATATTCTAGAATTGTGATATTTGTGGCGACTTCAATTCCATTATCTGGTTTCAAGAAGATCAGTGCCTAGTTTGAATATATATGATAACCTTTAGTTTTGAGTATTTTCTTGTTTGCAAAGCTGGAAGGACTGAGATCATCTTTCAAAGGTGACCCGTCAAAGAAACTTGTCCCTCTTTTAAGTGTTCATCCAAGGAGAAGGGGACAAGTTTGGAAGCTTGTTGAAGGGTAGAGTTTAGCTACTAAGGGTTGTCAAGATTATGATAATCTTGAATTGTTTATCAACCCTCCCATTGTTGAGGACTATCATAAATCTCCTTGAAACTCTAAAACCTATAGTCCTATGTATTACATAGCTCCTTCTCAGCCAGTTGAATCCCCTCCCAAGTGTGAACCACAAAGCCCACCTCATTCACCCCCTCATATCCCTTTGCTAGTTATTCATGAGCCTATCATTGAACCAATCCTGCATTCCATGTTCCCAAATTCAGGCCTATTAATTTTGATGAAATGGTGGGTTATCCTAATGAAGTCCCAAATAAATTTAGGAAATGCCTCCCAAAGTTTTAAGGGAACAATGTAGTGAGTGGTGATCAGCACCTGATGGATTTTCAAAATATCATTGAAGATTATGAGGTTGAGTATGAAAATATGTGCATCAAGTTGTTTGTGCACATGCTAGAGGAAGATGCTCATGAATTTTTCAATTCCCTTCCCACTAGATGCATTGATTTATGGGAAGAAATGCATAATGTTTTTAGAATTCAATATGGTGCTAGAGTTGATACCAAATTTATATTAGTTGATTTTTAAAACATAAAAAAAAATCCTAATGAGTGTATGCAGGACTTCAATATAAGGTTCAACAAAACTATGATGCAGCTACCTAAAAACATTAGGCCCAGTGATACAACATTCTTGATAAAATACTATGATGCCTTTGATAAGAAGGTTGCATACTACTTGAGGGACAAGGATCTCATAGACCTATGGTTGGCATTCAATATGAACATCCAAATTGAAAATAACACAAAGGCTATGGGAAAGTCCATGAGCAAGTAGACTGATGTAAAATTGGTCAATCCAAAAATGACATAGTCTACAAAGACAACCAAACTTGAGGAGAGTGTTAAAACTTTGGCCTCTACTATCAAAAAAATGTCATACAAGTTGGATAAAGCTAAAAAAGGAATCCCTCATGTGTCTACAATCAAGAGAGGGATCCAAATCCAAATCAAGTACAAAAAAGGCCTACTTTCCACCATCGACATAATGATAGAGGGAAGAGGCCTGCACGTGAAGAAAGGATGGAGAGAAACCATAATAGAGGGGCTAGAAAAGAAGTGCTTGATCCTTTAAATGCCAAGGTGAATATTGTAGATTATGAAATTGACATTGATTGGTATGACAAGTGCTTCCTTCCCCATCCCCCATGTGATAATGATCTACTGATTGATGAAGATACAAATGAACTTGGGTTTGCATCATCTAATGATGAAATCTTGATGTTCAATTGTTAGAGCCCCCAAAGTGAGATGACTGCCTCCATAGAATTGTTGAGTGTTACTACTATCAATCAATTTTAGAGTGCAGTTAAGAAGGTAAATGTCCCAACCTCTAAATTTGATTGTGATTTTACTATGGAACAAACATATGAATTACATATTCATGATTTTGATTTCTTATGTTCTATGATGATTAAGAAATATGATGAGGGGAATTCCATTAGTTAAGGATATGTAGTTTCTAATTAATGCATCAATTGCATGAGAGAAGGAATATCACTTGAGAAGTAAATATTAGGTTGTTTCTCCTCAAGACACTACCCCTACAAATCCAAAAGTAGGGGGTGTTAATAAGGATGCTAAGAAAGCTACAATAGTCCCTAAAGCTTCCAAACTAGTGCCTGTTTCCAAATTTACTAAGCCAAGATGTGCTCCAGCCAAGAATAGAGCACCCATATTGTCTAGTACCCCTAAAAGTGCTAATGAGCTTAAACAAAATACACCCTTGAATATTACTATCAAAGATTCAAATCCATACCAGCCTATTCCACTTCAGACCTTAGGTGACTATATTTTAGTTGAAGGTGTTGTTACCCGTCCACCAAATACTTCTCTTCCTTAGTATAACATATATGATATGGCCCAAGTGATGAGTCAACTAAAAGTCACTGTTGTTGGTTGAATATTTTGTCTATCAGGGTATTGGTAAACAAAATAGGTCTGATTAGCCAAAATAGGAAGATTAGTCATCCAAATGTGTAAGTTTATCACATCAAAAGGAGACTGCTCTCTCCTCTTATCAAGCGGAGGTTCCTTGTGGATATGTTATATATATGTATAAATAGAAAATAATACTCAAGGGTAGAACAAGCCATCCATCTCTCTTTCTTTAGAGATGATGTGTGTAAAACAAAGGAAAAACTGGAGGGAAATGACAGACAACACTCCTCTTCTTTCAGAAGAACTATTCAGCTAGCCACAAGAATACTCCTGGAAATAAAAGTAGAATGTAATTGAGGGTGTAGTAACTAGCAAATCGAGATACAACACAAAGTCTCCACCTGATATGCTCAAGAGTAATATATGAAGGACAATGAGGGCACAAAGTCTTCTCAAAGTCCTATACACAACAATGAAAAGAAAACACACTGAAGGCAGCTATGGGGGCACAAAGTCTCTCCACAGTTGATTCTTCAAGACACCTTCCTGACTAATTTTACTAATACTGCTTGTTAAATTAATGGAATAGAAAATATATCAAGGAAAAAGACATAAGAACAGTTTCCTTAATAACAAAGATATCACAGCACAAAGTCTGAAAAAGTCCCTTGCTTTCTTATTCTAGTAACAAAATATGATTAACAGATTGAGCACAAAGTCTCAATGATGCCTCTCAATTTGGGCAGAGTTTTGTTCAGATTGTCAAAAAAGAGATCCCTTTATAATGAAAGAAAGTCCCTTATATATAGCCACTTCAAGGACTCAGGAACAGTAATACATCATGATGCATTGGGAACTGTTAGGAAGATAGGCTGGAACTTTGGGGCATTTTACCCATTTGATCTTCTCAATGTAGATAAACAAGCCACACAATTAAAAGATTGCAACTTTCAATGTTTAGTTGGTGATATGATCTTGTCTTCATTGTTCCTCCTTTTCTAGTTAATTGAATTGGACCCTGGATTCATTCGTTGTTATGTCTTTCCTCACTTTTTGTTGGTTTTGGTCTTGAATTCTAGGAATGCATTTGGGTCTGTAAATTCAAAGGATCAATGGCTATTTCATGGGCTTTAAAATCGACATTTACATGCCCGTCGATGTGCTCTCAATGGCTAGTTCACTATCTTGAATTTGACATCTTCGGGCATGTCACCCCTTGGTCCTCTTTCGACTTTCGGCTTTGCCCTTTCGGGCCTTAATAAATGATCCTTGAATGGGTTGTAAAGAGCCCTTTACTTTGGCCACTGAGAGTCCCCCGCAAGGGCACCTGCCCTTCGGGGTCCTTCGGCAGCCCTTTCAATTTGAGTCTCTCGCAAACTATCCTTCAAGCAAATTCCTGGGTGTTTTCCCTTGTGGGTAATTTCCGCAGACATTTGTCTCGCAAAAAAATCTTGCAAATAAAAAGTCTGGGGAAAATTCCCGCAAACAAAAGTCTGCAGAAATTTGTTCCGCAAAGTCTTTGACTGGTCTTCAGATTTTTCGCGCCCATGGCCACTTAGAATTCTTTCAGACTTTTTGTCTGAAGGAATTCCTTTGGACAAAAGTCTGAAAGAATTAAGTCTTAGACAATTTTTAAATGCCTTAAACAAATTTGAAAGAATTACCTTTCAGCTTCCTTGAAAATGACCCGCTTTTGTCGATTAAGTGTCCTCTGCAAGGGCACTTGTCCTTCATGAAGCTTCCTTTTGCATTGAATCGCCCCTTTGAACTTTGGTGATGAACCATTCTATTGAACCAATCGATTGAACCAAAAATGGTTCAAGTCGATGGTTCAATTGAATGAACCAAGCTGATGAACTAAGTATTGAACCAAACATTGAACTTGCCTTTGAACCAAAACATTGAACCTTTTCGTTGAACCAAGACGTTGAACCAATTGGTTGAACCAAAAATGGTTCAAGCCAATGGTTCAATTGAATGAACCAAGCTGATGAACTAAGTATTGAACCAAAAGAGGCTAAAACAAAGGGAATGAACCACCCGAGTGAAATAAAACATTGAACCGCTTGGTTGAACCGAGCCATTGAATCGTTCCTTTGGTTGAACCCACCGTTGAACCTTGAACCCGTTGAACCTTTGAACCAAAATTGGTTCAATGGTTCAAGTCCTTTTTGCTTGAATGCTTGCCAATAGACATTTCTGATTAGACTTAGGCTTTGAACTAATCCTTTGAACCAAAAGACCTTGAACCAGAGGATAAACCAAATGTTGAACCTGCTGCTAGTGTTTGCCGATGGAGATTTTTGTTTGAACCAAGGCACTGAAACAGTCCCAAAAAATGACTAAGTGTTGAAAAACTAATTCTTTTGACTGAAACCACCTACAGAAGTCTTTGAACCTGTAAAAATGAACCTGCCTGTACAATCTGTAGATTTTCCTTTTCTTGCACAGTCCGTAGATTTTTCTTCCTACTGAGTCCATAGATTCAAGCCTGCAGAGTACGTAGATTTAAGAAAAGCTTGAAAATTGAAGAATTTGAATTCCCAAGACAAATTTTGAAAAGAGAAGAGATAATTTTGGTCTGTAAGACCAAAATAGTTCAAATGTTGTCCCAAAAATGAGTTGATATTTTTGGGGGACAACAGCTGGCTCCAGTTGGGGAACTTCTGTCAATTTCAAAAGGAATTGAAAGGAGTAGAATCCAGAATCTCTAGTGTCTTCATGTGTACCATTGGGTTATGGAGTCATGCTACCCAAAAATAGAAGGCATCAAAAAGAAAACAAACAAAACAAAACAGAATTAAAACTGTACAAATATACATATATACAGAGGCAATGATCTGATACTTCAAGAATTGAAGTATTTTAGATGCTGCTTCTTGAGAGACAGTGAAAATAGTGCGCCATCTTGGTAAACCAGCAAGAAGACATTTTGTCCCCAGAAACGGTGATGGGCGAATGGAGCTCTCCACTAGGAAACCAATTTTTTGTGTCTTCCTCTTGGTCTTTCCTTCTTTTTACTCTGTGGTAGGACGTGGTCTTCAAACTGAAAACCATAACTCCTTGCTCTCCCTGTAAAGGGTTCCTTTGCCTAATTTTGATTTGCAGTAGCATGGTCCACCATCATAACTTGTTGTTCTACCGGTCCAGTCCAACACATGCTTTGATTGTCAGCATCAGACCCCTAACAAACCATCAGTTCAACATCTCCTTTGATGTGAAGGAGTTTGACCTCTTCACCTTGAGCAGTGTTTAATTTGAGCAACAAAGATCTATATCTAGCTATGGAAGAAATGCTGCCATCAGATTCCAAGATCCAATCATCATCAGAAGCTAATCTTCTATCAGATTTCTCTTCATTAGAGATGCAAGATCTTTTTTGATTTGTACTACACCCTATTAATTCTTCTAATGCCTTGTTTGAATCAAATCCTAGATTGCAGCTATAGGACTTTCATCAGCTGAGACAGGAGCATCACCCATAGTCAAGAAGTAATTACCCCTACTTGAAGGCTTAAATAGAATTTGAGCTGATGGGGCCGACGTTTGGGTGACCACAATTTTTGCCTCAGATAGGTCTATACTTGGTTCTCCATCAATGTCCAATTGCTCAGGATTGACTTCCAGGGATTCAAACTCAGTCATTTGAATTTTGGATTCCTTGACATGATCAATCATGTCAAATGATTAGAATGGACTTGGAAGAGAGGATGGGAGTTCATCTTTTTGATTTTCAGGAGGGGGAGGACTGATCTGCGAAGTTGAAGTAGATGGTGCAGAGATGTTCGATGTACTTACTTCTTTGGTAATCACCAGGTCCTTTGACTGAAAAGGAAGAGGGGTTCTCTGCTCAACAATTGAAATTACTAGTTGGGGTTGCTCATTTGTCTTCTCTTTTTTAGCTTATTGTATTGACTAATTCTCAGACCTGGTGAATACATTATATGATCCTTTGACTGTTTCACCTTCACTTCTGGGTTCATCTTGGTAATTCAAGAAACCAATATGGGAGTCGCCAGCTGATTCTTCTAGATCCTCCCTGAAGAGATCAGTGCCATTTTCTTTCTCTAACTCAGGTTGGAAATAAGAAACATGCTCTATTTCCAGATATCCAACTATTGAGTTTGTTGGAGGTGCTTCAAGGGCAGGATTCCTCTATGGAGGAAGAAGATGATTTGGTTGCCCTTGACTTCTAGCAACATTGCCTTGATATGGCTGATTAGGGAATGTCCTCCTTGGTATATCTTTATATAGAGGAGTAGAAGACATATTTTGTGCCATTATCCTTTTCAAGGCTAGCAATTCATTTGTCAGCTTTTGCACCATTGGATCAGTGGTGCTTGTAGATGAATATTCAAAAGATGATGAAGTTCTATTTCTATTAGGATCTCTCCTTATCTTTCCTGCCAAGATAAGGTCATCTTCTAGCTCAGTAGCCAAGTCTTGAGCAGCCTCAAGGTCTATGTGTCTAGCTCGTCTCAATAGAAAACTCACTTCAGGTAGTTGTGAGTTGATGAAAAAACACATGAGATTCTGAGGTGTCAGCTGGGTGACCATGGGAATCCTATGCCTCAGCTTGTTGAACCTGGCAATGAAGTCTCTCATAGGTTCATGGGGCTCTTTCTTCATCTGAGTGAGATGGGCTAGCAAGGCATGCACATCTTCTGCAGGCTTGAACCTAGCTTCAAACTTAGCTTTGAGTGTATCCCAGTCAGTCATTGATCCAACTTGCAGATGGTAGAACCAATCTACAGTAGCACCTTGTAGGGTCTCCATAAAAATCTTGACTACCACGTCTTCAAATTCCATCCCTATCACACCACATGCTATGGTGAAGGCTATAATGTGTTCATCAGGGTGGACTCTTTTATCACCAAAAAATTTGGGGAAATTCTTCTTTGAACTGAGTGGTAGCTCATGCAGGGGTGGAGTTAGATTAAGTGGACCAAAATATTTACCCCAGGGGCCTCAAATTGCCATGATCAGATTATGAACAATAGGGATAACACATCTGAATGGAGTTGCCAGATTATAGGACAAAAATGGAAAAGAAACTGGCCCTGCTTCAGCTTAAAGCTTGAGGCTTCAAATTGCACTTTCTTTCCCAATAGCTCTAGTTTTGCAGACCAAATAATATAATGGAGATGGATGAAAATGGTGAGGCTATAAATGGATAATGGGTAAGACATGAAACAGAGTCGCCAGAGTCTGTAATGGATAAGGTTATAATGATAATGGGTTATATAGGTGATGTTTCAATTTGAAACTTGAGGTTCCAAATTGCACAATATTATGTATATCCCCAGCGGAGTCACCAAAAATTGTTGGTTGAATATTTTGTCTATCAACGTACTGGTAAACAAAATAGGTCTGATCAACCAAAGTAGGAAGATTAGTCATCTAAATGTGTAAGTTTATCACATCAGAAGGAGACTGCTCTCTCCTCTCATCAAGGGGAGGTTCCCTATGGATATGCTATATATATATATGTATAAATAGAAAATAATACTCAAGGGTAGAACAAGCCATCCGTCTCTCTTTCTTCAGAGATGATGTGTGTAAAACAAAGAAAAAACTTGAGGGAAATGACAGACAACACTCCTCTTCTTTCAGAAGAACTATTTAGCCAGGCACAAGAATACTCCTGGAAATAAAAGCATAATGTAACTAAGGGTGTAGTAACCAACAAATCGAGATATAGCACAAAGTCTCCACCTGAAATGCTCAAGAGTAATATACAAAGGAAATGAGGGCATAAAGTCTTCTCAAAGTCCTTTACACATCAATGAAAAAACACACTGAAAGCAGCTATGGGGGCACAAAGTCTCTCCACCGTTGATTCTTCAGGACACCTTCCTGACTAATTTTACTAATCCTGCATGTTAAATTAATGGAACAAAAAATATATCAAGGAAAAAGACATAAGAACAGTTTCCTTAATAACAAAGATATCACAGCACAAAGTCTGAAAAAGTCCCTTTCTTTCTTATTCCAGTAACAAAATATGATTAACAGACTGAGCACAAAGTCTCAATGATGCCTCTCAATTTGGGCAGAGTTTCGTTCAGATTGTCAAAAAAGAGATCGCTTTACAATGAAAGAAAGTCCCTTATATATAGCCACTTCAAGAAGGACTCGAGAACAGTAATACATCATGATGCATTAGGAACTATTAGGAAGATAGGCTGGAACTTTGGGGCATTTTATCCATTTGATCTTCTCAATGTAGATAAACAAGCCACACAATTAAAAGATTGTAACTTTCAATGTTTAGTTGGTGGTCTGATCTTGTCTTCATTGTTCCTCCTTTTCTAGTTAATTGAATCAGGCCCTAGATTCATTCATTGTTTAGTCTTTCCTCGCTTTTTGCTGGTTTTGGTCTTGAATTTTGGGAATGCATTCAAGTCTATAAATTCAAAGGATCAACGGCTATTTTATGGGCTTTAGAATTGATGTTTACATGCCCATCGATGTGCTCTCAATGGCTAGTTCACTGTCTTGAATTTGACGTCTTCAAGTGTGTCACCCCTTGGTCCGCTTTCGACTTGTAGCTTTTCCCTTTTGGGCCTTAAGAAATGATCCTACAATGGGTCAGAAAGAGGCCTTTACTTTGGCCGCTGAGAGTCCCCCGCAAGGGCACCTGCCCTTCGGGGTCCTTCGACAGCCCTTTCAATTTGAGTCTCCCGTAAACTATCCTTCGAGCAAATTCCTAGGTGTTTTCCCCCGTGGGTAATTTTTGTGGACATTTTTCCCATGGACAAAAAGTTTGAGGACAATTCCTGCAGACAAAAGTCTGCAGAAATTTGTTCTGCAAAGTCTTTGACTGGTCTTCAGATTTTTCGCGCTCGCGGCCACTTAGAATTCTTTCAGACTTTTTGTCTGAAGGAATTCCTTCAGACAAAAGTCCAAAAGAATTAAGTCTTAGACAAATTTTAAATGCCTTAAACAAATCTAAAAGAATTACCTTTCAGCTTCTTTGAAAATGACCCTTCTGAAGGGTGCTTTTGTTGATTAAGTGTCCTCCGCAAGGGTACTTGTCCTTCAGGAAGCTTCCTTTTGCATTGAATCACCCCTTTGAACTTTGGCAATGAACCATTTTGTTGAACCAAGATGTTGAACCAATCGGTTGAACCAGAAATGGTTCAAGTCGATGGTTCAAGCTGATGGTTCAATTGAATGAACCAAGCCGATGAACTAAGTATTGAACCAAACATTGAACTTGCCTTTAAACCATGTCTTTGAACCAAAACATTGAACCTTTTCATTGAACCAAGATGTTGAACCAATCGGTTGAACCAAAAATGGTTCAAGCCGATGGTTCAATTAAATGAACCAAGCCGATGAACTAAGTATTGAACCAAAAGACGCTAAAACAAAGGGAATGAACCACCTGAGTGAAATAAAGCGTTGAACCGCTTGGTTGAACCGAGCCATTGAACTATTCCTTTGGTTGAACCCGCCGTTGAACCTTGAATCCATTGAACCTTTGAACCAAAAGTGGTTCAATGGTTCAAGTCCTTTTTGCTTGAATGCTTGCCAATAGACATTTTTGATTGAACTTAGGCTTTGAACCAAACATTGAACCTACTGCTGGTGTTTGCCGACGGAGATTTTTGTTTGAACCAAGGCACTGAAACAATCCAAAAAAATGACTAAGTGTTGAAAAACTGATTCTTTTGACTGAAACCACCTGCAGAGGCCTTTGAACCTGTAAAAATGAACCTACCTACAGAGTCAGTAGATTTTCCTTTTCCTGCACAGTTCATAGATTTTTCTTCCTGCTGAGTCTGTAGATTCAAGCCTGCAGAGTCCGTAGATTTAACAAAAGCTTGAAAACTAAAGAATTTGAATGCCCAAGACAAATTTTGAAAAGAGAAGAGATAATTTTGGTCTGTAAGACCAAAATAGTTCAAATGTTGTCCCAAAAATGAGCTAATATTTTTGGGGGACAACAACTGTGACACTTGTTGAATTATTAAGAATACTTGAACATAAGAAGAGAGCATTTGAGTACTTGAAATTTGGTGAGAATTCAACTGTAAATGAGATTGATTTACCCCACACACCCCTAGAAAGTGATGAAGAATTAGAAGAGGTTATGGAACCCACCCTAGAGGTTTATTAGGAACTATATTGTTATACATTTAGATGAATGTGGATCCTTTATACAAAACCTTGTTGATCAATGGTCTAATTGTTCACAACTGCATGTTTAACTCTGAAGCTTCTTGAAATGTGATATTCTTGGTAATCTTAAATGATCTTAGGGTGAAGATTACATCAGCCTTTGGTGAGTACTATGCCATAGATTCATGATAATTTATAGTTGTTGGACAAGTCAAGGGGTTGATAGTGCAGTTGGCAATGCATCATGGTAAGTATTTGAATATTAATGTGGTAGTTGTAGATTTTTCACCTAAATAGGGGATGATGCTATCATATGTTAAGTTGTGGAGCTAAAAGCTTCACTGATGCAAATGGTGGAGGTTGCTGAGTGTTAAAGTAATTGACGTCAGTCTGATCAACTAACGTCGGCAATATTCAGTGTGCATAGTAACTGACATCGGTTAGGGGTTGGCCAGCATCGGTCAGACAGGAATTGACGTTGACAACCTGTGTGTGTGCGTTTGCATGCGCTTCTAGAACTGGTCTAATTTTAGACGGACAGTTAGTTTGCATGTAAAAGACTAATTTTAGTCTTGAGTCTGTGTTTCTAATTATTGTAATTGGGAAGTCTAATTATTGTTCATATGGAATCTATTTAAGAGACCCATGGGGCTGTATTGTAAAGTGTGAAGGATCAAAAGGACTTGTCAAGGACAAGGACAAGGGTTCTTCCAAGTGTAAGATCAGTTGATCTGCAGGTGTGCAAGATTAGGGGAGATCTACATGGTAAGTAAGGTCAGTTGATCTATAGGTGTGTGTGTGCAAGGTCAAAGGAGATCTGTGGGGTAGCAAGATCAAGGAGATCTGCAACACAACAAGGAGCAAGATCAGGGAGATCTACTTGGAGTACTTTGAGTACTTGGTGGACTGGAAGTGGGCAACAACGGTTGAGTTAATTGTCACTTACTGGTGGAGGAAACAACAACTCTGTGTTTGAGTTGATTGTTGTTTGTAATTGAGAGAGAGAGAACTCTTGAGGGAGAATTACTGTATACCCAAGAGGTGTGGGAAGAGTGTGATTTCTTCATTGTATTTCCTTCTGAAGAGTGTTAATACAAGATTGTATTGTCTCTCATATTCTGTGTTGTTTTTGAATTCTAGTTACATATTACTTCTGGTTTAATTTCGTGTTTAGTTGCTTATACAAAGGTAATCAATTGTGCTCTTAATCCTAACAAGTGGTATCAGAGCTGTTTGTGTTCTAGATCTTGACAAGTGGTATCAAAGTTGTGTTTGTTCCAGATCCTGACAAGTGGTATCAGAGCTTGGTTTAGAGCAGGTTAGTGTTTATTGATTATAGGTCACTCTCAGGGGTTTTTGATTGAGTGAGAGTAAAGCAATGGCAGAAGAAAGTACACTAAGAATGGAGAAATTCAATGGCAAGAATTATCAATTATGGAATTATGAAAAAAAAGGGCAGGGAAAGAAAGATTGTTGGTTGGTAGAAGATCAGCATGAAGGAAATAAAGAAGAAAATGATGCAGGTATTGTTGCATGGAATGCTCTTATAAGTTCCATGGATAAAGTAGAATCTTGGGTTTTAGATTCTGTTGCCTCTTTCCATGCAACCCCCAATAGAGTATTTTTCCATGAGTATGTCCATGGAGACTTTGGTAAGATTTATTTAGGGGTTGGTGAGCCTTGTCAAATTGTTGGCAAAGGGGAAGTGCAGCTGAAATTGCAGATGGGCAACACATGGGTGTTGAAGGATGTCATGCATGTCCCAGTCCTGAAGAGGAGTCTAATTTCTATAGGAAAGTTGGGTGATGAGGGATGCACAATAACTCTCACAGCAAAATCTTGGAAAGTTTCCAAGGGTGCACTTGAATTAGCATGTGGTAAGAAAGTAGGTACTCTTTATCTATCTACTTGTATTACTGATTCTCCTTCTATTTTATCTACTTCAGATGTAGATGCAAAGATGTGGCTCTATAGGCTTGGTCACATAAGTGAGAAGGGAATGGATGTTCTTAAGTCAAATGGTAAGAGTTCAGATTTGAAAAGCATAGATCGAGATTTTTGTAAGCAACAGAAGAAAGTGAGGTTTTTTGAAACTGGGTCAACAAAGAAGGGAGCTTCTATTGGAGGATCATAGTGTTATGCTACAAGAAAGGATTGGGTCTATTGCATAAAGAGGAAATCTGATGTTTTTGACAAAGTTAAGAATTGGAAAGCCTTGGTTTTCAAGGAGAAGATGATGGACAGAGATCAGCTCAAGAGGCTGATTAATTCTGAGCAGGGCAGTGTTGATTTGGACAAGGTTATGATCTAAAATGAGCTCATAGGTAAAAATCATCACTCACAGGAAAACACAGTTACCAACATTGGTTAGGTGAAAACTGATGTCGATCAGGCAAAAACCGATGTCAGTTATGTGTAGACCGAAGTGGGTGATGTAGGGTAGGTGGACACCGATGTTGGTCAGGGAATCGACATCGGTGATCAGGAGGAATCGACATCGGTCGAGTGCAGACCGAGGTCGGCCAGAGGTGACCGAGATCGGTCACTATTAAAATGGATTTTGGGTGGACAACAAGCTGTCAAGGAGTCTAAAATGCCCATGTGGAGGATTGAAAGGGTAAGTAAGCCTCAAATTTGTTATTCCCCTTCTTTACACTACTTGTTGCTCACTGATGGTCAAGAACCAGGAAGTTTTGAAGAGGCAATGCAGGTAGAATCTAGGAAACAGTGGGAGCATGGCATGAATGAGAAAATTGATTCCTTGGAAGAGAACCAAATGGGAGATTTGGTAGAGTTGTTGACTGGGATGAAAGCATCGAAAGACGAATGGATTCCTAGGTTAAAAAAAGGAGAGAATGGATAGGTGAGATAGAAGGCTAGGGTATATGGTCTTGAGCAAGCTCTAGGACAATGGTGTTTAAGGTTTGATAGGTGTATGACAAAGCATGGCTTTAGTCAATGTCAATGTGACCATTGTGTTTATTTTACCAAGTTGGATAATATTAACTACATATCTTATTACTGTATGTAGTGTATATGCTTGTTGCAGGGTCACACATGTAGGGATTTGCTGAGCTAAAGGTAAAAGTAGCTCAGAGGTGTGCCAGGAAGGATTTAGGAGGAGCAAAGAAAATCCTTGGCATGAGTATTTTTAGAGACAAGGAAAGTCACAGGTTGATTTTGTCTCCAGAGGATTATGTGAATAAGGTAGTGGAGAGGTTTAATATGCAAGATGCAGAACCAGTTAGCACACCTATGGTTGGACAGTTCATAGAAAGTGTCCTGAATCACATGATGAGGTTGAGTACATGAGTACTAGACCTGTTATTACCCAAGCAATGGGAGTTGTCAGCAAGTTTATGACTAATCCAGGAAAGGAGCACTGGAAAGCAGTTCAGTGGATTCTCAAGTATCTGAGAGGGACCAGCAACAGGTATACATGTTATGTAGGGTCAAGCACTTCTCTACATGGGTATGTAGATTTAGATATGGCAGGTTACTTGGATCACAAGAGAAGCACCACAGGATATGTGTTCACTGTTGGTGGTACGATGGTTAGCTGGATTTCAGAGATGCAGAAGGTTGTTGCAGTCACAGAGGCTAGCAAGGATAAGAACCCTGCGGAAATGTTAACAAAGCCGAGAACAAAGGAGAATTTAAATCTTCATTTAACTTCTGTTGGTCTTCAAGATTGAACTTGAAGAGGGATACAAGCTAGGAAACAAAATTAGATGATGTACAAGTACAAGTACAGGTGCAACTATTTATCTCCAAGTGGGAGATTGTTAAGTTGTGGAGCTAAAAGCTTCACTGATGCAAATGGTGGAGGTTGCTGAGTGTTAAAGTAACCGACGTTGGTCTGATCAACCGATGTCAACAATATTCAGTGTGCATAGTAACCGACATCGGTTAGGGGTTGGCCGGCATCGGTCAGACAGGAACCAATGTCGGCAACCTGTGTGTGTGTGTGCATTTGCATGCGCTTACAGAACTGGTCTAATTTTAGACAAACAATTAGTTTGCATGTAAAAGACTAATTTTAGTCTTGAGTCTGCATTTCTAATTATTGTTTGTATGGGATCTATTTAAGAGACCCATGGGGCTGTATTATAAATTGTGAAGGATCAAAAGGACTTGTCAAGGATAAGGACAAGGGTTCTTCCAAGTGTAAGATCAGTTGATCTGCAGGTGTGCAAGATCAGGGGAGATCTACATGGTAAGTAAGGTCAATTGATCTACAGGTGTGTGTGTGTGTATGTGCAAGGTCAAAGGAGATCTACAGGGTAGCAAGATCAAGGAGATCTGCAACACAACAAGGAACAAGATCAGGGAGATCTACTTGGAGTACTTTGAGTACTTGGTGGATTGGAAGTAGGCAACAATGGTTGAGTAGATTGTCACTTACTGGTAGAGGAAACAACTCTATGTTTGAGTTGATTGTTGTTTGTAATTGAGAGAGAGAGAACTCTTGAGGGAGAATTACTGTACGCCCAAGAGGTGTGGGAAGAGTGTGATTTTTTCATTGTATTTACTTCTGAAGAGTGTTAATACAAGATTGTATTGTCTCTCATATTCTGTGCTATTTCTGAATTTTAGTTACATAATACTTCTGGTTTAATTTCGTGTTTAGTTGCTTATACAAAGGTAATCAATTGCGCTCTTAATTCTAACAAGTGGTATCAGAGTTGTTTGTGTTCTAGATCCTGACATCATAAAAATGGGTTGATAGCATGGGTGGAAGTGTGCAAATGAACATTTCTTATGCCACCATTCTACTAAAGGGTAATATGGTCAAGCTTTATAGAGAGTTGAAGATGTTACATGTAATTGAAGATCCAAAATGTCCTCTTAATAAAGTGTTGTACATGGATGTTGAGCTTGGTAACTTTATTGGGAATGTTGTTACTAATGAACAACCTGTTGCTCTTGATGTTGAACCTGACAAAGAAAATGCAATCTAGAAGATGCAATTGATGAGGCTTGTACCAATTTAGAAATGGAGTTGGGGTTGTCTTTTATGCCCCTAATGGTAAATGATTTATTTTTTTTTTCAATTATCCTTTAAGTGCACAAATAATACTGGTGAGTATGAGGCACTTTTGCTTAGTCTACAAATTGCCTATGAACATGGAATTAAAATCTTGATTGTGAAGGGTGATTTTGAGCTAGTGGTAAAGCAAGTACATAATGATTTTACCACAAAATAAAAGGTTGAAAGAATATTGGAATGTTGTTTGGGATTTTCTTGAATTTTTTGATGCATTCAGTTTGTGTTATCATGATAGAAGTTTCAACCAAAAAGCTAATAGACTTGTAGGGCTAGGTGCTTAATTTGATATTACAAATATGAGCCTTTATTGTAAATATCAAGTAGAGGTGCTTATTAGGCCTTCAATCCTAGATAATGTTCATCATTGGTAGGCATTTGAAGATGATGATCAAATTAGAAGGTTTCTAAATTGTGAGGCTGAGTTCCATGATTAGATCATAGACTTGGAATCTATGGTTCAGGTTTACAATGGAAAAGAAACCCTAATTAGGAAGGACATTATTTAGCTAAAGATAAACACGCTCCTTAGAGGACTGGTAAGTTTAGAAGCATCTTTTGATAGAGCTAATAGAATTCAATTAAGAGACACATTCATTTAAAAATACATGATTGAGTGTGATTTGGGTTCTCATGAGAATCCAAGGAAGGTTTGGCTAGGTACTCACCTAAGTGCAACTGAGAAACAAGATTACATAAAACTTCTAAGGAAGTACCAAGATTGCTTAGCACGGTCTTATTCTGAGCTAAAAGCATATAAAGAAGATTTGTTCCAACATATCATCCCATTACAACCTAATAGCAAGCCTTTCAAGTATAAATAGAGACATATTAACTCCATCTTGGCCACCAAGATGTGGGAAGAGTTGAAGAAAATAAGGGATAGTGGATTCATTCAACCCATCAGGTACTTATCATGGGTTGCAAATTTAGTCCTTTTGAGAAAGAAGAATGATGATATTCGCTTATGTGTGAATTTTAGGAATCTGAACAAAGCTTCTTTAAAAGATAATTATCCCCTACCCAATATGGAAAACCTATTGCAAATTTTTATTAGATCAAAAAATTTGTCTACCTTAGATGGCTTCTTAGGGTACAAATAGGCTATGGTGAAGGAATCTAAGAGATCCAAGACCACATTCACAATGCTTTGGGGCATATATGTATATGTGAGGATGCCTTTTGGGTTGATGAATGTTGGTGCAACATTCTAGTGAGCTATGGATGTGATTTTTTTAGGGATAATTAATAATTTCATATCTATGTATTAGGATGATGTTATTGTGTACTCCAAGACTAGAGAATAACATTTAGAGCATCTAGAGCAGGTGCTGATTAGATGCAGGCAATTTGGCATTTTGATTAATTTGAAGAAGTGCCACTTTAGAGTATAAAAGTCCAAGTTGTTGGGACATATAGTGTCCAAGTATGGTGTCATGATTGACCCTGATAGGGTAGAATCCATTGACAAAGTTCCTATCCCATAGTCTAAGAAGGGAATTCAGTCCTTCTTTGGGCAAATTAATTTTGTAAGGAGGTTTGTGTCCAATTTTGTAGAGATTACTTTTCCTAGTACTTCCATACTGAAGAAGGACCAAAACATCAAATAGGAGGGAAAGGTCATGCAAGCATTCATTGACATCAAGGGAGCTTTAAAATCTATTCCTATTTTGGCTTGCCCTGATTACACAAAGTTGTTCTAGATATTCTCTTTTGAATCATACAATAATGTTGCTACTATTATGTTGTAAAAGAATGAAGATGGTCATGAGTAACCCATAGCTTTCTTTAAAAAATCTACGTGAGGTTATAAAATAAACTATACCATCATGCAAAAGCAAGATTTCACTCTCTTGAAGGTTGTTAAAACATTTGGGGCTTATATTTTGAGTTCAAAGATTATTACTTATGTCCTGCATACCATGGTAAAGGACATCTTGATTCAGACTGAAGTATCCAACAAGAGATGTAGGTGAGTCAACAAGTTACAAGAGTATGACATATATATATTCAGGTCACCAAGTTAGTAAGAGGGATGGTTCTGGTTAAGCTTATGGCTGAGACCAATTTGTAAGTTGTTGAGGTAAACATTGTTGTTCTTAATGTTGATGATTCTTTGAGTCAATTTAACATGTCTCTGTGGTATAAAGACATTTTTTACAACTTGAAAAATTTGATCTGTCCCCCTAACTTGGATAAGAATCAAAGTAAAAATCTCAATCTTGTTTCTTAAAAATACCTTTTGACTAAAATTGGACTTGCATGGAAGAATTCAGAAGGGATTCTCTTGAGATGTGTGCTAAAAGAATAGACTGCCGACTTGATTGAAGACTTCCATAGTGGAGTATGTGGTGGACATTTTGCACCTAATGTTACAACTCATAAAATTATGAGAGATGGTTATTGGTGGCCATCATTATTCAAGGATGTTGTTCAAATAGTCAAAAAGTGTGAGAAATCTCAATGCTTTGCTAGGAGGATGAAAGCTTTAGGTTTTCTTCCCTTACAGATTGTGATGATTGAAGGCCCATTCAGATAATGGGGAATGGGTTTCATTGGAGAAATTGGTGATTCATCAAGTGATGGAAATATATGGATACTAGTTACAACTCATTACTTCATAAAATGGGTTGAAATAGTCCCTACAAAGAAAGTAACACACCAGGTAGTAATGGATTTTTTGTTGAATCAAATTATTTATAGATTTGGTGTGCATGTCAAGGTTATTGCTGACAATGCCATGAGATTCAAATTCAAACCTTTAGTGACATTTTGCAAAGAGTATGGGATTCAATTGACCTATGCTTCTAATTATAACCCTCAAGGGATGGGCAAGTAGAATCCAATAATAAGAATTTGTTCAAAATCATTAGGCAAACATTGGAAGTGAATAAAAAGAGGTGGGGTGAACAACTAAAGTTTGCCTTATGGGATGATAGGTTTACACCTAAGAGAGATACAGGATGAAGCCATTTTGAGCTTTTTTATGGATCTCAAGCAATTCTACCTATGAATTTATAGCTTCCCACCTATCCACTCATGCAACAACTAGAGGATAATGAGCAAATCAACCACTATGAAAGTAGAATGAACCAGATTATTGAGCTTGATGAAATTTGAAGATGAGCTCATGAAATTCACCTCAAGGAAAAGTTGAAGAAAATATTTGATAGGAAGGCTACTCCAAGGACTTTCCAAGTAGGTGATTTGGTTCTACTTTAGGACAACAAGCATGAGAAGAAAGGAAAACATGGCAAATTTGATGCCTTGTGGATGGGTCCCTATTCCATTGACTGCTAGATTGGGGAGCATAATTTCTTCTTGAGAGACTTAGATGGTGAAATATTAGAGCTTCCAATTAATGGTAGATATTTCAAACACTTCCTTGATTGAGTCCATCTATAACTATGTATATAATTATATAGGGTTTTGTCTTTTTGTTATTTTGTTGCTTTGTTGCCCCTCTATTTTGGACTTTTTTTTATATAGTTTCCCTTTATATTTTGCAAGAGCTAGTGTTAATATCTAAAATTGAACTAAAGGAATTGGGACTTTGTCAAGTACAAATGCCCAAGTTTTGTTTGCAATGTTCACTTGTATATCAAACTTCATCTTAAAATTGGCTAAGTATAAATTGGTCTTTACTTGGTGTATGTGTAAAACGCTTAGAATATTTTGGAATTTTTTTAGTGGATAAAATGTCTAACGGAAATAGGTCTTTGAACTTTTTGTTTTGGATAAATTTTTTGAAGACTTATATTCGTCAGACATTTTATCCGCTACAAAATTTTTGAAGGAATTCAATGTCTTGGCCAAGTCCCATTTACATTGGGCTAAGTTTTTCACAAAAAATCTGAAGGGTCATTTATTTTAGACATTTTATCCATGACAAAAAGTTTTAAGGTACTTACCCTTCAGGCATTTTGTCCATACAAAAATCCTAACAAAAATCTTTGATTTCAAAAAAGGTGTAAAGTCTTATTTGTTTCAAACTTTGTTTCTATGATGAAAAATCTGAAGGGCACTTACCCTTTGGGCATTTTGCCCACATAGAAATCCCAAAAGAAATGCAAAGTCTTATTTTGTTTTGGTCAAAATGTTTTGTACAATAAGCTTGAAGGAATTCCATCAGACATTTTGTCTATGATAAATTTTTTGAAAGGCACTTACCCTTTGGGCATTTTGCACAAAACAAAAGGTCAAACAAATTTCATTCCTTTGGTAAAAGAGCTAAGTCTAGTTCATTCAAGAAAAGTGTAAGGGTCAATTGTTTTGAACCTTTTGTCCACAAAAAAAAGTTTGAAGGGAACTTACCCGCATAAAAAGCCTGACAAAAGTCCTTTTTTTGGCAAAAGTGTAAGCTTAATTTCTTTGAAGAAAATACTAAGTTCAATTTCTATGGGGAAATTGATTCGAACAAAATGTCTAAAATAGTTGTCCTGATAATGATAAAATGCCAAAGACTGAATTTTTACAGGAAAAGTGCAAAGTTTAATTTCTTTGAGGAAATTGTTTCGAATAAAGTGTTTGAAATAATTCTCCTGATAAATAGAGGGCATGGGAGTAGAAGTGCCAAAGACAAAAGCCCAAAATAATTGTTGTGGGATAATTATGCCAAAGACAGATAAGTCAAAGATAAAAGGGCCAAGAAAATTCTTTTGAAGACCAAAGGGCCAATGAAAGCAGGAATGTTAAAGATAAAAGATCTAAGAAGCAAAGTCCTGATGAAATTTATAAATTTGCATAGGTGATGGGCTCATAAACATCATTGACAGGCACATAGACATTAATTTTAAGCCATGATAAATAGCCATTGTGTTTCAAATGTTCCAAGACAGTCACATAAGAATCACATTTAGGCCCTGTAAAATAAAAATTTGAATTCAAATAGAGGTAGATCCAATGGTGCACATTAATGCAAATCATGATGATCTGATAGCACATGCTCAAAGCTAAATAGTCAAAGAAACCTAGAAAGAGAGAGACAACAAGTGTCATCATTGTGGAATCCTATCATAAATCTAATGGAGTACAAAGCAAAGGACTGGGGCCTATAGATAGAGATAGACAATCCACACTTGGTCTATGCCAATGAGATCAATGACACAAGATGATGCTAGACTTTTTAATGAAGTTATTAGCAAGCATAAAGAAGAATACTGGTACAACTATGTGTTATAGCTTAAAGCTTGAGCTTATTTAAAAAATTAATGGTGTGTGTTTGCTCAGGTGAGGATGATCCAGTGGTAAAGAATGAGAGTGGGATTTTCAATAAAGCTTGGAATGAACATGGGATTGCCACATGGTAGAATCACATTAGCCCAATCATAATTGATAGAGCAAGATTTAGAAAGCCCACAGGGTTACCAAGTATGATGACATTGATGCTAAAGATAGCTAACAACCAATACCACTTGGTCTTTTAGATCAAGATCGATGGTCCACATCGATCTATGCACATAGATCTAATGGTACAAGCCAAGATAGTCTATCTCAAAGGGGCTCAAAACCAATATGAAAGTGACACATAACTAAATTAAAGCCAATGAAGTGACCAAGTCAGTTTTAAGCCTTACGAGTGCCTAATTGGATCCAACGTAGTAGCCAGTGAAGTGCTCTCTATATGAAAAATAAGTCCGACTACATATGGAGACAAGTAATTTTGAGGTCAGTATAAAGCAAAGATATTGATGATCAAAGTGACATGGCAATGCCACATTGGTATACACGTCATATAAAGAACATGACCCTATGTAAGCTAGTTGGTGGAGCTTTCACCACTGACAAGAATTGACTTGGAAAAAGTGTGAATGATGCATGGTGATAAAAAAGTGAAAATAATGCATTTTTTCACTAAAATATATGAGGGAAGCCCTAAAATGCATAATGTGAAAAGGTAGGTTGGAGCCAAAAAGGTAAATGGGTTGAGTAAATGTGGGTATTATATTTTATCATGTTTTGCTTGTCCAAGCTCCCCCATGGAAGGAAATTATAGGTGGGCCACTCTAAAGAAGATTTCTTGAATATCTATGGATCCATAATATTCCCATGCCATCATTGCAAGAGTAGTTTGTTCCATGGCATGCATAAAGGGAAGGGGATTTGTCCAGGAGTTTCTAGCTATCCAAGCAAGTGGTCCAAGACATATTTAGGAAATTACAATTAAAGATAGTTTATTTTACTCCTAAAATGATTTTTCTCCCTCCAACTCACAATCAAGAGCATCTTCAGGCAATTTCATATGATGACAAATAGTCTATTTAGCCTTCACAAATTTCCACCTTCTAGCTCATGTTCATTGGCATTTCCAGTCAAGAAATCAAATAGTTTGTTTTAGAATCTTCATCATTCCCTGTAGAGGTAGTTAGATCCATGATTTTCTTGTAAATGGATGAAGATTTCAAGTGTGGTTGGGAATATTTTCTAGCTAGAAGCATTTTGGTAGATTTGAAGGGCTATTTTGTAATTTTTTGAAATTTGTGACCCACAGTTCTAGGATTTAAAAATGTATAAATAGAGATGTTCTCTTCTATTCAAGTGGTTGGTTGGGTTTTTTTTAGGTGTTCATTTTCTTTAATCCCAAGTTCTACAAGAGTTTCTAAGATCAATTATTGTGTGTAGATCATCTCTATTGCTAAGGTGGTTGCAGTTGTATAACCATTGGCAAGATTCGAGAGCATGTTTATATGTCTCCTTTGTCAAAAGAGAAAACTCACCATGCTTTTCCCCTTGGTATCATTTTGAATAATTGATGTGTGAAAATTTTCTTTTCAAAATTAATAAAAATGCTTGTGGTTCTTTGCTCTTTCTTGTTGATGAAGTGCAATAATATGTCTTACAATTCATGTTGATTGGATATTTGATTTTATGTTCATTACTGGTTGCCATATTGATTGTATATCTAGGTTGTAAATCCCTTTCTACATTTTAAATTTGAAAATGTGTTATTGAATGACCTTTTAGGGCATCCTAGGTCTATAGATTTGACAGGAAAAAGTTTTTGGAAAGTTTATTTATAGTGTATGCTTTAGGTTTTTAGGGAACTTTTTGTATTTTCCATTAGCTTGTATTTGAGTCTTTTCTACATCTTTTACTAAGGATAATGTCATGAACATTGTAAGAGATCTTGTTGTTTGAATAGACTACCAACACGCCACCTTCCCTTTTTATATAATCATATAACTATCCTACCTCATCCTGCCCTGCATATAATGCATCCTTTACATATTATGAGTATTATTTTCCCTAGAAATACATAAGATCTTGCTTACCTAGCATGCATTTACATTTTGTGCTTTGAATACTAGTGTTGTAGCTTTCTATTTGACCTATATCTCGAAGATTCTCCAAAATGAAATTTGTAGTCATATGCATATCTATCTTTAATATCTTGAATGTGACTTAGTGATTTTGTGCATTCCTTATGACAACCCTTATCAGGTGGAGTGTGCAAGTTTGGTTGTGTCCTAGTCACATCTATGTCCTTTTGTGCCAAAAATCCCCATGGAAATTGAATCGCAAAATCACTCTATGTGAGCAAGCTACTCCATAGTTCCTCTCACCTTGGTTTAGGCATAGCTAAAAGTAGTAGGGAGCTGACCATACCCTTTGTATGTACCTCTCAATCATTTTATTAGTCTATTCTTTTCTTGATGACCAACCCTTCCCTGACTATAATGACATACTAGTGGGTTTATCATCATCGTTTACCATTTTGTTCAAGTGTGCAAGGCCACACCAGAGAGGTGTATAATTGGGAAACAACACAACCAACTTCATTGTTATTGATTTTTTATTTCTTTTCTATTGGTGTTTTTAGATCTAGGATACAAGTTATCGCTCTTCATTGATTTATCAAACGCTAACTCTTCATCCTTGGAATGAGTTTGCTAAAAAATGGTTAATGGGATCATAGTGTCGAGTTGCCCCAAATAATCCTTTATTAATGGGTACTGCCTACATATCTAATACTCCAAGGAGGACCCCAAAATTATATAGTTCTTCCCTATGTGTGAACTCAAGGATGTAATTTACTATATGATTATGCATGCAGTTATCTAGATTGTAATTTGAAAAATATCACTCATAGGTTACTCTTTGAATGCTTGTAACCTGTAATATGGTTGTTCATATGATTGATATTAAAATAGGGATATATAGGGTATAATACAATGTTTTAATAGTTGATTGATTTAACTTTAGTAGGTGTTTGATTGGTCTTTTCTAAATGAGGAATGAGAAGGCTTAGATTTATATTAATACCACACCTTTTGAAATTATCTAATGGTAAGGTTCAATAAGACAAATAGGATGACCCATATGTTTTGAATCATTTTCAATTTGGATGAATTTTAGAAATTAGACACTAGATAAGGATGTGGACACTTTTATCATCGGTAGTGTCCCTCTATGGTTGGTAGTGTCTAGAGGGATAGAAAACAAGAATGAATATGAAATTGAAAATGAAGGATGTTTATCAGGTTTTAATATTTTTTTGAGTATATGAGACCTGGGTCATAAAAATTATATGGATAAGACTAAGAGATAAGTATTTAGGATAGTGAGATGGAAAATGTGAGCCTTTCGACATCACAAAAGACTAAAACTGAAGGGTAGATCCCTAATGGATATTTTTCAAATGTAAAAGATTTAGATGTTATAAATATTCAATTTTAGTGTCTACACAACCATCATTTTACCTTTTTAAAAAAATATTTTGCTCCCAACCTTAGCTATGTGTCTTCCCTACAAGATAAGGTATTATCAAGAGTTGTGTTTTTCTACACTTAGAAACAATCAAATTATTTTGTGGTAAAACTCTAACAAGTCTATCTTCATGCCTTCCTTCACATGTACCATTTATTATGATGATGAGTCATGCCTACATGTAATTATACCAATTTCATTTGCACATTTTTTGTGATCTAATGCAACCCAATCATTTTTTGATCATATCCATCATCCCCCTTATTCCACATCACTTTGGGCACACCAAGGCTGGTTTCGATATTGCACTAGTTTATAAACATGCAAGTTTAGGATTCTTAGACACCATGACTTCTATATCCTCTTATCTAGCCCCTAAATGTAAACTCTTTTATGATTGTCATTATTAGCACCCATGTTTGGTTTTTTGAATATGTATGAAAGAGGAAAATAAAAAATCCCAAATTTTTTAAAAGCCATGTCATATAATCTTAAAGTTTGAATCATACCAAAAGACGTGATCTTTATTTGGCACATATTTTATCTTATTTGAAGCTCAAACTCCATAGTTGGCCTCATGATAGATCCAAGTTCTATTAGGGTGTGGTAGGCTAGTATACTTAGGTAGGACTGATCTCATTATATCATGTATTTTTAGTGCTCACTTAATTTCTCACACAAGTACCCAATCTTTAAAGTAGACCAAAAACTTTGTAAGGTGTCCTGAGGAATGGGTAACATGTTTTGGTAAGGTAGGTTAATTTTAATTTTCATAAGGGGCCTATCTATATCTTTGCCCTTGACCTCAATCCTAGATATAGTACTTTGTATTCTCCCCCACCCCATAGATCCATAATAGATAGACTAGACTATGATGTATGCATCTTAACTTGATGGACGATAAGCATATTATCTTTCATAGGATGATTTATATACTTTACTCATTAACCAAAACTTATGTTGCTAGGTAGGGTTTTATAACATCATTGATGTCAAAAATCTATTAGTCTTTCCAGCTTGATTTGATTATCTTATTTCTGGTAAAGGTTATGTTTTCAACTTAGTGTCGCTCTCTTTCCCCCACCACCCATTTTATTTCCCCCTTAACAAACAAGTTATGTTTCTAAATTTATTCCCACTTTCAATATTTCCTATTATCCATCTCTTTTCAATATTCAATTAGAATATAATAGTTTTAGTTTTATCCATCATTCAAATATAAGTTGCATATTTTAGTTATTGAAAGATGCTCTTTTAGTCATTGCCTTTTTTCTATGATTTCTCTTAGATATGTTTAGAATTCTGAGTTTTCTATTCACCTTTTTGTGAGTGCTTTGGTCAAATTTCTTCCATTTTCATTTGTTTTTCCATGTTTGTTTATGGATTGTTACTTCTCTTACATTGATGTATCATTATTCAGATTTATGTGTCCTTATTCGAGTTGGATTGTTAATTTTCTTACTTTTGATACATTTTTAGGTCCTTCGGTCATTTATTAGCCTTGGATTTTTAGCTACCCAATATTCCCATTTTGTCATTATTCATTTTTATTGGTATTTTGGTTCTAATCTATCATTTATCATTTTGGCTTGCTGATTTTCCAAGTACTTCATTAAATTTTGAGAGTTATTAATTTTAATTTGACTTTCTTATATTTTCTTGTATTTGTCTCTAGCCTTGTATCCTTAAGGTTTGTCTAATGCATATATTACACCCTCCATGATTGAGACTCTAATTACAACATGAAACTTTTTAGTGATAAAGGTAAGTCAAGTTATGTATATGGTACTTTCAATTATCCACTTATTTTTTACATTAATTTTAGTCATTCACATTCAGTTAGTTTAGTTATTGTGTTTCCATATTATTTATTGAAGCACCATCCCATGTTACACTATTGTGACACATGATGAGATTTTGGTGGGGCATATGTATACGTAATATTTTTCACTTTTATCATTTATTAGCATTTTATATTGTAGCATCCTATCAAGTTTCTATCTCATTGAGTTTATGCATTAAAGAGTGCACTAAGAAAGGGGTGGGGATGTATTTGGTACTTTGTGAGAGATATTTTTGATTATCTATCATTCACATACCCATTATAGATTTCTCAGATTAGATACCTTCAGTTATCTTCTTCCATATTATACCCTTAAGCTATATTAGGATCTATATTTCTTGCTACATTGGCCCAGTTTGATGTTGTCTTATTTGGTATCTATCCTTTCCCTACTACATCATTTTGATCAATGTAGTTTTGAATGTGTCAGTGTAACATTCAAAACTATATCATTCGAACTAACGTAGTTCAAGGTCAAATGACCCATTTCAAACTACATCAAGTTGGTTAATGGCGTTAGCTTAACTTCTAGGATGGATTAGGATCATTGACCATTATAAATATAAGTTACTATTTCATTCCAAAGGAGAGACATTCATTTTGATTTCTATTTCTCACACTTTTGTTGTAGATATACACTTGGAGGAGTTATTTCTTAGGATTTTATCTTGAAGTAAAACTTATCTTATGGAGTCTTGAATGCATTAGGAGTTATTTTATCCTAGAGTTGATTCAACCTTTGAGATCCTTTAAACCACAAAAATCTCTTGCAAATCACCATTAGTCAAGGGAGAGATTAAAGTTCAATAGGTAATATTCAAGGTAAGTATATTCTAACCCTAACTCTTTCATTTAGTAAATGTAAGTTTCATCATTATTTGGTTAATGAATGTATATCTCCTTGCCTAAGATTTCTCTACACTTATAATTTTTGTGGCTATAAGATTAATTGAGCTTTCCATCTATCCATATTAGGTATCCTAGGCCCTAATTTTCCTACCATGGCTCCTTACCCATTTTTATATATTTCTAACCCTCACCTATAATGGATTAGGATCAACCTATAACTATCATATCTAGTAAAGATCTAGACTCAGAGAAGGTTAATTAAATGGATCTTAATGATACTTAATGATTTAGGATGTGAACAAATGGATCTAAAAATCTATCAAGAGGAGCATATAGAACACAATGTCAAAAGAAAGGGTTCCAAATATTTTAGGTCAATAACACCATAATATAGTTATAAATAGATCTATATTTGTAAGTAAAATATATATATATATATATATATATATATATATATATATATATATATATATATATATATATATATATATGGGTTAGGATCAACCTATAACTATCATATCCAGTAAAGATATATATATATATATATTATACTTACAAATATAGATCTATTTATAACTATATATATATCTATATATAGCATATTATTTTTATACACACATGCATTTCATGGGTATATGCATGTGACATACGATATACATTATATATTCATTCTTAGATGTTGGACTCCCTTCTACCCAATGGCCATGCCTATATTTAGGGTAGCTTATCTTATAGGTTACACTATAACATGTTATATCTATCGTGACCTCAAATGCAATATTGAGCTACATACATGATAAATGTCTTATTAATCTCTCATATTTTACATTATGCTACATAGATATGCTACTTTTATATGATACAACATTAATACATATAGATTGAATAGACTATTTTTTAACTTGTTTTATGCTACTTCAATGTTGTTTATTATCTTTCATGATAGGATAGACATTATTTACTTATTCTATGTGGCCCTTGGCCCTTGTGTGCAATAATTCCTGAACATCTCAATGATACTTTTGCTTGGTATGTGTGACATTTGAACATGTCCATTAATTATGGCCCTTGGCCTTATGTGTTCAATATTTGGTAGTGCAACATTTGAACATGTCTATTACTTGTGGCTCTTATCTCTATTATTTTGTGACATTTGAACATCTCTTTTAAGTGGCCCTTGGCCTTATTGTATGGATTTTTTGACATTGTGTGACATTGTATGTTTTGCTTGTTGAGCTTTATTAGTGGTGTCATGATCCCTATCATGCACTTTTACTATGTAGACTACTTCATATATGGTTACTTTCCTACATGCCTCATTGTTAAATATATATTTAAACATAAACACTTTTATACCTCTCATTCAATATGTTACATACATGATTTAGATATAAATTACATTTTCTAATGCTCTCCAACATGATGACATAATATTATATGATCATATATTTATCACATTATAAAATTAAATCTTATTTTGAGATAAGTGACTTATAAGAAACATCTTTCATCTTAAAAAGGGGGAATCATAGTGGACTTGTATTAGAAATCAAAGCCTCTGTGATCAAACAAAAATTATATTTTGGATAAATTACAACTTTCAATAATTCAAAGTATATATTTTAAAAAATCCAAAGTAATGCAAAAATAGATTATATAATAGGATAGATGTTTTAAAAGATTCAAAGTGATGCAGAAAATAAACATATGGAAAATATTGACACATTGATATAAATTATGGGAGCATGTGACATGCATATGCACTCACTTTTAAAAGACTCAAATTAATTAATCACACACTTGAATGCATATGCATGGTCATATAAAAATAGTCACATGATCAACGTTACATATTTAAAATACAATTAAAAAGGAATCATATAAATGAATATCATTCTATATCATTGGAAAAAATTCAGGGGGCATGATACTCATTTGTGCTCATGCTTATTCAAATTTAAAATTTATAAATAAAAAGTTTAACTTTTCAAAGTTTCAAAAATTATGATACTTTTTTGTGTGCATTTTCAACATTTAAATTTACAAATTCAAAGAAAAAATATTCATTTCAAAATCAAATTCTATGAGTAATGTGGTCATGATGGGGGCATGAATATTCTTCAATCTCTTTTGATCACACAAAATAGAATCTAGATCCATCTGAAGTGGTGTGATTCAATATGTTTGGGTAATGTATGTTGGGGTTAATCAAAACTCAATGGCCTTGGTATACTTATATTGAGCCCATTATGTGGTTTCATCTTCTATGTGGATGATTTATGTTCAAGTCTTGTGACTTCAAATGCTTTATCATCACTTCTAGCTATCATATCATGGTTCCACTTTTTTGGATTAGTACATTAAGTACTATTCACTATTAATGAGGGTTGGAATAATACATATTTTCAACTCAAGAGCTTGATTAGTTATTCAAAATTAAGACTTGATCACTCTCAAATTTTTATTAGTTAAAATTATCCAAGTGTTTCAACAAGAGAGCATGGTTTTTCATCATCAGATATAAGTTATTTGATAATTTGGTTTCACCTATATACAAGTGTAATCCTTCATTGCTCTCTTTTTAAAATTTTTAATTTTCAAAGTTCAAGTTTTTTCAAAATTCAAAATTACTACTTCATGTTTTATTGTAGGGTTTGCTAAATTTGAGTTCCTTGCACAATTGAATTATATTATCAAAGACAAAATGTGTTATACATGTTTAGATTCAATTATTTGTTATTTATTTTATAAATTTCATTAGAATAAAAGGGGGAAATGTAGACACAGAAATCTTGACACCAGTATTTAACAATGTTAATTCTCGACACGTCTTGAATGACATGAGTTGTGCCCAATTACACGACTCTTATTTGTCATTCCTTTAAGACATTTATCTATATGTGGACTCAACCATTTTTTTCATTATTAATACATAAAAAATATTAATGTCAAATATTTAAGCTATTTAAAATTACCTTCAAACTATCTCCAATAAGGGAAAATTGTCCTTGATCCTTCTAGATAAGTCTATACTAGGTAGACATGAGTGTTTTTCACCCTTGGCCACTTAGGCCCACCAAATCCCATGTCAAATAATGGATAGATTCTATATTTGAAATCAATATTTTATATCTTCACACATGTTTCATAAGGTCAGCGAAAATAAATTATCAAAGTATTCTCCTATAAATACACATCAAGAGTCACTCATTGTGACCCTTGGCTACCCACTTGGAATTCACATATCTCAACCTTATACACTATTGCATATTGATTAAATCTACCCTATTATTTCCAAATTCAAGATCACTCATAAGGATTCACCATAAGCCAATTCAAGAGCATTGTAAAGAAAGTCAAGATCTATCATTATCAAGTATCAAAGTCATTTTTTAGCTACTTAAACATAATCAAAGGAGCACAATTTCATAATCACTCTAAGTGGTAGAGATACATGGGATTGATTTTCCTCAGACTATTCAATATGTAGGGATTGATCAATCATCAAGGGGTTGATTGAGGTTAGCTTAGTGCATTACACTCCCATTTTTTTATATGTTTTCAAGTTACCAAAGTTCCCTTAGGGGTTCAAAGACAAAGATAAGTAAAAAAAAATTGTGCAACATAATTCAAATAATGACATCTCATATTACTCATCAAACATAGGCTCAAAAGGCACATCAACTAGTTTTTTATCACATTCAATATACTAGAATACATTTTGTTGTTGTCCACTTTCAACAGTTGTGTATATGAATATCCATTACTTATATTTTTTATATATCATTTCCAAAACTCCACTTTCTCTATCTTTTTCTATCAGTCATTTATCAAAGTTAATTAGGACAAGTTTGCAGTCAATGGACTTGAATACACTACAATGTCATCTTTTTACAACAAACCTATCCAGATTTTATTCATGATTATGAGCATGCACAATCACCTCTCATACTTGTTTTTTATTTTCATATAGTCAACATAAATCTATGTGAAATCTAAGTATATCTCTTCTTAGTGTTTTCTAAAAATAGTAATTTTCTATATTTAACAATTCATCAAAATTAGAATTATTAATTATTGTACATTCTTACATTATATATATATATATATATATATATATATATATATATATATAAAGCCTGACAAACTTTTTAACGTGACCAATGGCGCTAGCTAGACACGCATAATACCAGTACCACGGGGCGGGGGGAGACTAGAACTTGAGACCAACAAAGCCGCAGCGGAAATACTTAGCTAACCAGGCTAGAGCCCCTGCCCTTATCTAGTTTTATATTTATTACAACATTAAAATTTTATTTATTTTATTAAAAATAGAGTAAAACAAATAATTTTCATGGCATTTTTGACATATAAAATAAATTCATTTTTCATATAGTTTGAAAAATTATCTTATATATCATAAGTATTTAAAAAAATGAAATTGAATTTTAAATTTTTAAGTTTTAATTTATCTTAATCTAATATATATTGTTGTGCCATTGATGTGAATTTTTCATGACTCCTCCAAATTCATCAACTAAATTAAGTTTTCAATAAAAGTAAAAATGGCAACCATGTCACATCAGAATAAAAATGTGTCATTGTAAAATTCTAAAAGCCAAAGCATAAAAACTAATAGGATAAGTGGCAGTATTTTCATTGTTTTATGAAGTTTCAAAAAATATAAAAAAAGTATTAATTTTTTTAAAAACATTTTTATTTAAATAGAAACACAAATTAACATTTTTATTTTTCATTGATCAAGATTGTGTGTCATTATTAAAAGGACATGAGTTCTTGTCAATTTCACACCTATCTTGATGTATGTAATGGAATAACTTTACATAAAAAAAAATTAATGTATAAATAAGCTTGCTCACAAGGCATTACACTTTTAAATCAAATTTTAAGCCCTAGGTCATAATATTAAAATTCAAATCATATCCCTTGATTGCATGGATGCATTTAATTTACATGTTTTTTTAATCGGAAAAGGAGGGTTATGATGTCCCTCAACCCTTTGTATTCAAAAAACTAAAATAATTACAACCAATGCCAAAAGGCAAGGATAGAAATATGAAGATTCAATTTTTAGATTAATTATCCAAGATAAAGTTTAACCCATAAATAAGGCAATAAAAAAGATTGAGAGACTTTAACCAAAATAAACCATAATGATTAGAAGATTGAAGAAGAAACTACCATCTTAGAGCAACTAATGACAAGGTTATCTACCAAAAAACATATTACTGAAGAAGTAAAAGCTACTGAACAAGCTAGCAAATATTTCACACCATAGATAAACAACCATCTTTAAAATCAGGAAATCTATTGTAACTATTTCACATGCAACCTTATCATTAACAAAAAGAATGGGGGAAGGAAAACTTAATTTTAATTTTTATGTAACCAACCTATAGTAAAATAAAATAGCATCTACAAAGCCTTATCACCATCATTCCTAAAAATCACTTCTAAATAAAAAACCTCTCAACTGTATAAACATACCATAGTATTAACCCAAAACAAGCTACATAACAACACTAGAAAATAACAAGTAAATTTTCAACTTCAATCCTTTTTACATCTAAATTCTCTTAAAATAGGATATAAAAAAAGATGAAATTTAACTTCAAACTGAAAAAACTATGGCTATCCTAAAGCAATATTTACTTTTAAAAAAGATGCCTAAAATTCATTGATAAAGCATTTTTTCCACAAGAGAGGGGGGCGGTAACACCACCAATTTTCTTCAAGACTATGTTATTTTAATTTCCTCCCTTAAAATAATCTCCATTCTTATTTTACAATCCAAAATAGGGTAGAAGAAGGAAAAATAAAATGGAACATATAATTCACATGTTGAATGATATACATTGAACATAATTTTAAAAATTTGATATTCATTAAAAAGATGATATTCATTGAATATGAAATTTCAAAATAGTGCTAAAAGTTGCATTTCACTATAAGCCAATAGGAAGAATAATTGAGATGGAAAATAATGATAAGTAAAATGTTAGTCCAAGCGACAAGACCAATATAAAATCCTATTTACAAACTAGTTACATAAAACTCCATAAAAATAGGTATTTAAGTTGTATCATAACCCTTATTCATATTACTTACTCGTAGTCCCAAAAAAAAAATCAAATAAACTTCAGAAGTCATAAGAGATGTACTTGTTTGCATGGTCATCATAAGGAATAATTAACACAAAAAACAAATTAATTTTCAACCGATTACATGGTGTTGATGTGAAAGATTTATTTCATAGGAATAGTTTTATCAATGTCCAAAATGTGTAAAATTACTCACAAATCAATTATTCTTTCCTAGAGACCTAAAAATGGCTCCTAAGCATTTATTAGTCATAAGATTTCATGATTATATGGTACCTGTGTATTTGTTGGTTGATTGTCTAAATTATATGTTATTTACATGTTTTTCATTTGTCTTCATGCCTCCCTTATTTATCCTCCCTTTATCACTCATGTTTATATGGTGGTCCCTCTATAAATGTACTTAATACATTTTAAAGTTTGGTTGATTTGGGATTATTAGGGTTACCTTATATATTGTGGTCGATCGGTCGCTCTCTCTCTCTCTCTCTCTCTCACTCTCTCTCTCTCTCTCCTCTCTCTCTCTCTCTCTCTCTCTCTCTCTCTCTCTCTCTCTCTCTCTCTCTCTCTCTCTCTCTCTCTCTCTCTCTCTCTCTCTCTCTCTCTCTCTCTCTCTCTCTCTCTCTCTCTCTCTCTCTCTCTCTCTCTCTCACCATTTGATATAGTTTTAAGCACAAATAGAGTCTTAATTTAAATTCAAATAATATATAAATACATATGAATTTTAGTGCATTTAGGCACCTAGGATATTGGTTGAAAAATCATGTAGCATTTATCATCACAATGATATATCAAAAAATTACAATCATGTTAAAGAGCATTCATTATATCATTGAAATTTGTAGTATCTATGATCTGCACAGTGGTGCCCAGAGCCAATTGTGTGGTGGACAAAGACACATTTAGAGATAAGTAATGGATGGTATAATGTGCAAGTGTATATTATCCTACTAATAATTATAGACACATTCAAGATAAGATAAAGACCAATATGTATAAATACAAATTTTATTCATAATGCAAAATAGGGAAGTACAGATGTGTATAATAAGACAATAATGGTAAGAGATAAATATATTGTATCTAAAGGGTAAGGCATCCTTGTTGATTCCTAAACTGCTATAAAATTATACAAAATAGACGTGTTTTAATTTTAAATCAAATATAAGTAAACTCCTATCTAATATGGGGCGATCTCTAAACTCTATGGTAGTTAGATGCATAAATTTCAATCTAGTTAACTAGATCGTGTCGAATGAATAAAATATAATGAGATCCCCTACCCACTATAGTGGTTACAATATAATATGATATTTACAACTAACATAAGGTTTTGGAGAGACGATTACAATTTTTTCCATCTTTCCTGATTGGTGATGGTTCTAATCAAATACATGGACTATTTTGTAGATGATCTCACATGGCATAGGTGTGTATGGTACCATCTTTTTTTCACATGAAAATAAAGTGTTAGTGAGTGAATGATGATGTGTAATTGTCTTGTGTGGATCTATGGTGATATCTAACATGCAAAGAAGAAATTCATAATATTACTGACATGTGAGAGGACTGTGAGGTGATGTGAAATGTTAAAGTAGACTAAAATTGATTTGATTTGTAGCATGGTATTTCTAAAATTGTGGATGAAACATGATGATGTGCATCAATACAAAAGCTATGAACTTTTTTATCATGAAGTGTACAAGATTACATAATTTAAGAGTGTTTCGAGATGATTATGTAGTACTGTAGAAGCTACCAAGACTACAAATTAGGTATGCACTAAGCATGGGTATACATATAGCAATCCACTAAGGTACTACAACAATTAATAAAGAACATTAAGTGGTGTAATGTGTGTTAATATGATCCTTATAATTTTCATACAAGTGAGAGAGGATATGTTTAAATAGTTAATAAGTAGATTTTATATGGTATTACAACTTCTCTACTTGGTATGTTCCCACTTTCCTTTGTATGTAATTCAGTTCTATCTAGTGTGTGATAGGATATGTCTAGAGGTGCATGTATAATCATAAATCCACATGATGACCTGCATGTACTCTACTTATTGAAGTCTAAATAAGGTAATTGATGAATGGATAGTGGGATGAGTGATCTAGGTGTTTGGTTAATTATGTTTATTCAACTGAGGGACTCGGGAAGATCCAAATGGATGGGTTGAGGTATAGGAACAAGGTTTTGAATGATGGGTGGCAAGGGATGCTCATGTAAATACAAAAATATATCACCAATTTATTAATACTCATTTAAATATGTTAATTATGAATATATGAAATCCTAATAACCCTTGTCATGGATGAGTACAAGGTAACAAAGTTCTTGGTTGACACCCAATTCGAAAAAGTGGGCAAATCTAGGTTGAAGAACCCTTCAAATTTGATTGGCTCTATCTAGTTGGTTGTGAATATACAATGCCATATATAAAATTAATTAGATAAGATAAGGCTAAAACCAATGATAAATGAATAATGGAGGCTCAGATTTGAAGGTTATTAATTTGGCATGCAAGGATGCGGGTGGGTCTTATTACTGAGGATTTTATTTAGTGACCTTGCTCATCAAGAGTGTTAATATGGATGATTATGAGGTTTTAGAGGGGAATGGAATGGAAAATTTTAAGTTTATATGCAATGTCATTCTGAAGGTTACTAGATGGTACAAGAGCTAGTACTTAGGGAAATGTGCATGCTCTATGGAAGTAAACTCACTTTGGGAGCATCATCCAAGAGTAAAAAAACATTTATTTTGAATGTTGAATAATGTATATTGTTTTGATTTGGTTTATGGAAATGTATTTTTTATTTTTTTATGTTGGAAGCAATATTTAGACTTGTGTTCATTTTGACAAGGTTTGGTTTAAGTTTTGTTTTTCTATTTTGTGGAAGGATTTTGTAAATTAAAAGGAAATAAATCTATTGTTTAAATTTGATTATCAAAAGTACAATGCTTGGAAATAAATGAAATAAAATTTTTACTTATTTTTAATTATTTAATTATATTTTTAGAGTACAATGCAAGCTAAAATGTAAAATCAAATTAAAATTACAATTGCTTATTTTAAATATTTTCTATGATTTTATGAATGCACAATTTTGCCCATATGCACTAAATGAAAAATAGTATTTTTGTATTTTAAATGTAAATAAAATGGAGATATAATATTAAAATAAATGTTTAAATATGAAAATGAATAAGTAGATTTAAAATTTAGATGTGTTATACAAAGCAACTTCTACGTTTTCAAGATTTAGTCTATACATGCAAGTTTTGGGGGTTTTGATTATATTATATGAAACTAAATGATATGTAAATATATGAATGAAAATATATCATTCTTATTTCTGATTTAATTTGACTTTCTCTACTTTACAATGACAATAAACTAAGTATAGAATTCAAATTTTTGTTTTAAAGTTTTCCTAGTTTTTTTTTATATAAGTTTGTTGATGTTTTTTTTTGAATGTATGCTATGAAAAACTGAAAATAAAGTGGTTTTAGTTGTATTTAGATAATTATTAGAGTCACCTAATATATCATAGATATAATTCATAGAATACTATTAATTTATCTTTATGATGCTTAAATGCAACTAAGATAATGAAATTGCTTTTCTGATGCAAATAGAGAGAAGAAATAAGTTATTTTTGGGATTTTATGAATAAGATTTTCAAATAAAAATACTATTATAAAGATAATAACTATAATATAATGAATAAATAAACAAAAATAAATAAAATAAATCATCCAACCTGACCAATGTTGAGATCAAGTGAAGGAGAAATAGTTGGTGTGAATATCCAATCCTCAGGTAACTATCTCATTGATATGATGCTAAATGATGATCTTGAAGATCTCAATTAAGAGGGATGAAAAATCAAATATAATAGCAAACACAATCTATAAGAATAAAAATAGTTTAATTGTGGTTGATTGATCATGAAGAAAAAATTATTGGTTGCAAATTCATGAACTCCCTCTTCCAACTTATGTAAATGTCAAGAAGATGACAAAAAACTAAGGTTAATTTATTTAAATCAAAAATAGGTTGGATATGGATGTATTAAAACTTGTAATCTTCAATCTCTCATTTGAATTTTTAGATATAAAATTCAAATAAAAAATAAATACTTGTAATGAGCAGGAAGAAGTTGTGACTTGGAGTTAACTGAAGCCTAATTGGGAGCTTGGTTAAGTTAACTTAGAGGTGGTGGAGATTGACATAATCAAAAGTAAATGTGTACGAGGAAATAAAGAAGGAAAACTCAAGAGAAAAAATATAGAAACACAACTAAATCCATGAAAAATGTAAGAAAACTCAAGTCTTCGCAATCATTTTTAAAAACATTTGAACAATGACGAAACTGTCTCTCTATAGGTGGTAATTTCAAACCATCATAACTATTACATAAATAGATGTAGTAGTTATGTAAACTATCATGGTGGTTATGCCATGGTTTATAAGTTTTTAAAATATGAATGGAAAAAGGTTGAAAAATTATAAATTTTAGGTTTGTAGGGGCCATAAAAAGGGTAAAAGATTAGCTATAAGGAGAGGACTATGTTTGAGCATGTTTTAACAGAGATTTTTGCATCAAACATATTTTTTTATGAAATGTTGCACTATGCAAAATTTGGGTGTATTTACATATTTCACTCTTGTGGAAATGCCTCATCATGAATTGGAAAGGGTGTTTTCCTAAGTAATGGTGCACTAAAAAGAAAAGGAGTGTTATGGAGCTTACCTCACTTACCTATGTGATGCATTGATGCCTATCGAGACACCTTCATGCCTTGTGTGCATTAAACAAGAATAAGGTACAATTTTAGAAAAAATTAGGAATTATGCCAATTAATCAAAATATAGACAAGTGTTACTTATTGTGTATGTAGGAGTGAGAATACTAGCTAAACCATCTCATTCGAGGACTAATCCCAACACCAAGTGATGCCAACCTACAAAACAAAAAACAAAAAAAATAATTTGCAAAAATAATATGAAAAATGAAATGTTAAAATATTCATTATTTGACCTATTTTAGGTCAGTTTTGGAATGAACATATCGTAATACATGATAAATGAAAAATTTTAAAGGAAATTTCTAAAAAATAGATTTTTTTAAAAATACAACTGCTAATAAAATGAACTACTTATTTGAAAACTTACGAAAAACATAAATTATTCATGTATTTTATAATTTAATATTTTGAGATCTCGATCCCCTATGATGAAATCACATGAAAGATCAGTAAAATCAAAGAAGACGAGCAAAGGATGACTAGTGTACTAGTGATAGTGAGTGTCATGTAGGCACAAGTGAATTATATTGATTTTTATGACTTATCCCTAGGTTTATATTTTTGATGAAAAGATTGCTTAGATCTGATAAATTTCAAAATTTATTGTATGAATGGGTTGAGGGTAATGCCTAGAGTACAGAAATGTTATAAGAAAAATATGGTTTATTTATAGGTGGTTTAGGTTGGTGTTTGGTTGGCAAAACTATCAATCTCTACAAATTGAAGGTTATACCTCCATTACTAGAGGTTTCATAACCACCAAAGGGTTATGAAATAGCTAGTAGGTTATAGTGGTTACACAATCACCATGATGGTTACATAAATGCCACCTATATTAAGTGCTTTTTTCACCATGGGTTTAAGTTGGTTTTAGGTCAATTTTTTAGGCTAGGGAGTTGATCTAATTTATTTTTCCTTGCTTTTGTAGAGGGTCTACATCCACTTGAACAAGACCATGGAGTAAGAGTGGCTTTTGAGAGTTTTAGCATCATTGATAGCTGATGAGGTGGTTTTATAGATATATTTGGGATTCTCAATATTAAATAGGAGGGGATTAATACCCCAACAAGAAAGTTTCTTTACAACGTATTCACATACTGGGATGTGAACCAAAATAATTTTTTATTATCGTAGGTTATAAGAGAGTGAATTATCACTCTCACTAACGTATATTAGATTTTTGGGTTACTAGATATAGGTAGGGAAATGACCTTGAGAGAGGCCACTGATAGGGGAGAAGCATTGAGTTGGGATAATTTATTTGGGAACATGTATGCATCCAACATGGGTGCTAAGTATGGGGTGAGGTTAATAGGGATGGAGTGGTAAATGATCCCAAACCTATAAAAGGTGATCATATGTGTTCTTTCCTCCCAATTATTGGGAGACAAGGGGATGGATCACTTACTATATAGTTGGGATCTTATAGCTGGGAGCATAGAGGAGAGGATTCAATGCTTTGATTGGGCTTAATACATGTTGACCCATATTTACAGGGACTTATATAGGATTTTGCAATTGGGGGGTTTATCGATCAACCACTCAACCCTCATCATGTGTTAGGTTTATGAGTGCATGATATCCTACTGTAGATAGATAGCAATGGGAGTATTAGGGATCATCAAGGCTTCTAAGTGGAAAGGCATAGCATTCTTCATGGATGTGCCACATCCATTTGGGACATTTACAATAGTAGAATTGGCATCCATGCCATATCATGGGATGATAGGGAAGTTTGCAGATGAGGCAGTCACTTTTAGAACTTGTGAGAGTATGCATAAGGTATAGTACTTGAGTCTATGGGTATATATGTACCTTATTCATAGGGTGCTCCAACAATATGTATCCAAACTACATGTTCCCCATATGGTCCTCAAGGGTGAATGAGAGATCAAAAATGCAGGACTTGGGAGACTAGGGTGGTATCCCCTAACACCAAGGATTCCCGTCACCATAGTGGTCAGGAGGAGGTAGAGAGGAGGAGGAACACATGCTGATCAATAACATAGGACATGAGGAGTGGGTGTTGAAATTTTTTTGACACTAGTGGGTGGATAAAAATGATGATAGTATCCACCATAATTACCACCATAATTACCACCATATCCACCATAATATATTAACCCACATCAACTAAAACATCTATAGGACATAAATAGAGGGGGAGGAAACCAGGTAGCCAAAGGAGGTGACATGGCCCATATTGGGGAAGATCCAATAGAAAATTAGGAGAAAGTAAAGATGAGATTGAACAAGGACTTAGACCCTAACTGGTAGTAGGGATACCTAGGTAAAATAGTGTGTTATTTTGTTTTCATTTATTTTACATCATTTCTTTTTAGTTTATTTAGTTTGGATTTATTTTACATGACTAGATATTTGGTGTATACTTGTGTGTGTGTGTGTGTGTTGTGTGTGTGTGTGTGTGTGTGTGTGTGTGTGTGTGTGTGTGTGTGTGTGTGTGTGTGTGTGTGTGTGTGTGTGTGTGTGTGTGTGTGTGTGTGTGTGTGTGTGTGTGTGTGTGTGTGTGTGTGTGTGTGTGTGTGTGTGTGTGTGTGTGTGTGTGTGTGTGTGTGTGTGTGTGTGTGTGTGTGTGTGTGTGTGTGTGTGTGTGTGTGTGTGTGTGTGTGTGTGTGTGAATCTATTACACATGGGCACTAGGGTTACCAGAGATCAACTTCTTATTTATGTGAGTCTTCCTACAGGCATAAATAGACATATTGATGTCTTTTCTCTTGTGTATCATGGGTCCTATGATCTTATTCATTATATGAGAGATATCATTGTCCTAAAGGCTAATGTGGTTAGTCTATAGTCTTATATGAAGAATCTTAGAGACATCAATTGGATGAGAGGTGGTCAAGCTTTGTTTAGATAACAAACAACAAGAGGTACAACCTCCCAAGCAGGTACAAGTTGGAGATGATACATGACTATAAGTTGTAACCCTCACCATACCTCTGCATTGGTTCCTTCTTAGAGGATGAGGAGTAGGAGTCATAGGCACTCAAAATCTGAAGGGGCTCAAGAGTAGGGTTGATTCTAGTATCATACTATTGTATCTCTTTTTTAGATTTTTTGGATTATGAGACACACTTGCTCTCTATGGAGGAGATTTTACTAAGACATGTATAAAAATTGACATATACAAAGAGATATTTTGACCCATTTTGGTGTGATTTAGCATCTTGTATTATTTTATAATGTTATGTACACTTCTTAGTTTATAGACCTTTGATGGATATAAATGTGATGAAATGTTATGTCTCTCTGAATTTGATAATGTTATGAATATGCTTATAATTTGAATTTTGGTAACATAATGTATGAAAATTTAATGTAATAAATGGCTATAAAACCACAAATTTGCTCATGACTATTTTGCTAGTAATTACTAAGCTAGTTCATTCATGTGATAAGTGACTCTCAATTTGAAACAAATGAATAAAGGAGAGATGGGACATATGAGATAATGAAAATAGAAAACTATCCATCAATATCTCACAAATAATAGGAGGTTAACCTAATCCTTATGAGAAAAGGGGAATATTGTGCTTCTTGTTAGGTTAAAATACTAGTTTTGTTAACTTTATCCGGACTTAGATCAAGATATGGCCAACCATGATACAACTGTTTGAGGGGTGAGATTCTCCTTTTGGCATAAACATATAGGCATTATTTTTTTGTATTTTATTACTTTTTAAACTCTTTTTAGACTGATTTTTATCTTATTTTGATTTTTTGTGATCCACACAGTTAGCCTTATGTGACTAGAAAGACACATGGGCTCATCACATAAGGATGGATGTCGATAAGTAAGGGCATCTCCCACCAAAGTTAACTCCATGAAACAAGTAAGATGTGAGGAATCAACACCAATTATTAGCAGAGGGAAAAATATGTGTGATTTATTTTGATTTTCATAAGCTCTCTCTCTCTCTCTCTCTCTCTCTCTCACACACACACACACACACACACACACACACACACACACACACACACACAAATTTGGGGGAAGGTTCTTATCCCCAAATCTTGGCCCCATGCAACTAGTAATGGCAAGGGCTCATAACTGAGGACCCAGATAGTTAGACAATTTTACTTGGTTTAGAGCATACTAGTTTATTTTATTAGGGGAAATGATAAAAGGGGAATTGTGTCATGGGAAAGCTTCTAGACTAGGCTATAGGCTAGAGTTTATAAGCTCACAGTAAAGTGTATGGGAATGAAGTGCATAGTTCTTATAAAACTAAGATAAAAATCCTATGTTATGTTGATTTTGAGAAAGTTTCCTAAAGGAAACTATGGTGATATAGATATGTGAAATGATATGATATGTCACATTTGCAAGTTTTTTCACATGAACTCATATCTAAACAATCACCAAAAAAAATAACCAAAGAGAGAAATGTAAGATACAATATTATATATAAATAAACATTTTAGGTGCAGAGAGTTCACAAATTCACCGTACTCCTTGCCCTCTAAGGTGCATAACTGAAAGGCTCCATTAATTAAAATATTATGCCACCAAGTATGGTCCTAACCAATTATGCCTTAATTTCTAAAGTTATCCTTTATTATTATCTTTTATACTATCAAGCCTTAGGACAAGGTCTCCAACTTGTATTGTGTGTTCATAGACATTTCTATTGTATTGTCAACATATTCAATTTGCATAAGAAATATTATTTTGTGAAGCCATGAGTCGGTATTCATCTAGGATTTCCAGCTCAGTTATCCACTCATTTATATATTACTCATGATTGAGGAGATGTAAATTTTATGAATTTTTACCTCAAGCATAAAAATTAATTCAGTTCCAAATACAAGGGAATATGGGGTTTCCCATGTGACATATGAACACTTATTTTATTGGCCTATAATTTGGGATAGAAATGAAGGTGCCAATATATTTTATCATCCTTAATTATTTTGACTAAGATTTATTTTAATGTTTTTTTATGGCCTTGACTTTACCATTAGCCTATGGGTAGTATAAAGAGGCCATGTGATGAGATAGGACAAATTTATGCATAACTCACACACATAAAGGTTTTTAAAGGGATAACAATTGTCTTTGATAATGATCTAAGTAATCCTAAACCAAAAAATGATTTGGTTTCAAATGAATTTAGTAATTACATATCTAGTGATAGTCATCAAAGGCATCACTTCCACACACTTTGTGAAGTATTTTGTGGCCATAATAATGAAGTGATGGCCATTAGAAGAAGTGGGAGAAATTTTTCCAATGAAGTCTATCCCCCAAGTAGAGAAAGGCCATGGGGTGACAATGGGATGAAGTGCCCTAGAAAGAATGTGAATATTATGAGAGAAGTGATGAGATTTGTCTCATTTCCTCACATAATCAATGGCATCATGTTTAAGAGTGTGTCATGTCCCCAAAATAAATAGTTTGAAATTTTATTTATAATATAAAAATATGAATCATAATAATAATTTTCAAACCCTTTCCACATAATTTGGGATAATATAACTAGATAACCACATAGGATTAACAATTTCTTCACAAGCTAGAACCCCAATTCAACAATTTTTTGCACGGAAACTTCTAAATCTCTTCCTACTAATGAAGTATGATTTTTAGTCATGAAATATGATGTTACAATGGAAAATATTCAAAAAGGAACAACATATATATAAATAAACATAAACTGAAGCTAACTCTAAATTATCTCTCACAAGAAACTCGCAAAAAGCACCATAGTAATGACTATATTCTACTTCGTATAGAAATATAAATTATACAAATTTATGTATCTAAAATTTATGGATTGAGGAGTATAAAATTACTTATATGCAATCAATACAACCACCAAAATACACCCCTAAAAACTATAATCCATAACTCCACACAATTACGACAAACAAGAAGCTTCTAATGCCCCATATTTGGCAAATTTAGCCCCAACTTACATCAAACTTTCCACAAATCTGAAAGGTGACATATTGAAAATTTAAAATACATAAAAACACTTATATATAACCCTTATAATATTAACTAACATAATAGTAAAAATCTATAAATTAAACCACACTAAAAGACACCCGAAAATATGTAAACCACTCACCAAAATCTGCATAAACAATACCAATTAGATCCAACATAATCTCTAGATGAGATCACCATTATAAATCAAAGTGGATACATCTTATGAATATTTAAATCAATGGATTTCATCCACCGATATCCTCACCTGAAGGTTTTCATCCATAGATGCAAAGTTGAACTATAAAGTCCAAAAATTTGTTGAAATGGCCAAAAATCCCAAACTGATGAAGTTGCTTGTCTTAAATAAGAGTCAAAGTGCCAATCCCAAAGTCAATTTTTTTTAAAAATAATAACAATATAATATTTCCATATTCTATCTCCAATCATGGGAAATAGAAAATTTTCATATTCTATCTCTAACATGGGTAATAGAAACTTTCCCAAATTTGACCCACTTATTTTGAGGATAAGAATGCAAGAATAAAATATCAAGTTTCTTTGGAACCCCATAATTATCCTCTCGTCAAAATCCATGCCCCAATTGGTAAGTTTCCCTAGAAACTCATCACTGTCCTCTTCTAAAAAATCACGCCCTACTTTAGGTAATAAAATATTAAAATATTAATATCTATCCTCATCCCTGTTGGTTTCTGTGACCTTTTTAATTATTGATAAACACTTAATTACATACTTGATCTAATTTACTTCCTCCTTATTATCCTATAATCAGAAATCATATTAATTAATTATTAAGTGGTAATTAATTAGGAAAAGGGACATGACAAGTCTTCCCTCCTCAAAATTGCTTGTCCTCAAACAATTCAAACTCAGATGATTTAAAATCTTTAAACCTTCCCAAATGGCATCCTCAATTGGTCAACTCTTCCAAAAAATTGAATATTCAGTGAGGTATCTCTTTCTTGATCTATTAACTCCTATATCTATAATTTGTTCATGAATTAGGATCAATTTATCCTCCTCATCCAAAGATGGAAATTCTATGGATGGCACAATATGTTTCCCAAAGGTCAAACATCATAAATGCAAACCTTCAGAAGATATGTGATGTGATGCATGATTATATTTTCCCATATTTGACTTAGGTCAAGAAATGAAAATCCAATTGTAGTAACTCTTCTATTCTAAATGTTACCAAAATCCTAAATCAATCTCAAAAACTTTTCACCACACGTATGTTGCACCACTTTGATATAAACTAAAAATTCAGTGTGCCAACTCTCTATTTTCATTTCCTATAGCCCAAAATAATAGCCACCCTACTAAACCATGTTGATATGCATGCAAGGTCTAAATTTATCCTCTAAGAAATAGAACACCTCATTTCCAAGTGTCCTAATTTAGACACCACCTTCAAACCCACTATTAATCATAATCCTGGGTATCAAAAAAATTAATTTGCTTAACAAGTAAACACATTACTCATAAAAAATCATTATAGATCCTAATTCCTTTAGCTAAATCCCTTCACACAAAATATTCCACAATTTAGTAGCCTTAAGATAATTATTCTTGCATTTTCTCTAAACTAAAAACAATAAATCATTGGTTGGTTTCATTAAAATTAACAACTCAAAAATAGCACCACCATTGCACAAATAATTTATTTTTATATGCATGGATAATGGAAGCAATATAATAATGAAAATTACTTTTACTACAACTCAAAATCATCACAACCAGTCACCATTTGAAATGTTCTATTTCCCTTATCCATAAATGTCTACCATGACATATGTAAGTACTCAAATGTAACTTGTTGGTGGCCAGACTGTATCAAAACAACTGCATTAATGATGAAATTAAAACTTGTAAACTTCTGTGAAAAAATATTATTTTCATTTCCAACTTCTAACACCATAATTTGATGCTCTCTTGCATGAAAAATAAATATTGAAATGTTACCCACATTATTATACTTTTCCATTCCAATATTCATGATGAATTTCTTACAGAGAAAAAGATACTCAACACAGGACCTCAACTTACGATGGTATTGATTATTCCAATTACTTGGTAAACTCAAACATTTATGTTCAAATGTTATGTAAGTTTGATGCAACATAGAGAAATTTATATTATATAGATATTCTATAACAAAATATAAAACACTACGTACCTTGCTCTCATACTAGATGCCATCTAAAGGAGGTGTCTTCGAAGATATCTGAAATGATGAAGTATTCTTGTGTCATCATACCCCATGGGAAAACTTCACCTATAATGTCAATTATATATTATTATTGGGGAGTCTTCAAATAATATTATCAAGAATAATCATATCATGTTTGTTCACATGGATCTACATATCATCATGATTTAATCTCAGGTTTTCATTAATTATCTCATGTGGACCAAGGAACTAATCATTAAGAATATTTGGTGGTCAATTAATCATCTCATGAGGCATCAATTCATGATTGAAAACTTCACATAGATCCCATATCTTGTTTTTTACACTATTTGTGCTACTAAATTCAATAAATATTTTAGCACTCATTGTAAAAAGTGGATTATCAAAGCACAATTCTGCATGTATTTCAAAGAGTGGGTTATCAAAGAACTGGGAGCTTTTCAAATTTTCCTGTTTAGCCCAAGTCTCTTGTTTTCCCATATTTGAACAAGCATTTTTAGGAAATTATTTCAAATCAAGGTACTCTTGAAGCTTGTCAAGCTCATCAATCACCTACTTGATTTCTTTAGCCCTAACTTCATTCTCTTGTTCCCTAAATTTTGTAATAGTACAAATTTGATCTTCTACTTATAATAATTCTATTTGAGTGCTTTCCAAAGAATTATTAGTTGACTTAAGCTCAAAGGTTAGCTCATCAACCTTCATCTTGGTTTCATCTACAATTTTGGTATCCATGTCTCTATATTTGATCATGTGCAAGTATGTTGATTTGATTTTATCCATCATGCTCATAACTATTTGTAAATTTGAATAGGTTGTAATTTCTCCATGTTGACCTCTCTATGCCTTTTGCATTATTCCTTCAATAAATATTTTTGTGTTGTTTATCCTTGATATAATTTGCACTTCATTCTTAGTTATCACCATTAATTGATTTTTCCAATCTTCCTCAAGAAAGCTAGATTCATGCAAATATAATTAATTTCTATTAGTAGACATACCAAAATCATTTTTTTTCATACCTTCTAATAGTGTCATCATAGGAACCATTAGTCTCATATGCTTCTCCTTCAATTTTTGAATAAGCTTCATTAAATTGATCTAAGTGTTTATCAAAGGTTGTTGTTATGAATTTCCAATAAAATCAATTCCAACATTCATAGCTTCAAATCTTTCAATATAATCATTATGGGACTCTACCATGCATGCTTCTTGAAATAAGGCATTTTCTTCTTCAGAAGAAAGTTCTAAATGTTCTTCCTTCTTAAATTTTGGTTTTTCTATTTCCACTTGCATGGTGGATTCCTTTAGGGGATGATCACTAACATCTTTTCGATATGAATTTTCTTGCTTTCTAATTTCTTGCAAATCTGCTTTTCCTTTATGCTCCAATGCCACACTTTCTTCCTTAACCTCTTTTGGTTTTATGGTCTTCATTTTTGGGTCTTTGATTCTTTTTCTAGCTTCACCTCTTCTTTGCTCCAACATTTTTGACTTGTCTTCCAAGGTTATTTATGTTGACCAAAGTTGGATGCCTTGAGTTGAGACAAATATTTTCTATTTTAAACATATGGCTCCAATGTTAAAGCTCTTTTAATAGCTTCTTGGAGTAAATATGATGTAAAAGCCTTGAGAATACCCATGAGGGGTTCCAACAAACCTTCAACAAAAATAAAAGTAATTCTTTATTCAAATACCTATGGTACCATCACTAAAATACGTTGGAACTCTATAACATATGATTCTAATAAGCTTTGTTGATGGATCTGTACAAGCTTCCTAAAATATTAATTCTTGTCTTGATATGTTTTAGCTAGAACTAAATTTTTCATGCTATCCATAAATCTTTGAAGGGAATTGGGTTGTTTTATCTTGGCTCCTCTATATTTCCGTCATTTTATCTTGAACAAGATCTACATTTTTTCCATCTTTTAAAAATCTCAAGAATCTTCCCATGATAAACAGATCAATGTACCCGTTTAAATGTATAGATTCTCTCTCTCATAAATCCATTCTTAAAACCCTATAGGCTGGTAATAATTTGGCTCTGATACCCCAATCATGTCCTCAAAAGAAATAATTTGAAATTTTATTTCTAATATAGAATATTTGAAGCATAAAAATAATTTTATGATTAGATTTTCCGTGATCAAATTCATTTTGTTGTCAACATTTTGAGCCACCACTTAGGCTCATCATCAAGAAAAATATGACGCCTTTTTGTTGTCCTAATGATGAGCCTAAGTGGTGGCTTAAAACATTGACAACAAACTGAATTTGATCATAGAAAATCTAAACATTGATTCCAATAACAATAATTTTCAAACCTTTGCACATAATTTGGGATAATATAACTAGACAACCACATAGGACTAATAATTCTTTACAAGCTAGAACCCAAATTTGACAATTTTTGTATAAAAAATTTGAATCTCTTCCTACTAATGAAGTTTTATTTTTAGTCATTTAATATGATGTTACAATGGAAAATATTTAGAAAGGAACAAAATCTATATCAACACACATAAACTTAAACTAACTCTTAATTATTCCTCACAAGAAACTCGCAAAAAACACCACAGTAGTGATTATAATATGCTCTAAATAGAAATATGAATTATGAAAATTTATGTATCTAACCTTGATGGATTGAGGAGTATAAAATTAATTATACACATCCAATACAACTACCATAATACACCCCTATAAACTGTAATCCATAACTCCACATAATTGCAACAAATAAGATGCTTCCAATGCCCCAAATTTGGCACATTTGGCCCCAAATTGCATCAAACTTCCTAGAAATTTGAAAAATGATATATTGTAAATTTCCAATACATAAAAATACTTATCTACAACCCTTATAAGAGTAACCAACACAACAGTAAAAATCTAAAAAATAAACCACACCAAAAGACAACTAATAATATGTAAACCACTGACCAAAATATGGATAAACAATACCAATCAGCTCCAATGTAATCTCTAGATGAGATAAACTTTTTGAATCAAAGGGGATACATCCTATGACTCTTGAAATCAATGGGTTTTCATCCACTAATCTCCTCACCTGAAGGTTTTTATCCTTAGATGCAAAGTTGAAATGTAATGTCCAAAAAATTGTTGAAATGGCCAAAGATCCCACACTTATGAGGTTGCTTGTCTTAAATAAGAGTTGGGGTGCCAATCCCAAAGTCACAAAATGTCAAAAAAATAATAATAATATAATATTTCCATATTCTATCTCCAATCATGGGTAATATAAACCTCCCATAGTCTATCTTCGACATGGGTAATAGAAACTTTCCCAAAATTGACCCACTTATCTTGAGTATAAGAATGCAAGAATATAGTATCAAGATTCTTTGGAATGCCATCATTATGCTTTCCTATAAATCCATGTCCCAATTGGTAAGTTTCCTTAGAAACTCATCACTATCCTCTTCTAGAAAATCACACCACACTTTAGCTAATAAAAATATTAATAATTTAATATTTATCCTCATCCCTGTTGATTTATTCAACCTTTCCAATTCCCGGTAAACACTTAATTACATACTTGATCCAAATTTCCTTCCCCCTTATTCTCCTATAATCAGAAATTAGATTAATTAATTATTAAGTGGGAATTAATTATAAAAAGGGACATGACAGAGTGGGTTAGAAATATCTCACCTGGTGGATTTTGAAATCAGTTGCATGGTAGTCAAAGTGTCTACCGCAAACACCATTGTGATAGTGAAAAATTAATTTATGTGACTCCTATTGATCAACACACCTTAAAATCATGCCATCAAAGGCTTTTTTATAGATTACCTTGTCAAATATGACATAATTAGCTGTAATGAAACAAAGGTGTCACCTATGTTATGAGTTATCTCCTTATGTATAACTATGGTTGACTAAGTAGTTTATAAATTTGGCATACCATGGAGAAAAAATAGTCATAGGTTTATCTATGTAACATATTACTTCATCAAGGAAATCAATGTTAATGAGATCACTTACTTTTAAAGGGGGTTCTATCAACCAATCAACAATGACTTATCCCTAGATGGACTTTTGGTTAACATATGTAGGTTCAAATTTGCTCAAAATCATGATGAAATGACCAACCTTCTATGAGAGGGTTGGTTGGGTAAAATATGCATGCAAACCCTGAGATCTTACTATGACCCTTGTTTCCTGATTGAGCATATAGTGTCTCAATCACTTAGTTTAAAATATAATACTTATGCACTCCTTTTTTTCTTGTGTATAATGAGTTTTATAATCAATGAGAGTGTGGATAATAAAATATATGGCTCACTCCTTACCATTGTCATCATCCTAGGCCAACATATAGGCAAGGGGCACTTCAATTACCCTAAGGTAAATTACAAGGGGAATTTGGGTGCCATAAGTGTTGTATGGCCATGAGGAATCATTTTACCAACTTGAATGCCTCTTATAATTCCTTTTTCCTAGTCAAGATACTCTCCTTTTTGAGAAAGTTGTTAATTGGATGAACCACATAGCTAAGATCTAGTATGAATCTATGAATCACCCTGAATTTCCTAGAAATGACCTTATTTTTTATTCATTAATTGGGGGAGTCATTTCTAAGATTACATAAATATTAGCAAGGTCAATGTTGATCATACACTTATATATGATGAAACCTAGGAGGTTTCCACTTGTAACTTCAAACACACACTTCTCAAGAATAAACATAACACCATGGTCTATGAGGTGTGTGAGAATGGTGCATAGGACTTCCAAGTGTTCAACTCTCTCCTTTGCATTTTTAAGAAGATCATCAATAGAAACCTCCATTATCTTGTGAATGAGGTCATGAAAGATATGGGTCATACCCGTTTGATATGTTTACTAAACATTTTTAAGGCCAAATGTAAATACATAATAGAAGGTTCCCCATGGTGTAGTGAAATAATTTTTTATTTGATCTTCATCAAAAATATGAATATGGTTGTATCTAGAGAATCCATTTGTTAGGGATAGTAACTCATAACTTATCATAGAATCTACAATTACATCAATAAAAGGTAGAGGGAAATCATCCTTTGGACATAGATTATTGATATCATGAAAATCTATGCATATCTTAAATTTTCTATTCTTCTTGAGAATGGGAATGATATTGGACATCCACTTAGAGTGATATATGGGGTTTATGAACCCTACTTTTAACATCAAAACAACTTGATGACTTACTATTTTACCATTAATGCAACCTTAGGTTTGATTGGCCTAAGATTTTGTTTGATCAATTTTATGCTAGGCATTGTGATTAAATTGTGTATGACTACTTTAGGTTTTATATATGTCATGTCCCCATAATAAAATACAAAGGCTTTGGATAACTCAGTGAGAAAATTCTTATGGTCTTCCACCTCCTAGGGGGAGAGCAAATACCAAAACTTGAAGATCCTAGGGTTTTCTCCAATCCCTACTTTAATGTTTATAGTATCCTTGATTAGGAGGAAATCCCTTCCTCAAACTCTTTTAGGGTAGGAGGATGGTTATAATCTTTGTCATCTATCTAAAAAATGTCAAGTTCATTATCACAAGAATGATAGTCCTCAATCCCACAATATTAATCATAAAATTATAATCTAAGGGTAGATAGGGGGTAATAGGTGAGGGTGAATTCCTTTTTGTGGTGCAAGGAGGGGGAGATGATAGTAAGATATTGGACCCTAAAATTTATATCAATTTATTCTAAGTATTTTTTAGAAGATGGCATAGGAGAGATGGGCACATAAGTAAACCTAAGCGTGGAAGTAAGCCAAGGTGCGAAAGGCCTTAGCATAGAAGAAACAAGTTGTAAAGAACAAGGATGCAAAAAACATGATTGAACCAAAGATGCAAGCATCAAGAAAATAGTGTATGACTTGGACAAGGGTGAAAAATGTGTAAACTATTAAGAAATGGTTCATGTGTGCATCAGAGGTAATATTCAATTGTAGATATAACATTGGCCCATGAGAAGATAGGAGCATGATATGAATATCCATCATATAGTGGGTACATAGGGGAAGTTAGGCCCAAATCAACAATAATTCATTGTAATAACTTCCAACAACTCATTATTGTTAATGGTCATTGGCAAGTCATCACTTACATATTAATGTTGTAAATGAACGATTGGGGTAAAATCATGTATAAATACCTCTAGTTTTACTTAAAAGGTTGGTTAATGTTGTTTTTATTATAATGATAATATTGTAATTGTAATCTTGAGCTTAATAATGCTCTTGATGTGCATCAAGACTTGAATATGGTGATAATTGATATATAATAATATGTAATACTTGTGCTGTTGAAATACCACTTGTACCCTTGTTATGGAACTAATGGTGCTACTCTTTTTTTTAATTTGTGCCTATCTATTTTCTTATGATAGAATTCTTAATTATAGACTAAGTGGATTGTTATAATTAGCTTTACTATGATGTATTTGGTTAGAACTAAGTGCCCATTCAATCACCCTAGTATAGAGAACCCAATGTAGACATCATTGTGTTACAGAGCTGATAAGAACCGGCCTTAAGCCACACACTTCAAGTGAGTTCATGAGACCATTTATCATGTGATATGCTAGTGTACTAACTAGTTGGACTTATTCTCTTTGGGTGGATGACCAAGAAAATTCATGTTAAACTAAAGGAAAAGAACCCAACATAATCTCACAAGAACTCTAAGATCACCTTGTTATTTTTTACAAAGTCAATAACAAGTGGACCAAAGTCCTTTTCAATATGAGAAAGGGGTTGATTGTTTAGTTAATTTTAAATGAGGGGTTTAGACATTGTACAAACTATGAAATCAAAATCCAATGCCATCGAATGAGGGCAAAAATGAGAACATGAGACAACTATGGAATTAGTAAGATAGTTATTTTCTCTAGGAATGACCTTAATGGAAACAAAATTAAATTCCTTGGAAATCTCACATATGAATTTTTTATAAATTTGAATATGTTCAACTTTGGTCTATTAGACATCTGAAACATGGTTGGCCACCAATTATGAGTCACCTTGAATTCTTAGGTTCTAAATTGATAGCCTCTTGGTGATGAGCATCCCTAACAAAAGGGACCCATATTATACCCCAATGTTTTTGCATTCAAATTCAAGTTTGAGGCCAAAGGGCATGATTCTTCCTCCTAGGGAAATTAGGTAATTGTTGCCCCTACACCAAAATGGCATTTTGCAACATTATAGTGGAGTTTTTTTACTTTTCATAGGGCAAGACTCACCATGTGGCTCAAGGAGTGTTTCCTAACTTTACAAAATATTTACCCTAAAAATTTCAAGTATGTTAGCCAACCCTTCTTTGGGTTATAGTCTTGATATTTGGGAAGGTTGTAGGTTCCTAGTCCTCACGAGTCAAAAGGGATCATGATAGGTTTATCCTTTTTCAAGATGTTAATTATTTAATCATAGAATTAGTCGATAAGGTTGGCATTGTCATAATATTTTACACACTCACTTTTTCCATTGTTCTAATCCTCTTTTCCTCAAATTTTTTACTTGTCAAGGCTTTGGGAATCTCAGAACTTGACATTAAGATACACATTGTAGTTGTTATAGATTTCTTGGCCGAAGGTGGGAGATTCACTACACCATTACTATGTAGTTGATAATAAATGTGGAGCCTTGTAATTTTTTTAAGATTTTATTGGAGTCCATAAAATGTCTTAGGATCCCCTTGATTGACAAAGACCTTTCCCAATTGTAGAAACCCAATTTTTTGGAACAGGGTAGAAGTAATGGCCTTCATCCTCTGGATCCAAGGTCTTCCTAGGATCATGTTGTAGTTTATATCTCTATTTAACACATAAAACTTGGTTAACTTAGTATTGGGGCCCAAACTCAAAGGAAGTACAATGGTCCCAATCGAGGTAGACTTAAGGTTGGCATAGCCTCCTAAGGTATTTCTAGTTGTGGATCAATTAGTTTTTCTAGCCAAGTTTATGTAGAAATGAGAAGGGGAGTATGTTTATAGTCACCCCATCATCAACCATTGATATCTTCACATATTTTTTTAAATATAGACCTAAAAATACAAGGTTGTAACCCCCATTCTATTCATCTCAGCATCTATGGGAAGAATCCTGAATTCAAAAAAGTATCCAACATCTCTCAATTTTTTCCCTGGTGGATACACATAAAAGTCAATATTATTAATTATTGATTGAGTTAGAGGAATGATACTAGATAGATGCCCCAACCCTAAGGCATCGAGTAATGTCAAATGATGGGCATGAGATTTTTTAATAAGGTCCATAAAGGAAATGTTCGAAAATGTCTTTGTAAGATCAATAACTAGATAATAGTTTCCCATGGGCCTAGGATTACTTTGGATATTAGTCTATAAAATTATTTTAGAAATGGATTAATTGGTTATTACTCTATTTTTCAAGTGATGACATTCACATCCTCATCTATCTCTAATTCTACAATGCCTACCATTCTAGTTTTCCCTACAAGTCCCAATCAGGGAGCCACATCGAGGTTACTTGATAGCAAAGTGAAAGCTTAAACATCGTGGGTTAAAAATATCAAATATTGGTTAGTTTTGTTTCCTAAAATTATTTTTATAAATTATGTTATTGTTGGATAAGGAATGGGTTTTGGTATATGCACAAATTGGTATTTTTGGGTGCCATAGGACCAATTGACAAGGTTTGTTGGTTTGCATTAGCATTCCTTCTAAACATGTATACAAAGGTTTATTTTTGGTCTTTAGGGATTATTTGGATAAAAAATATACTCCATATAGGCATAGATATCATGACCCATGACTATGGAAAAGATAATACACATTGGGATCATAATCCCTAGGTCTTAGGTTTTGGCCCTATTGACCAAAACTTTGTCAATTGTTATTTTGGTAAAAGCATTGATTATAGTTTTGGTAAATGTTTTGAAAATTATTCTTGAATTATCTATAAAATTAAGTGACATGATGTGGGTGATTGTTATAATAAAGTGTGTAAACTGACAGTGGAGGTTTTGGTTCCTCTCACCTCCATTGTTGTTATTGACATTATTGTTGTCCATGGCTTGATTTTTTTTGTTATTGGATATGTTTATCTTTTTGGATTGATTCATCACACCATTTATTATTGTGTTTTCATTTATATTCAAAACCTTTAGGGATTGATTGTTGAGTTTGTTTTGGTTTACATTTTGGTACCTGCATTTCCTTAGTTAGGGGTGATTATTCACCCATAGGATCCGTAAGTTTTACAACCACTATTGATGGTTGATTAATCTATTCTAATATAGTTCTAAATTGATTATTCATGGGACCTATAAGGGAATTTTTTAACATACTCCATCATTTCCTTGTTGAGAGAGTGTATAAAAATATCACACAACTCCCTTTGGTCCATACGTGAGGCACTAGAGAAGGAACATAAGTTTTTATGCCATATCATAATTAAATGTTCAATATACTCATTGGATTATTTATTGATATGTAATAACTCATGTATACCACTATTAAAAAATTTATTCATATCAAATGCTTTCAAAAAATCCACCATGAGTTGTCAAAAGGAATGAATATAAGCCTCAAGGAGGTGGTAATACCAATCTAGTGTGATGTCCTATAAAGTATTTGTAAATATTCTAATAACTAACCCATCCTAATGTATAATATCTCTAATAATTATTTCATATACTTTCACATGTGTGTTGGGATGTCTCTCCTCCTTATATTTCATGAGTTCAAGTAGGGGATGTGGTAAGAAGAATCCTCATATGTTCTAGTTGAGGGGTTATTTCAAATATTCTAAGTCCCCATGGCATTAAAATCCACCAAAGGTGTGCTAGAATGAGCCTTAGGTAGATGAGTTGGGTAATAAGTGGGTACAAAACTGCTAGAAGGAAAATACATGGCTTAGGAAGATAAGGTGTAATAAGCTAGGAAATATTTTTATAGCTAAGTAGACTTGGAGAACATATGGTAGTAAGGTGGTAAGGAGTTGTAACAAAAAGTGACATTTGGAACTTAAAATGGAAGATCGTATGTGGAAGGCATAGTGGTCATCATGTAGCTAGGAGGAGTAATGGGTGGTGGTGTGTTGGTTGTCATGTTGTTTGGAGGAATGTATGGGAAGGAACTTCCTACAAGAACTTGAGTGGGATTTGGTAAAATTGATATATTTTTAATGCTATGAGGTTGGGAAATCCATTGGTAAGGATTTCCATGGGGTTTTTGCTTGGTACATATCCAATGGGAGGTTGGATAGGTTGATATTGTGTTTAGTGATAAGTTTCCACAAGGACATGTGTAGAAGGGAAATGACTTTGGTTGTTTTGATTTTCAGCCATTCCATTAGCTCTAAAAGAGGACCGGTTACTCTCTAGATCTTGAATTTGACCCACCAAATTGGATATGAGTTCTTTTGACAAAAAACTAGTGTTAGATTTGGAAACTTCCTTCATGGAAAGTTCAGGAGAAAATATTTGATAGCTAGTAATGATTGGGTTTATGTTAGATGCCTTAAGAGGAGTCATTACAAGATGATCATGTGGGATGGAGATATTTTGTTTATTATTGGATGGATGTGGGTGTAATTTTAATTTACTAAGATTGTACTCTATAAAGTGGATTCTTTTGATATACTAGTCAAACCTTCTTGTGTTTTTAGTATCTGGACTTTTCAAATTGATATATGGTCTAGCTACAATCTTGGGGTAGGTCCCACCTCCAGTAGTAAAGTTCATATTGTTAGAGACAAGGTAGTTCCTCATGGTTCAAAAGGATAATATAGTTATTAAATCACTATCTTATACTTAGTTTATAAGTTTCAAGAAAAAGAGTTTTGGAATTGATTATCTGCGTCTTGAGTGGAGTTATTATTCTAACTAAATAAGGATGATTCACCTGAAACTTGATGTTACCTTCTATGGGTTTCAAGTTCAAAATTTATCTCAAAATCTTACCCATACATATTTAGGGGGTGCATAAATACCCAAAAAATAAATGGAAGAGAGGAGAAGGGTGGATGAAAGAAGAGAAAAGAGGATTATGTAAAAGGAGAAGCCTTTCACGTTAGGTTCACAAATTTTTGTACACTCAAAAAGTGACATGCTAACCTTTTCATAATAAAATTCTTAAGGTTTAATCGAGACATGAAATGAATAGATAGTGGGATGAATGATCTATGGGTTTCATCAACTAAGTTTATTTGGCTAAGGGATTTAAACAAGAAGGGATGGAAGTGCTAGTTGGTTGGGTTGAGGTACATAAACAAAATTTTGGATGACTCATGGCAATGGATGCTCGTGGTGATACTAAAATAGCTCACCAGTGTCATAATGCTTGATTATATTAGTAAATTTAGAAGAGATGGAATTCCAAGAACCCTCAATATGGATGAGGATAAGGTAATGGAGTTATTGGTAGATACTTGATTCGGGAAACTAGGCAAAGTTGGGTTGAAAGACCTTTAAACTTTGAAAGACCTTTAGGATTAGATTGGCTCTATTGGGTTGGCTTTGGTGAGCCAATTTCATCCATAAATTGAATGAGATATGATGAGGCTAAAACAAAGTATAAATAAGTCATGGAGGCTCATATTTGAATGTTTTTAACTTGGTGTGTTAGGATGCAGATGGGTTTTATTATTGGGGCTTCTATTGGGTGACCTTGCTTGTCAAGAGCATTAAGTTGGTTGATTATGAGGTTTAGGAGGGGAGTGGAATGGAATGGAAAAATTTAATTCTAATTTTAAATAAAATTTCACTTTGAAGGTTACTTATTGGTACAAGAGCTAGGATTCAATAAAATGTGCCTACTATATGGAAGTAAGCTCACTTTGGAAGCATCATCCAAGGGTTAAAAAAAGTTTGCTTTGAATTTAGAAGCATGTAGCCTTTTTTATTTGGTTTATGTAAATTTATTTTATGTTTTTGAAGGTTGTAAGAAAGTTTTATACTTATGTTCATTTTGACAAGGTTTGGTTCTAGTTTTTTTTTAATGTTTTTGGTAAGGCTTTGAAAATTAAAAAGAAACTACTCTATTAATAAAATTTGAATGCTGAAAATAAAGTTCTTAGAAATAGAGGAAATATAATATTTATTTTTTTTAGTTTTTTTTGATATTTTGAGAATGTAATGCAATCTAAAACTAAAAATCAAATTAACAATGTAGTTGTTTATTTTTAACTTTTTATATGATTTTACGAATGTAAAATTTCACCTATATGCACTAAATGAATACTCTTGTTTTTGTCTTTTCAATGTGAATAAAATGTATAGATAATATTCAAATCAATATTTAAGTATGAAAATTAATAACTATATCTAAAATTTATATTTGTGCTATGCAATGCAACTTCTACGTTTTTAAGATATAATCTATGTATTCAAGCTAATATGCAAGTTTTTGAGGTTTTTTATTATTTTGTATGAAACTAAATGATATGTAAATGGATGGATGCAAGTTTATAATTCTGATTTTTGATTTAATATGATTTTTTCTACTATGCAATGACAACAAACTAAATCTAGAATGCAAACTTTCTTTTTCTAGTTTTCTAAGTTTTTGTGCATGTAAGTTTGTTGATATTTGTTTGTGAATATGTGCTATGAAAAATTAAAAAATCAAATGGTTTCAGTTGGTTGTAGCTAATGATGATATTCACCTAAATTATCCTAGATCTGATGCAAATACTATTGCATTTTATATTTTTGATACTTAAATGCAACTAAGATAATGAAACTACTTTTTTAATGCAAAGAGAGAGAGAAAACAATTTCTTTTTGGGATTTTATGAATAAATTTTCAAATGAAAAAACTATTCTAACAAATAAGAACTATAATATACTGAATTAATAAATAAAAACAAATTCTCTAACATAACCAATGTGGAGATCAAGTGAAGGATAAGAAGTGGTTGGTGTGAATATACAGTCCTCAGGTAGTTAGTTCCTTGATATGATGTTATATGATGACCTTGGAACTCTTGAAAAATAGGGATGACAAAGAAAATGGAAGAATGAGTACAATTTAGAAGAATAAAAGTATTTGAACTATGGTTGACTAATTAATAGCAAAAAATTACTAGTTGAAAACTCCTGACTCCAACTTATACAAGTGATCAAAAGATGACAACAAATTAAGGATAAGTTCTTCAAAACAATAGTAGCTTGTTTTGGATTTGTGAAAACTTGTAATCCTCTATCTCTCATGAATTTTTTGAATCCAAACATTAAATAAAAATAAAATACTTGTAATGAGGAAGAAGATTTGTGACTTGGAATTAACTAAACCCTTATTGGGAGCTTGGTCAAGTTAACTTGGAGGTGGTGGAAATTGACATAATCAATCAAAGGTGTATTGGGAAATAAAGAAGGTGAACTCAAGAGAAAATAATAAAACACGCAACTAAAATCATGAAAACTCAAGTCTCAAAAATCTGTTTCAAATACATTTAAATAGTGACAAAATTGCTACTCTATGTAGGTGGTAGTTAGAAACCATCATGGTAGTTTACACAAATTCCACTTTGTTTCTTTAAACCACTACAATGGTTACACCATTATTTAGCGGTGTTTAAAATGTGAAGGGATAAATGATAAAAATGAAAAATTTAAAGTTCACTAAGGCCAAAAAATGGTCAAAATATTAGATAGAAGGAGAAGATCAGATTTGAACATGTTTTAGCAAATATCATCGCATCATAGTCATAGTTTTCATGAAATGTTTCACCATAAAAAATTTGGGTGAGTATAGTGCCATAGGTTGAAACCAAATACATGTGTGAAATAGACTTTTCCCCATAGAAATGTGAAGATATTTTTTTAAACATGTTGGATGTATAGAATATTTTCATCCCAAATATGAGTAGGCACATGATTGTACGTGTGGAGAAGATAAACAAGTGTGTGGTTTAATAATTATTTTTTTCAATCTATCTACAGATGAAAATTCATTGACCAATCAATTGCATACCCATTAGATCTCGTAATGCTTGCCATAAATGACTCAAAAAGTAAGGATCTTGGTTAGATACTATAGATCTTGAGATTCCAAAGTGAACGCTTACATGGCTGAATAAATATTTTGTAGTTCCAACTATGTCAATATCCTTCTTATAGGTAGCCATAATATCCATATTCAAAACCTATCCACTATAACAAATACTACATCTTGTTGGTGCTTTGTCATAAGTAGTCTAGTCATAAATCCATGTTGATATATTCCTATGGTCTAGATTAAAGTGGCAAATGTGTGTAAATTCCTAGCTTTCTATTCATGGAATTTGTAATACAACAAGGAATGTAATACTTGATGTTGAACTCCATGTCTATGTCTATGTGCGACTATAAAAAATGTGATTATAATGCAAATAGAGCCTTTGTAATGTTGAAAATCCCTAATTGTTTGGCATAGTATGCCTCCTAAATGAGTCTTTATCGAGGTGCACCATTAGATACACAAAGATGACCAAGCTTGTTGAGAAGTGTAGACACATATATATAGTCACATATACTTAACAATGTTAATTATTGACACATCGTAAACCAAATAAATTGTGCCCAAATGCATGACTCTTATTCTCTATTCCTTTGATCCTTTTATCAATATGTGATCTCGACCCTTTTTTTGTCATCACTACAACACAAAATTTAATTTCAAATGCTCAAACTAAATAAAATCACCCTTAAACTATTTCCATCTTAGGATAAGTGTCCTTAATCTTACAAGATTGGTTTGCCCTAGGCAAACAAAAGTATTGTCATGCTCCTATACACCTAATTTGGTCACGTCCCATACCAAATAATAACTAGTTTGAAAAATTCAAATCATTAGTTTGGGTCTCCATGCACATTTCATGAGGTTAGCTAAAATAAATTATAAAAAAGTTTGTATATATTTACATATCAAAGGTCATTCATTATGCCCACTTAATATTCACTTGGTCCAAGCTTTCACACTAATGCACATTGAGATTTTCCCTATTATTTCTAAAATAAAGATAACTCATAATGGGTAGTTATAAGCTAAGTCTAAATCATTTGAGAGCAAGTCAATATCTATCATTGTCAAGTATCAAATCCATATTATAGCTACATACATATATTCAAGGACTATAATTGCACAATCATTCTGGGTGGGATAACTATGTGGGCTTGATTTTCCTCCTTCGATTATTTGATATGTAGTCAATCATCAAGAGGGTGATTGATGTAAAATAAACGCATTACAATCCCTTTTTTTCAAGTTTTCAAGCTATCAAAGTGCCCTTCGGGTTTCAAATATAAAATAAGATAAATAGAAAATTTTGTGTGCCATAATTTAAATCACAATATCACATCCCACTCAGCACACACAGGTGCAAAAGCTATAGTGTTATTTTTTCATCATAGTCAACTAGGACAAGTCTATGGTTTTTATAATTCTACTTCTTTTTTTATTTTTTTTTAAGTCATTTAGCATAGTCAACTAGAACAATTTCATAGTCAACGAAATTGAGTGGCTTGTATTATTTTCCACTTATACCAATCCTTTCCAAGAGTAATTTCACATTTTTTCCTGATACTAAGCATGTAAAACCACATTTTGTTGATTCTCATTGTCAGACATCTGCAATAGTCGATAGAAACCCCAGTTTGAACTAAGTTGTTTTCTTCCTAGTGTTTTCCAAAAATTGTAGTTTTTCATTTATATCATTTATCAAAATCAAAATTATTGATTATTTTACATCTTTAGCATTCTGGTATATTCTAGTTTTACAACTATTAGCATCATAACAATTTATTATTTTATCAAAAATGTGAACCCACACATTTTTTTGCATTAATTTTTTTATTTTTGTTCCAAAATTTCAAATTAATTTTATATTTCTACACACAAGAATATTTATTTTTATTTGAATTTGAATTTTATTTATATTTCATCTTTATTTCTTAGAAATTATGCTTTGGTAGTTTTAAAACTCATAGGAGTTGTATTTCTAGGCAAAGCAATCTTTAGTTTTACCTAATCCATGGTGTGAAGGGTGTTTTCCTAATATGCAAGCCCTTATACATCATTATGTATGCTTTTATTTTCCATATACCTCATGACATATCATAAACTCATAGGGTTTTATTTTTTGTCTACAAAAAGCTTTCAACCATTTATTATTATAGTGTACCAGTAAGAGGTTAGCCATGGGAAATTACTCTCACGGTACCTTAGAGATGGGATAGTGCAACTATAATATGGTGGAATCTTCTATAGTTAGTGTCTTTTGGGTCATGTTCACTATTTATGGTTGGAATCAAAATATTTGAGAGCCTATAAAGAAAACACACCTTACTTAGTTACACCTTTTAACATCCTTTCTTTTTTGGCACGATCGATTGTTTGCTACCAGTAAGCTTGGTGTTGGTCGTATTTTATTTGTTTTGAGTCAAAAAGTATAAAATTGAGTCTCAATATGCAACCCCTAATTATGTTCATCCTTCTCTCAAAATCCTCTATTTTTGGCCAACAAATTCAAAATGCATGCTAAAAATACTAAAATGAATATTTTATAATTTCAAACATTACTCAACTCACATTATTGTAATAATGTTCCTAAAAATACAACACCATTAAGTCAAAAAAAATTAAAATTACATATAACTAGGGAAAATTAAAAATGGTACATTTTAATCTTACAAGGTATACTACACACCCTATTGATGGACTTGTCATGACTATTGAGACCGATAAAGAGTAGGTCGATAACATTATTGATAAAGAATTCAACGAATATCTTAAAGCCAACCCACATAAAATTGATACATTCCTACACATTTCAAGAGATGAACAAAATAAATAAACTTGAGTTTCCACTTCTACTTCAAATGTCTAGAGACTGATATTACTTATATTATTATATCAACACCTATAGTTATATATGTGTGAACATCCCTAGGTATAGAAGCATCACAAAGATTATAATATATTCATATACATATTTATACAAGAATCATACACACATCCCTTGATCACTATGCATGGTCCACCACTAACCTCTTCTAAAACACACTCTCTTGAGAAAAATGGCATAGTTTTACATGTTAAAGTGGTATAATTAGAGTAAGGTGTCTCTTGAACTAGTCATTCAATAGATTCCCATACTTTTATGCACAATATGTTAGCACATGAGATGGTCTCTTACTTATTGCTAGTAGGTTTCGTAACTCCTAAGCTACTATTTTATGAAGGTAAAGGTGATCCCAAGTAGTATCTCCATTCATTTCATGTAACATGCTTGGACTATACCTCCAATGAAAAACTGCTAAGTTATTTCTAAAAATTCTTAATGACTATTATTTACGATGGTTTTATGATCTACCACTTCAATCAGTTTGAGACTTAAACACTTTGAAAATCACTTCTTAGCACACTTTTCTATCAACATTGGTTAAAATTTATCTTATGCACAAATTGTTAATCTCACACAAGGGTAAAATGAGTAAATCAACAAATATATTCTTTGGTATAAAACTATGCTAGCTAAGATGACAAACTCTATAGTAGATAATGAATTACAAGATATCTTCATATAAATATTGATAGAACCACTTCATGAGTATATCATGTTTGATTAATTCAAATATTTTGATGAGTTATGCCATTGATTCAAATAAAAAGAAGTTAAGCTCATAACATTGAATATGCTAAAATATGCACCTAGTGTTCCATCAACTTCAACTATCAAGTTTCAAAGAAAGAAAAAATAGAAGGTCAATTCTAATGAAATCAAGAACAAACAAAAATATATATTTAATGTAATATCACAATGATCGAACAAGCTTCGATTGACAACTCCACCAAAGAGGAAATTTAAAAAGTTACCACAACTTCCTCTTATCTTGTTACATAAATTACTTGATTTTAATATATCTTTACCTCCACCATTCGAGCTTGATTTGACCAAGCCTCAACATAAGGGATTTGAAAGTAATGCATATTATGACTACCAAATATATACTGGTAATTATAAAAATAAACATGTGAGGCTAAGGCATAAGATACAAGATCTTATTGATGATAATACTATTGGGCTAGGCACACCCACAAAAGAAGGTAAATGATAGAAAATGATAATGCAAAGTTAAAAATATTCAGTAATCCATTCTCAAATCATGGTACTAAGGAGCATATAGATAACTCATTATTTCATCATGCATACAAATGCACGTCCTCCTGCTAATACATATGAGCATAAAATAGACATAATTATGGGTACATTTACAAGAACATCAACACCACTTTTTGTAATCATAGTTTATGAAAGTGATATAAATGATGATGATTCAGATAGACATGCACTTTTTATTTGATGTTATATCAAAAACCAACCTATACACAATGTCATGATTGGAAATGGGTCAAGTTAAAATGCATGTACAATGACACTTCTTTATAGGCTTAAATGCATAGAGCAAGATCTACAAGCTACATCAAGAATAGTCAAAGCATTTGATGGACATACATATAATACTCTTAGAAATATTTTGATACCTTGCCAAGTTGATTCAACAATAGTGATACTCCATTTATAGTATTTTCAAGTACATGGTTATTTAATATGTTATTAGGACACCCTTAGATGTGAAAAATTTGCATAGTACCATCAACAATACATCAATGTCTCAAGTATATACATTATAATCAAGTGTTCAAATTTAAATACATTCAATATGAGTACCCTATATAGTTAGTGGTAACTCTTTCTCCCCCACCACCACCAAAATTGGTTATGGGACCCATTCAAGAACACATTACAAATAAAATTAATGCACCCACTGAAGAGCATAGTGCAAAAGCAATTTTTGCACCTATATAGAAACTTTCTATATAGTCAGTTCAAAATAAGTGGTACATCTTCCTAATTAAAAGATTTATATAAAAGAGGTACTCAATGTTCAAATAAATCCAAATATTCTATAGTACATCCTAAGTTAATCCCTTAGATAGTGAATACAAGGAGTGAGACTTTCATTTACTATATAGTAGACTGCACCACATCTTGTACCTTCTCAAGTTATACATCTTACAAATTATTTTATGAGCAGTGATCAAGATAGTTATGTTATATCACCGTATGCCTTTTCAGATTAAGATACATCTACATGTAGCACTTTTCACTAATGAAAAGTCATCTTCAACATTTATGATCCAAACACACACTATTATCCTCCCATTGATGATATCATATGCTAATTTATATTCTAAAATATTAAAATACAAAAAAAAAAAAAAAAAATTAAAAATACTAAAATATTCAATTAATTTAAAAAAATAGAAAATCAGGACCTGAACATAACATGAGATGCTAATTACTTCTTTATAAACATTATTTATCATATATTTTGGTAGATAACTTATTTTTTTCTATACACACTTGCATTCATGAGGTATATGAGTGTGATGTAGGAAATACTATACATGGATTCTTAAAATTTGGATTCCCTTCTACATAGTGGGCATGCCTATGCTAAAGGCATCTACTTATGCAAGCTACATTATAATAGATTATGTCTTTATATAACATAAAGTTCCATGTCAAGCTACATATCTTACAAGTGTATTACTATTTTCTCATATTTTACATTATGATACATGTATATGCTACTTTTTTATAATATGGCATTGACACACATGGGTATAATATACTAGTTTACACTTATTCTATGCTCCTTTAATGTTGTTTACTTTCTCACATGATAGGCCAGACATTGCTTGCTTATTGTGTGGCCCTTGGACCTTGTGTGAAAAAATTATTAAACATCTCTATGAGATTTTTGATTGAGAGATGTGGCATTTGAACATGTATCTTGTTCGTTATGACATATTCATATCCTTTGTATGCGGCCCTTGGCCTTATTGTATGACATTGTGTGATATTGTATAAAAATATGCTTGTTATGCTTGATGAGCTTGATTATTAATGCCAAGATACATATTATGCATTTTTACTATGTATTATACTTAAATATGGTTACTTTACCACATGATTCATTTCTAAATCTATCAAGACATGACACTTGTATGCCTCACATTCAATATTTTGCATACATGCTTCAAAGACAATTACATAACTATGATGACATACTCTTCAAATGTTGACATAATTACTACATGATTATATCTTTATTACATGATACAATTAACTCTTTCTTTGAGATGAGTGACTTGCATGCTACATCTCTCATCTCAATAGGAGGGCATCACAATGGGATTTTCTTAGAGATCCAAGCCTCCATGAATAGAAAAAAATAATATTTATGATAGAGTACATGGTTCAAATATATAAATTACATGCTTTCAATGATTCAAATTAAGATCAGGAATTAGGTTTTAGAGCTCTACATTGATGAGCCTTTAAGCTTTCTACCACACAACTAATCATTGTAGATCTAGGAAATATTTTTCTTTAGTTTGCATTTATTGTTGATTTTGATTGGTGTTTACCCTCTAGGAAGTAGAGGGTAACCTATTTTAAATGACCACCACCTCTCTATTTGCATCTATGGATGTAGAGAGAGCTAGAGTGAGCAAAATTAACCATGGCACCAAATTAAGCAAATAAATTTGTCTCAAAAGTCTTTCAGGAGGTAATGTTGTTGATTATGACTTTCCATTACCTAAAGTTGTTTTGGATATGCCTAAATTTGACAAAGCATGCCATTTTTTTGAAAATTTTAATTTAATTTCTTATTTTGTGGGTTAAGTCCCCCATGAGATCCTTTTGAAGCAATGGATTCACAATCACTGGCAAGGCCATGGAGTGAAACTTGAAGGAGTCCAGAAGCTTACCAAGGGATTTTTTTATTCTATTTTTCCAACCTTGAACATTACAAATCCATTGTTAACCATGGGCCTTCATTTATTCACAACACTTTGGTTATTTTTTCTCATGGGACTCAGGACTTTCAAGCTTCGAAACAAGCAAAGCTAAAAATCCTCATTTGGGTTGAGTCTCCTGGCTTGCCTCTCCCTTTATTGGGTTTTTTTTATCAACTCATAAAACCATAGGGAGCTTCATATGCTATGAGAAAACTAAGTTATTTATGGCTCATTCCCAAAAGAGGGTTTGGATTTATATCGATACTTGAAAGACTCCATTGATATACAAATTAACACTAATATATTTTCTCAATGAATTTTATATATCAATCTTCTGAATACCTACTTTTGGTGCCAATCCTTAGACCACATGATTCGAGAATGTGTTTTGATGGTGCATGTACCTCCTGCTTCTCAAGAAAAGTGTGAACCTGAGGCCAAACCTCATAATGGCAACTCTGATAGTTGGACCATAGTTACCAACAAACAAAACAACAACTCTTCAAAAGGTGGTAGCAAGCCACAATCTTCTTTATACAAACATGTTGGGAACCATCATGCCTCGACATCTACTGGAAAAATTATTTTGCCTAATAAAACTCCACCTCCACTTATGCGTACACCACAAGCAGTGGTCTCTCTAGTTGAGGTGCCACCTTCATCTCCACCATCACAACCCTCTCCTAGGTTGACTATGTTAGAGGAAGAATGTAGTTTGGTCACCTTGGATCATAAATCAGTATTCTAGTATTCTCGTAGTCCCTCTCCATATCTTTAGGAGGAGGAATATATGGATCATAAAAGATAACCATTTAAAATGCTTGACTACATGCTAAACAAGCTGATGTATAATCAGTTTGATACACTTGAAGATCTCACAGAGGAGAAAAACATGCACCTCGATGGTTCCCAATGATTGTTTACTCTTAAAATGTTCAAGGCCTTATTGATCCTCTACATAAGTATGCGAATAAGAACAATTATCAAATTTTTAGGAGTATGAAAATTCTCTACTTACACGAGGTTAAGATTTTTGGCTTTTTACTACAAAATGCAACATAAATAATTTAGCTTGAGACCATTTGTCAAGCTACTATGCATGAAGGTGGGTGTGGTGGGGTCATCACTTAATTGGATCAAGATCTCTCTTAAAACATTATTTCTTAGGGTTTGAACCCCACCCATCAGGTGGTTTGGACCCTTTTTGATTTTAATAATTTCATCATTAGGATTGTTAACTTATATGCCTCTGATGATGATGTGTAATGGGCCTCCCTATGGAGATGGCTATCTGAATTGCTTCTTGATATGCATTAGGTCCTTTGTGGCAATTTTAACAAGGTGTAATCTAGTGAGGATAAGGAAGGATGCCTTCCCATACATTGGTGTGCTGGTGAACAAGAGGCTTGGTTCTATATGCATAAAAAAATAGAGGTGATTGATCCCAATCATCATCAAAGGAAAAACTCAGATACCCCCAGGTTTACTTGGTCTAATTTTTGACAAGGAAAAGATAGGGTGCATTAGCAGCTAGACCAAGCTTTGCTAGTTGAATAAGATATTTTTTTACCTCAGTGCATGATTATCTAGTGTCGATAATCCCTAATACTTTTTTATTTGATCACTATCCTATCTATTTTATATTAAGTGGACCACGCCTCAAGTGATTCCTGTCTTGAATCAATTTTATCTTAATATTTCTCACCTTAAACATGAAAGTACAGTGGGGTATATTATCAGAATATGGAACCTAGTTCCCTAGCCATAGGGGACACTAACTGGATCTAGTGGTGGTTCAAAGTTCTTACCTGCACCTCCACCTTTCTTTGGATCTATGGTAAATAATCAACCTCTTTTCAACACTATCTGCATAATGCTATAAATTGTGAATACCTCAAAGTTTCATAGGAGATAGAACTATCTCATTTTAATGTTCAAATTCAAACTCAAGTAGCCCATTGATGTCACAAGCTTCAAGTGGAGGAATCCCACAAGGCCAAAAGAGCTCATCTAAGAGCTCATCTGCATTGATTAAAAATAGGAGACAAGGTCTCTAAAGATTGCTTTACCCTTCTCTGCTCTAGGAGAGTTACTGATAGAATTAAAGCTATCAAGGGAGGAAATTCTTAGCTTACCAAACTTATTGACATTCTACAAGATTTGTTTCATCACTATCATGGAGTTTTTCTAGCCTAGGCCTCCTTACCAAAATGAGAAGCGGATCTCCAACAATGCCTTCAAGTTGTTCCTTGTAAAGTTTTTAATTCCCAAAGGATTCCCTGTGATAGGCCCTTATCTCTTAGTGATCTCCATGAGGTAGTTAAGCAAATGGAAATTGAAAAAGATCCAAGGATTGATGGTTTCCCATGTGAGTTCTACCAATTTCTTTGGGATAATGTAGGTGTTGATCTTCATGAGGTATATTTTGAAGTTGTTTTAACTAATTCTTTAGGACCCCTAATTAATTAGGGTAATATTAAGTTTATTCCCAAGGCTAATGACCTTGAAATTATCATCAATTGGAGACCTATTACTCTTCTAAACATCTCCTATAATATTATTTCTAAGGCTTTAGCCCTCAGGGTCAAACACATTCTTCTTTTAATTGTTAGAATGAACAAACTAGCTTTATTCAACACATGCTCATTCTGGATAATATCATTGTTGTTTGGGAATGTATGCAATGGTATCATGTCTCTAATCAAAAATATTTGTTTATAAAGATTGATTTTGAAAAGGCTTATGACCTTATTGAGTGGCCCTTTATTTTGGCCATGCTACAGGCCCTTGGCTTTGGCCTCAAATTTGTTCACATAATTAATATGCTCTTCTAGGATGTTGGGGCATGTATTACAATCAACGACACTTAATCTTCTTAGTTTGAAATTTGTCATTCTATCCAAAAAGTATGTCCCTTATCCCATTCATTATGTGTGTTATCAACAAAAGGCTTTAACTATCTATTAGCTTATTACAATGCTAGGGGTTTGGTGAAAGGCATTTCCCTCCCTCAGTCTAACAGATAGTTGTTAACTGGCCATTTTGTGGATGATTCCTTTGTTACTCTTTAAGAGGAAGAATAGTCAGTTAAGAATAATATGGAATGCCTCCATATTTTTTGTTTTGCTTAAGGCTCATCTATCCAATGGAAAAAGACTCAATGCTACCGTCAATCTCTAGGTCCCAAATCTACTTGGATAAAGGGATATTAGTGGCAGTGGCTGCTTCCATGGGTTCAGTTTAAATTCCTTGGCATCCCTTTTTATTTTTGGGTTTCTCCCTCTAATTTATGGTCTTATGTGGTGCAGAGGATTGAGAAAAAAAATTATTTCTGGATAACAAAGCCTTTGTTTCTAGCTGGAAAATTTCAATTTTGTTTCAAGGTTTCAGAAGCTACTCATGTTTTTTACTCTTCCTATTGGGTTCCTTCTAATGATGCTTACTAGTAAATTAGAAAAACTCCTAAGATATTTTATATGGGATAATTATAAAGGTTGTAAGGGATTTCACAAAGTTTCTTGAAACATATGTTGCCGGTCTAAGGAAGATAGTGGAATGTGTCTTTTGGATATTAAAATTCAAGGCCTTGCTCTTGGTATTAAATGGATCATTAGGGGTTTTGTTGGTGATGAAACTTGGAATATTCTTATTCACCACTATATTTATTACAGGATTCTATGTGGCATAAAGGCTTGGCAAGGCCTAGGAATTAACTCCCTTCTTATCACCCTAGTGCCAGTTAAAATTAAGGGTACTTTTGTTATGCAAAGCCTATGGAAAGCATGGGAGAAGCTTAAACCCCATATTACTTAGATTGGTGAGGGTTTAAGGCATGGACTCTCCATTAATACCCATTCTCGTTGGTGGTTTCTTTGTTTAAATTTTCACAATTTTCCCTTTGTCTTAGTCCCTTGGGTTAAAGGATTAAGACTGTTTAGGAAATATGTGAAAAATATAGGTGATATTTTTTGCAAGGTGAATCGGTCCTGGCTCACTTGGCAAAAAATTTAGAACAAATTTCATTTAAATATTTTAGATACAAAGGCTATAGTATAAATTCAAGGCTTCATACATGATGAGTATTTGCACAAGATAGGGGTGAACTCCCTTATTCCTTGGTGGAAGGATTGACATTGGCCTATGAACACTCTTTTCACTCGATATTCTCCTTGGTTGAGTTATAATTTGTTAGCCCTTTAGCACATTCTAGATGAAAGTCTCAACCTCATAAAGAATATCCGATCCAATCATAAGGTTTGGGCTAAGCATTTTAGCACTATATGGTCTGTTGTCATTGACCCCAAAAAAACTCATTTTTTATGGTGTTTCCTTTATTAGGCCTTGCATGTGGGTGACCAGCTCAAGCAACTAGGGTTTTTAAATCCCATACACCTGGCTTGTCGACAACCTAAGAAATTTAATCACTTTTTTGGTTTTGTTCTCATGCACAATCTATGTGGCACTAGATTCAAATCCTCTTTCAACCTTTCTAACCTGAATTCTTTACATGGAAAATGTCTCTCTTAGGGGACTCATCTCTACTTCCTATGAAATACAATAGATTTTGGTAGATCTTTCAAGCTGATTTTTTATTTCAAATATGGAAATATAGAAATTATTTTTTCTTTAATCATGAAGAGCTAGAATGTAGTTTTTTTCTTACTAATAAAATTACTATTCTATTTAATATTACTCTTCATATTCAAATCTAGACTAATAAAGTTCACTTGGAACTTAATCATCTCCACCATTCGCTTGACCATTGGGGAAATGCCCCTTGAATGGTTAGTTGAAAACCTCTTGAGCTACCGCATTATATTATGCATCCTCAAAGATGAGGGCATGGTCCATGCCAATAGAATTCCAAAACTAGACACAAGAGTCATCCTCCTCATCAGTCACCACCTTGATGGTCTTCCCTATGAAATGGTGTTATGAGTGGCTCTTCTAAATCTAGAGGTGATGCCATGGGCTAGGGCCCTCCTCCCCCAAATCATAATGGTGATAATAGGGGTTGGTATCCTCCTCCCCAAGATAAATTTACATGATTGGCTCTGGCCATCTCTCCTAAAAGACACAAACATGATGAAATAGAAGCTCAACAAATTGATAGTTGGGAGCCCTTACCTATGGATGAGAATCCTCCTACTTTGGGAGTAGGGTGATAAGCCTCAGGACCTACCATGTCCACCACCTCCCCCTACTTCCATGTTTGCTACAACTACTTAATTGTCCTCTTTATTGATTTATGTTCCCTTGCTCTTTGTGCTTAGTTGTGTTGAACTATTAATGTGATGTTTTTTTGTGTGGTCATTTATTGAACACCTTTTGGACCGTTATCGAAGTGTTTTCTCCGTGGGTGTGACTTTGCTCATGAGGTGTGACTTCTCAACCCATTTTTTGGTATGATTAGCATTGTACTATAATCTTATTTTATTAATATACATATACACTCTTCAATAAAAAAATATTCAAAGTAATACAAATTTAGATTCTATAATAGAGTAGAGGTTTTCAAAGATTCAAATAAATTATAAATTAAACACATAAAAAATATTGTCACATTGATACAAACTATGAGGGCATATGACATGCATATGCACTAGCTTATCAAAAATTCAAAGTACATAATTATATACATTTGAATGCATATGTGTGGGCATATGCAAAAATAGTTACAAGATCAAAGTTAAAGGTTGAAAATACAGTTATGATTGAGCATATAGGTTTATGGAATTCCATATCATTTTATCAAAATTCAAAGTTTTAAAAGTCATGATACTTGTTCATTCACATTTTTTAAGTTTAAAGTTAATATTTCAAAGGCAAATGGTTTTTATTTCAATTCAAATCTATGATAAATACATTCATGATGTGGGCATGAATATTCTTCATTATCTCGTTCTCATGAAGTTATAAGTAGATCCTCTATAGTGGTGTGATTTGATATGTTATGGGTAATGTACATTGAGGTTCAGTGATGCTCAATAACCATGGCATTACTTATAGCAAGCCCATTATATGGTGTTATCTTATATTATAGGTGACGTATGTTCAAGTCTAATGACAATATATGTCCTTGTTATCACTTCTAACAAACCCATTTTGGTTCAACCATTTTGGATTAGCATATTGGGTACTACTCCCTATTCATGAGAGTTTGAATAATGCATCTTTCCAACTCAAGGGCTTAATCAATTATTCAAAATTGGGACTTGATCACTCTCAATTCTCCATTGGTTCAAATTATCATTCTCAAATTATACAAGGGGGCACAATTATACATCATCAATTATAGGTTTTAGAAAAATTTGGTTTCACTTACATACAAGTGTACTCCTTCCTTGCTCTCTTTTCAATTTTTAAAGTTTAACTTTTTGAAGTTTCAAAGTGGACAAATGACTACTTCATGTGTTGTTGTAGGGTTTGCTAAAATTGAGTGCCCTACATAATTGAAGTATTCTCTCAAAGAAAACATGTTTTACACATTCAAGTTCAATTAATTAATCCTTCACTCTAAAAAATTTATTTCTAGAATAATGGAGAACACATGTAGACACATAAATCTGGTCACAAGTACTTGATAATGCTAATTCTTGGCACCTCCTAAAATACATAACTTGCACTCAAATACATGACTCTTATTCACCATTCTTATAAGTAGTTTATCAATATGTGGGTTTGATCCTTTATTTTTCATCACTACTACACATAAATTTCAAAATAAAATTCTCAAAATGTTTAAAATCACCTTTAGACTATCTCTAGCTTAGGACAAGTGTCTACCATCTTTCAAGATAGGTTTGCCCTTGGTAGATAGGAGTGTTATGGTGCTCCTATCCACCTAGACTAGTCACATCCTACACAAAATAATTGCTCATTTTTTAAATTCAAATCTTTTTTTTGGGTCTCCCCACATGTTTCATAAGGTTAGCTAAAGGAAATTATAAAAAAGTTCATTTATAAATGCATATTAAAGGTCATTAATTATTCCCACTTACTATTCACTAGGTCCAAGCTTTCACACTATTTCACATTGAGAGAATATACCATATTCTTTTTAAATTCAAGATCGTTAACAAGGAGTAGCCATAATCCAAGTATAAAGTATTCTAAATAAAGTTAAGAGATAGCATTGTCAAGTATCAAATTCATATTTTTTATTGCATACACATAGTCAAAGAGCACAATTTCACAATCAATCTAAGCTGGAGAACTATGTGGGCTTGATTTCCCTCCTTAGAGTATTGGATACATAACTAGAGATCAATCATCAAAAGAGTGATTGAGGTCAGCTCAACCCATTACACTCTCATCTTTTTTATAAGATTTTAAGTTATCAAAGTACCTTTAGAGTTTCAAAGACAAAAATATATATAAATAACAAATTACGTGCAACATAATCTAAATCGTAATATCTCAACCCACTCAATAGGCACAGTTATAGAATATACAACAGTCAATTTTTCATCATGGTTAATTAGGACATATCTATGGTCAATGGAGTCAAGTGGCTTGTGTTTCTATCCTCCTACAGTAGTGTTGTCTAGAAGTATTTTTGGATTCTATTGTTGATCTATCATTGTCAAAATTTTACTTCTTTGTGTATTTCCCTATAAATCATTTAGCATAGTCAACTAGGATAATTCCATGGTAAATGGATTTGAGTGACATGCATTCTTGAAGTAGTTTCAGATTTGTTCTTGGTCTTGAGCATGTACAATCATATTTTTTATCGATTTTCATTGTTAGACATCTAAAATAGTTAATAGAAATCTCAATTTGAGCTAAGTTATTTTCTTCTTATTTTTTTTTTCCAAAAATAGCAATTTTCCATATTATCATTTGTCAAAATCAGAACTGTTGATTATTTTACATCTCAAGCATTTTGATATATTTTAGTTTTACACCTATTAGCATCACAAACATTTATTTTTTAATAAAAATATGATAAAACAAAAATCTTATCATTTGTGTAGAACTCTTGAGCCTGTTTACTAGCTACAAAGGCAGTGTAGGTGTTTGAAAAGTCCTTGTTAGATGAGTAGTTTGATACCAAATTTATGAAGTTATGGACACATGTATCCAGTACTATGATAACACATGGATCAATGGTTATCTATGGAAATATGTTGCCTTATTTTCCTTTCCCTTATTATGCTAGATCACAAGATGGAAATGCTATAGGTAAGTCATCCATTTCTTGTGGCACAAATTCTACAACTTTCTCTATGTTTATAGGAAATGAAGTAACTTATGATCATAATGAATGACCCTCACCTTACCTAGAATGTCATTTTTTATTTCTTGACTACTTGTACAATATTGTATAATTATTTCTTATGTTTGAGTGTATGAAATTATTGATTCCCATCATTGCTTTAATATAAGTGAAATATTATATAGATATGGGATTCTTGAATATATTTGTTATCATATAAGGAGGTGATATTTTCATGGAATTTCTCTCTCAAAAAATAGGCATGGATATTCATATGCTTGGTCTGTCAATAATACAATGGATTCTTAGCTACCTTTTTAGTAGTTTATTTGTACAAAAAGTGTGTCATCAACAAACATTCTGGTTATCCATGCTTCTACAATAAAATTCCTTACCTAACATGCTTACTTATCTACTTCAAGTGTTTCATGATGATTTTATTCAATGGTAGACAAAATGAGATAGGATGATTATTTGAAAGTGAAGAGATAGGACCTAAACTAAGACTAAATATGTAGCCATAATAAGACTACATAGGGTTGATATGTCTACCATAATTTAAATCATTGTGCCCTAATCCTTCCATGTGCATAATTGATGCCCCAATGTGAAGTTTCATGTAAGTAATAAATAATCTACTTTGCATAATCTCAATAATTTTTATGAGGTTCATGCATAAATATGAAACTAAAATCAACTACATATGCAATGTTTGGATATGCTTTCCCATGATATTCCATAAAAAAGTAACATATACCAAAGGTAATGTGTAGTTATTGTCATCACTTAGAAGTGCACCCCGATGAGAATGTGTGTTGTTCTCACTTTCGTTGATACAATGAAAACTCTCCAAGGTTTGGGACCTTGTATTGGAAAAAATATCCAAATGAAAGGATGGTTACATTTGGTACACTCACCTAATTCTCTCTAAACTCTCTAGTTCAGTGCTTTCTTGACTAGGAAAAGGGTGGAAGGAGCAATACTAAAGCTGCAAATGGAAATGAAAACTAAAAATTGGAGTGATATATCAATATTAAGGTAAATTATGCCTATACTTGACATACTTTGGAAGCTAAATAACCTGCACACATTTAATTCATCTTCATATAAGCATCTTGCATCAGTATTTCATACATAAGTCTTGATAGACACTCACATTAGCTTGGAAGGAATGAACAACGGTTGAATTCAATTCCAGATTATATAGAAATCAGACTTAGACATTTTATATGACCTACAATATTTATCATTTGATGCATAAAGGTAAGATATTCAGACATAAACATAGGAAGAATAATCATTTACTAAGTTACATCAATAAATATTAAGAACACACTTCATGAACAACTTGAAGATGGATAAAAATTCAGCTCTTTATTGCTTAAAAGGTGAGTTAATAAATTTTTTGACAAAGTTTCAGTAAGTCAAAAGCATAATATCCTCATAATCATTCAAAACTTAATATACATATATAAATAAAGAAGAGAGATAGAAGACAAGAAGCTCCATATGGGTCCTTGCTAGTCCTAGTTCACTCTTGCTTCAACTTCACTACCAACTCAACTTTAAAGTGAAACTTCAAACTTTCAAACACACTTCTCAAATTCCAACATAACATTTTAAGAGTCTAAATATAAATTCATTTGGAATACGGCATGGTAATTAGGGAGAGAATATTTTTGGATTTGTTGAAAATTCAAAGGTCTCTTGCATGCTTTGAAAGACTTTAGTCTTAAAAAGATCTTTAGTTAACTCCTCTTGAATTTGCAACTTGTATTGAACTCCTTTTGATCTTGCATGTATATTAAAGTTTGATTTCAGTTACCTTTATTTGTATATTGGAGTTTTATTTTTTCTTCATGACTTGCAACTTAGAGTTTGACTTCACTTATATTGACTTGCAACTTGCATGCAACTTGATTTTCTAAATTTAGTCCAAAGGGGGGTGCAATGGAGAGAGATTGAATGTTGAACTTATAAAGGTTATTTTGAAAAAAAATAGGGCTTCAAATCTTAACCAAGACCTAAACTCAACTTCTCTACTTTTTCATGTTTTGAACTCCACTTTTCTAGGGCTAACTAAAGACTCTTTTTGTTGACTTGACGTTTTCTAAATTTAGCCAAAAGGGGGGCAACCTATATTTTGAAATTGTATCTCTCATAATTTATAGTATGGATATGAAACCATTTTAAAATATTTAAGGATTTCAAAACAGACTTCCATGTCAAATTTTATGAGATTTCATTTAATAAAATTCAAAATATACACTTTTTGGTGTTGACTAGCTTGCACAATTTTATTTTTGAATGCCTATAGGTTTGAGTTTTACCATTTTATTGATTTTTATGAGACTTAAAGACATTATTTTTGGATTATGACCACTAATAATCCCTCTAATTATTAAAACTATTGTATATGCTCAACCAATCTCTTAAACTTCTCAAAAATTACATTTTTTTACTATCTCTCTTACTTGCTTAAATCCCTGATACCTGTGCCTTTGCCTTTATTCATTTTGTGCCTAAATTTTTTGATGGAGGAACATGTAAGAAGGTAATTTATGCCTCATAATATCTCATCAAACTTTTATTTTTCAACAAGGAACTAAAAAATGCAATTATATCTATTAAAATTGAGTCATTATGGTTTGAAAAGGGTTTTAAAGTACCTATTTTTATTAACGAGTGTTCATAAAATTAATCCATTATAATATATAATCAATTAATGTAATATTGAGGCAATAAGGGATCTAAAATCTCATCAATATCATTTAAACCAACTCTTCTTCACCTTCATGTACTGAGCATTTGAAAATTGTCTTCACTAACTTGCAAGTAACAGCTAGTTAGAGGAATAAAATAAACCTCTATCAAAATTTAGACTTTTGATATGTTCCAAAGCATAGTTTGGATTGATGAATGTTGTATGATTTTTTGTATAAATTTTTGAATCTTCAATCTATGAGTGGAGTCTTTTTGAAAACCTACACATAAGCAACTTTGACTAGTGGTGGCAAAATTATCGACATTCATGGTGACTTTGTTGGGATGTTTGCCTGTTAAACACTTAAGACTAGTATATATATCTATTGGGTTATGGATTCATGAAAATATAATCAAATGTTAAACTAAAAAATCCTTCAATCAACTACAACACTTGTGCATAAACACTTATTAAATTGAAAACTAGAACAACTATCAATTGAAAAATGTGCAAAATAGCATTGAGAGGAAAGTGTAAATTACAGCTATCAAAACATGTGAATAACAACACTTAGAGTAAAATAAAATATATCACTACTTATCTAACCTATACTAACCTAATTTAATAACTATAGATAGTCCTATACAAAACTATTAACTGGTAGTGAAAAGTAGTTACCCTTCTCCACCAAGCTCATGTGACTAACAAATTTGATGGCAGTTATGAGAGAATGAAATAGAGGACACTATATGCTGATCATTACATCCTTTTCTTATTCAAATTAAATCATATATAATTCCTCCATTTTAATTGAAACATGAGTAACCTGAAGTGCACACTTGGGCTGATTTTGAACATGTTTAGGCTCTTCTTTATGTTTTAAAATGAACATGATAGGTAGTGGATTTTCTTTGTTAGCCTTCAACTGAGATAGATAGATAATAGGACATGATATTTTGGTATTATTTGTCTCATCAATATTCTCTATATAACCAACATGTACCTCTTCATAAGTTGACTACTCAAACTAAACAAACTGAAATGGACCTTGTGGCATACTTGTAGGATTGGCTTCAAGAGAAAATACATATTGCTTCTCATCTTCAAGGAGTGAAGAAAAGTATGAAAACTAATTTATATATTGATAACATTCCTTAAGAACATCAAACAATTCATCATTGTGTGTAATTACCTCTCAAAACGCTGGAATTGGAGGACTAACTCTTTCTTGCATATTATTTTGCTTACCAAAGCTGCCCTTTTCTTTCTTTGACAACCCATATTCTCCTTTCTAAGAGTGAAACTTGATACAATTACTTCAAAAAAATATTAAAAATTAAATCTAGTCATGAAATTGATAATAATTTCTGCTATAAATGTCATTTTTTAATCTTCAATCTGCGTCCCATTGGGCATGCAAAAAATTGTTGTCACTCAAAAGTGCACCCTGCTGAGAATGTGTGTTGTTCTCACTTACATTGATATAATGGAAATTTTCTAAGGTTTGTGAAATTTTATTAAAAAGAATATATAGATAAAGTTCTGGTTCTATTTAGTACACTTACCTAATTCTCTCTAAACTCTCTAATTCTGTGTTTTTTAAACTAGGAAAAGTGTAGAAGGAGCAATGCTAAAGTTGAAAATGAAAATGAAAACTAAAAATTGGGGTGATGCACTAATGTTGAGGTTAATTATGAAGATACATAATGAATTTTACAAGGCAAAAAACTTACACACATTCACTTCATTCTCATACAATGGTTCTTGCATCAGTATTTCACATACATGTCTTGACAAACACTCACACTAGTTTGGAAGTAATGAACAATGGTTGAATTCACTTCCAGATTAGGTAGAAATTATAATTAGACACTTTATATGACTTACTATACTTATAATTTATTTCATAAAGGTGATATATTCATACAAAAACATATAAAAATAATCATTTACTAAATTACATCAATGAATATTAAGAACACACTTCATAAACAATTTGAAGATGGAAGAAAATTCAACTCTTTATTGATTAAAAGGTGAGGTAATATAAATTTTAGTAGAGTTTTAGTAATCTAACAGCATAATATTTTCTTAATCATTCAAAAATTATTGTACATATGTAAAGGAAGAAAAGAGAGAAGACAAAAAGCTCTAGATGAGTCCCTGTTAGTCCTAGTTCAGTCTTGCTTCAACTCCACTACCAACTCAACTTTGAACTGAAACTTCAAACTTTTAAACACACTTCCCAAATTCCAACATAGAATTTTAATTGTTTAATCATTAATTAATTTATAATATGGTGTGTTAATTAGGGATATAATCTTGTTTGAGTTGTTGAAAAGTCAAAGGTCTCTTGCATGCTTTGAAAGTCTTCACTCTTAAAAAGATCTTCAGTTAACTCCTCTTAAACTTGTAACTTATATTGAATTGTTTTTTATTTTAACCTAACTCATTTTGATCTTTCATGCATTTTAAATTTTGAATTTAGTTACATTTATTTATATCTTGGAGTTTGACTTGAGCTTTTTGACTTGCAACTTGGAGTTTGACTTCACTTATCTTGACTTGTAATTTGCATGCATCTTGACTTTCTAAATTTAGTCCAAAGGGGGTGTATTAGGAGAGAGATTTCATGTTGACCTTATAAGGGTTATCTTGCATGAAAATAGAGCCTCAAATCTTAACCAAGACTTGAACTCAACTTTTCCACTTTTGTATGTTTTGAACTCCACTTTTCTAAGACTAACTAAAGACTCTTGTTGTTGACTTGTCTTTTTCTAAATTTAGCCAAAAGCGGGGTGGCCTATATTTTTAAATTTTATCTCTCCTAAGGTATAGTATGTACATGAAACCATTTTTAAACCTTAAATTACATCAAAACAGACTTCTATGCCAAATTTCATGAGATTTTATTCAATATAATTCAAAATATGCATTTTTTGATGTTGACTAGCTTATACAATTTCATTTCTAAATGCATGTAAGTCTATTTTTTGCCATTTTATTGAGTTTTATGAGGCCTAAACACCTAATTTATTTTAATTATGAATATTAAAAACTCCTCTCAATATTCCAACCATTGTATGTGCTCAACCAATCTCTTAAACCTCTCAAAAATTATCTTTTCTGACTCTCTTTTGCTTGTTTAAAGCCCTGATACCTGTGACTTTGAATTTATTCATTTTGTGCCTAAAAATTTTGATTGATGAATATTTATGAATGTAATTCATAATATCTCACATAACTTTTATTTTGCAACAAGGAACTCAAAAATGCAACTATATCTTTTAAAACTGAGCCATTGGGGTTTGAGAAGGGTTTTAGAGCACCCATTCTTCTTAATGATTGTTCATAAAGTTAAGCCATTGTAATATACAACCAATGAATGAAATATTGAGGGAATAGAGACCCAAAATTTTTACTAAGACCTTTTGAACCAACTATTCTTCACCTTCATGTACCAAGCATTTAAAAATTGCCTTCACTAACTTGTAGCTAGTTAGAGGATATTATGTTTTTAGCTTACTGAAACTCTACCAAAATTTGTACTACATCATCTTTAAAGTAATAAATAGTTGATTTCTCCCTACATTTTCAAATTATTAATGAAGTGTGTTCTTAATGTTTATTGATGTAACTTAGTGAATGACTGATTTTACTATGTTTATGTTTGAATCTCTCACCTTTATGTAGCGTATGAAAATTTTTATAGGTCATATCAAGTGTTTAAGTTTGATTTATACATAATTTTAAAGTGAATTATTTATTCCTTACAAACTAATGTGAGTGTATATTGAGACCTGTGTATGAAATATTAATGCAAGAGTCATTGTATGAAGATTAAGTGAATGTGTGCAAGTTATTTAGCTTCCAAATTGTGCCAAGTATAGGCATAATTTACATTAACATTAGTGCATCACCCAATTTTTAGTTTTCATTTCCATTTTTGACTTTAGCATTGCTCCTTCTACCCTTTTCCTAGTCAAGAAAGCACAAAATTAGATAGTCTAAAGATAAATAGGTGAGTGTACCAAAGGGAACCATCATTTCATCTGGAGATTCTCTCTAATACAAGGTTCCACACCTTGGAGAGTTTCCATTATATCAACGGAAGTGAGAACATGCATGCGTTCTCAGTAGGGTGCACTTCTGAGTGATAACAATTATTATCAAATTTACCAATTGATGGATGGAATGGTTCGAAGCTTCAAATTACATCCAAAGATCCTTCAATAATTTTATGAATATGCACTACTCGAAATCAAGTTTATGACAAAAATATTCACACTGCATTTTAATACTTTTAAGGGATTCTTTTACAAGTTTATGGTCCTTCATAAACCACCATAGGATACCCTTATGCAATTCTAAATCCCCCAAAATTAAACTCATCTTGTCATTAATGGTTTATTCCTTTGCAACTTAAATTAAACTCATCCCCCACTTTCTCTTTTCCTTTTACTTTCCCCTCATAAATTTCCTTCTTTTTCACTTCAGAACTTTGACCTTTCAATATACGCAGACCTCCATCTACTTTTTCCATTTTATCAATAGAAGATGTGGTATTATGCTAAATTTGATTAACGTATTTATCAAAAACAACCCTTGCCTTGTCATTTTATTTCTTAGGGATCTTGATTACAATCACTTTGGCCTATTTCCGCTTACCACCACCTTTCAAAACACCATTTTTAGTCATAACAACCCTATTATTAGTATCAACCAGTTTGATATTGGTAGCAAGACCTATCATCATAAACTTAACATACTTATACAACAGGAAAATCACTGCCTGATGTAGAGGAAAAGCCATTTTCCTTAACTTGACATCTATGACAGAGATTTCCATGGAGATAATATTGCAAAATTGCAAGCTAACATGAACATGGTGCTTGAAATGGTTTAAAAACACAAAATGATAAGCATAAACAACCTTGTACCTTCCATCCAGTGTGATAAATTTCATCACTTATTTGGCCACTTCATTATAAGGATGAGGGATCAAATCTCGCAGGTAACCACCCTGAAAAGCAATAAGTTTTTCCTCCTCTTTCGAAAACTTCTCCTTCTCCTCCTTTTTATTGTGGTTAGGTTTAAATAACGTCAAACCCTCCATTTTCATGCCAGTAACATGACCAATGATCTCCTCCAAGACAATAATGCAAACACCACCCATCTCTACCACTCTAATTTTCCAATTCTTAGCAAAGTCGATCGAAATATGAGGATCATATCTTTCAACCCTCTGAATGAAATTTGAAAAGCCCCCTTCTTGCAATACCTCCCACAACCCTGTCTTCTTCTTCAAAATATCCCCAATGGAGGGATCCACTCTACATAAGCCTCCTCTCATCTTAGCTTAGAATTGGGAAATACTAACCAGGTTTAACCCTTTCTCAGCACTGGAATTGGCTTGACTACAATCAACAATAAATAAAGAAAATACCCTTAATAAAATCCCACAAACCGCTGCCAAACAATTGCGCCAAGCGTTTTTGATAATCATGAAATGATTGGTTATAACACCCCCCATAACACGAGTAATGTTATGGTCATCCAATTTAGCATGATTATTCATTAAGGCTCTCGAATCATTAATCTTAAAAGCAATGTGATAACATTTCTAGCTTCCCATTGCCCTGACCTTAGGAAAAAAGAAATTTTCTCTCTTTGATGCGTGAATGGAACCCCCTTAAACTTAAATGTTAGCCTCCCTAATAATCCTTTGAAGAATATCATTAAACAAACCTTTTTTGACCCATGTATTAAAACTTTGGGAAACCACTCGTAGATTACTAAACCAATCTACAATTCGGTTCCCTTCGCTGTAGACATGTTGAATATAAACCTTTTCAAAAGAAACAAATATATTATGGGCCTCCTCCATCACACTTTTAATGGACCAATTTGCCTCACATTCCTTAGATAAACAATTAATAATATTTAGATAATTACCTTCAATGAACAAATGACTAACAACAACCTCTTTACCCAGTTGTATTTCCTAGAGCGAACCCAAGGCTTCAACACAGTGATTAATTTGTATTCTCATATTCCCTGCATACGCTGCCACAACTTCTCTCTTACTATCTTTTGAATTCTCATATTCAAAACCCATGTTTTTTTAAATTCGACATAATAGTTAAACTAAATTGAAATAATCTATCTTTAATTAATAATAATAATATAATATAATGATTAATCAATATAAAACATTTCGTAAATAAAATGTATAACAAATTTAAGATACCTCCATATCAATACATCTCAACGTCTTTGGACACATGTATTTAATATATGTATAATGATTCATAATACCCCACATCGATCCAACCCAAAAAAAAATTAAATAATGATAACAGGCAGCCCTTTGTTAGCCTTTCTTAATCGAAAATAAAATAAAATTGTCGGCCAATGATATAATCGTGTAAATCCAGAGCTAGTTGTGAATTAGCCGGAAACAAAATTAACAGGACAAATAAATGCGGAAAGGCTCCGCAAGAGAGGAGTGGTTATGTAGTCACTCGTCGGTTGATGTTTTCTCATTCAACTCACCGGAAGGTTATGTTGCTATTCTAGTTTTTGGAATGCCAAGAAAAGAAAGAAAGAAGAAACGCAAATGTTGAGACATGGTATCCGAGCCAGGCCCAGGCTAGGAGTTCCAAGCACACGAGATGTGTGGTTTAAGAAGGGGTCTTGGTGTTAAGCCACACTCAGATCGAAGATGGACTGGTCTAAGAGGGACTAATAACTCAGTGGTAGAGCACTCCAACAGCGTATGGAAGGTCCTAGGTTCGAGTCTTAACTAATCCATGTCTCAACAGCAAAAGCATTCAATACATCTGCAAATAAAATGAATTGAGAGAGCTGAGAGTTGAGAATTCAGCAGCATGACTGTAACGACGCCCACCATTAACATTTCCGTTTCCGTTTCCGTTTCCATTTCCAAGAACGTTAACAGTAACAGCAACGGTAACATTACGAATCCCAGGGTGGCGCTCGGCAGGGACCGGGTTCGACTCTCGCCGCCTTGTCATGGTAAGTGAATTGGAGTGTCTGTGCAATACGAATTCGTTCTTCAGCTTTAAACGTTAACTGGACATATTATTTTTTTAGCCTTTGGTTTTATATTCTTGGTTGTAAGTGGAGATCAATGATTTTGGAATGCATGCTCTATATGATCTGCATATCTCACCAGAAACAGAAAACAAGAAAATTTTGAAAACTGGTTCCAGAAACAGGAGTTGCAATGTTTTGCGGATAAGAGACGATTGAGGGTAAATTTATTAATTGCAAGAATTAGTAAATTTTATTTATTATCAAAAAATTTAAAAAGATAAGCCAACCTTTCACAATTACAAAGATATCATATTCGGACGAGTTAATAAATAATGAACAATGACTGATTGAAAATAATATCAACTCAGTGAGGAAGTGAAGCACACAGATATCTGTATATCTCTGCTGTTAAGTTTGCAGTTCCAAATTTATTGCTGTGGGGTTTTCTGCCCCAACAGCATATCCTTGGGGATGCCGGTTTCTACTTTGTTATTTATTTTTCAAGATTTTATGTAGTAATTCTCTCATGGAGGATTAGGAATTCTTGAGTCATAGTAATATTCTTGAAGCTACTCTAATAAATATGTTTTTCACTGCGCTGTGATTATTCCAGATATTTCTTCGACCGTGCTTGAGTTTCCTCTTTTTCCTCTAGACCAAGAATATACTTTGGATATTGGTAGGGCGGCGGTGGGGGCAGGGGCAGGGGAGAGGAGGGAGGCGTACACCTGCCCCTCCCCATTTTCCTAAGTATTGGAATGGAGAATACAACCTAATTGTATCTCCAGACCAACCAATGGATTCTTCAAAGAGATCAGCTCCTCCTCTATCACATCCAATTTACTAGACATAGAGTCTTTTAGAGAGAATGAAATAGAAGGGAAGAAATCATGAAGGGAGTGAATTTTGATTCATTCCCTTCACCATAAAACACCTTGAAACCTTGATTTCCTCCCTACAGTGGCTGTGAGGAGTATTTACTCTCTCATTATTGCCTCTAAGTTCTGCTGCCACCCAGTCTCATCTGTTCTAAAATTTTAATTTATCTTTTCAAAATAACAAGATTCCCTAAGCGAATCACATTGATCCTTCTGAATTAAGGGGTATAGCTCCTCCCAACTAGAACCCCTAACACATGAGCAATTTGTATAGGGGCTTGAAGAACACCTGCATTGGCCAAGTAATCTGCTATTTTATTGGCCTTGTAATAGCAATTGTAGAAGTAAGTTGAGCTAAAGTGGATGGAGAGACACCTATCTTTAGTAAGAATGCCATTTAGTTTCCTGTTAGGAATCATGCCTTTGTTCATAGCATTTATAACTAGACATAAAAAATTTCTAAATAATTCTTGAACCACCCTTATTTTTTTCCATGAGAGGAAAAGACTCAACGAGGTTTCAATTCAGCAGGGTGAGCCTATTGCCAATTAAGCTTTAGGAGTAGCCAAAACCAACTGTTGTAGGCAAACTTAGAGTTAATTAGCAGGTGGTTAGCATCCTATTTTTCTGGTTTGCACATGATGCACAATGAAGGTCCTTGCAGTACCATCTTCCTAAGTCAATCATGAGTGAGGATTATTTTTTGGGCTGCAAGCGAAACAAAAGAGTTAGATTTCAGCAACTCATAGCTAAACCAAATCACATTCTGAGGGCCACGCTGGGGTGGGTGTCCCAATTTTGGCAATCTCATAACCTGATTTCACATGTTAACATTCCCATTTAACTTATTCATTTCAAAATGTCCTGGCCTGTAGGCAAAGGGATTTTGAAAGTAGAAATGGTGTTCATAAAGAGGAGTTTCTGGGGATCTGGGATTTAACGGATACTGTGAACCTCATTACACCTACATGTACGTCCTTCAAGATCTTGAACAGCAGTCACACACTTTATTTCCCCAGAGTCCTTGAAGCTGATGACTGACTTCCAAATCTTGGACAGTTTTTATCAGTCTTCCCCCCATCCAAGAGTCATCCCAGAAGTTGGCTAAGGAGCGACCCTGTACTTCCCAGCTTTAATTATCCGGTGATTAAGGGCCTACAGGAGCAGATGATGGTGTTCCTAGGATTTAATTAACAATTTAAGTTGATTAATGTTATCCAATCTTATGGAATATTTATTTTTTAATGCAAAAGTATAAGGTATCCATCATAAACAAGAAATCCTATCACTAGCCGGTGGCTGTGGGTGATCAACAGAATGTTTTTTTAGATCTAGTGAAACTATAAATAAACATTCAAGCTAAACTCCCACTGAATGACATTTACAAAATTGTTTTAAGAGTACTTATGATTAGGTAAAAGTCTATATCATATTTGTAAAACTAGTGAGATACACGCAGGATTCCATTATGTAAGCATACTTTGAGTTTATGTTTGTTTTCTTTTAACTTGACAATATGTTCCCTGCATCAGCTATAACAGAAAGTTTTGGAGGAGAAGGGATCATCTACTCTCCTTTGGAGAAACCGGGAACGTGGAATGTGCAAAAGATGACAGGAGAAAACATAGAAGATATGTATCATGAAGCTAACATGATTGCAAACTTGGGAAATGGAGACATTGAAGGCTTAACAGTGGAAAGTGGCAAGGACATGGAGCTTAAATTAGGATTTTGTTTGGGGGAGAGCAGAGTCATTTTGTATGAGATATTGGAAGGACTCTTAAGATAAATAAATTGAATTTAGACATTATTGTATATCAAAGTTTCCTTTGATGTACCAATCCTCCAATAATTAAAGCAATTTTTTTCAGGTGGAAATATATGAATTTGCCTAGCTGCACTTGTATTCATCAATCAAGGCTTTTATTCTATGTATACAGACTGCAGGAAATTCAGTTGTATGTTTCTCCCATTGCAGTCAAAGTTCCATGCATTGAGTGGCTTCTTTTCATACCATTCTAGTAGGTCTCATATGTTTATAAATCTCATCAGAACTTTCTGATGTGCAGTGAGCCCACCTGCAGTCTTTATATGCATTCTGATTTTAAGTATGCTTTAAGTATATTCAGAATTAAATTTTCTTGTAATAAATACTACAAAGATATGAACGTTTCAGGCATCCCTTTAGGGATGAAGTCCCTTTCAGATTTCTGTTAATGATACTTGTGAAACCATGTGCCAGCTGATGCTCTCATTTGTATGCCCCTTCAGTTAATGATAGGGGGAATATCACGGACTGACCTGATTGAACATTGAAATTAATATAGACTTTCTGCCTATTCGAAGAACAATAATTTTGAAAGATACTGACATATTCACGTGTGCTACTATTTGGTTGGGGCGATATTTAGAAAACTCAATACTGCTTCATAAATTGAATTTTCAATTATTTTTTCATGTAGAATTTTTAGCATTAAAGTTTTCTAATTGTCAGTGAAAAGCTAATAAACTTTTGCATGATATGGAGCAGGGTTGACAAAACTGGCTTTTTTTCAAGTCCTATGGAGGATTTCTTTGGCTCAAAACATTCAGATATTAAAAGAAATCCCACAAGCTTTTCAATGATTCGCAAGAAGATTGAATCGCAAGAGTACTCATCTTGGAATTCATTTGTGGTATTCTCCCCAGTTTTGAATAATGATTACACATTCTCAGATTTTACAATATATAGGAACATTTTGCATTGCTTATGTACATCCTAAAACTTTCATGTCAAAATGCAGGATGACTTTGAGCGCATTTGTCACGATGCAATTAGTTATTATCAAAGGGACTCTGTCTCTTGGAAAGCTGCACAAAACATGTTGCATCGGGGTAGTGCATATTTGGATGAGAATGCTGAGAAAGCTAACAGGATTTTTGGTTGTTATACAAAAACATATGAACAGAATGGAACTCGGGATTTAGAAGCTTCTAACAATGGCAATGCAAATCCAGACAATGCAGTAGCTTTGGAAATGGAGCAGAATAACTCAAAACAGGACAAAGAAATCCCTTGCTTTGGCTTACCGAGGAAACCTTCCATGCAACTTGATATTAAGAAAGATGTTCAACAACTTGAGACTCATGAAGATTTATGTGTACTGGCAGATGAATGTCCATTGGGCCATTGTTTTTCTAATTTTACCACAGAAAATCGGAGTTGTATACAGGAATCAGAAAACAATTGTTCAAGTATAGATATTGGGTTGGAGACGACAGAAGTAGATGACACTGTGGTTGACATCATTAAACCAGAATGTATTGGGGATGATGTAAGAATTGATTCTTCTGAGCAGGCCACTGAAAGTTCAAGCTCTTTTGGAGAGACAGATGCTGACGATTATGGAACAAGTGGTTTGATCGAATCAGACTCTGAGTTGCATAATGTAAATGCAGCTTCAACTATTCAGGAGGATTGTGGCGGTGTCTCTTTAAAGAGGTATTAATCCATTCTGAAGATATTTATATCAGGCTCTCCTGGGGTGGAACCAAAATTTTGTAGACACTTTGATTTTAAGTTTACCAAAAAAAAATCTTTGATGGATTGGTGAATGATTACGCCGAGAGGCATTCTACAATGGCAGATGGGGAAGGGGGAGAGGTATAGGTGGGCTGTAATGTCCATGAATGTTTTCATTTTTAATTCCAACCTTAAATGTTTATTCCAACCTTAAATGTGATGTCCATTTGACCATTTTTTAGATGTTTTTCCTTTTTTCTTGGAGAAGTCAATCGAAAAATCCAAGATAAAGGCCTTGAGATTGATATCTCCCGACATTTTTTAGATACATGTATTTAAGATATCTGTACTAGTTATATGATGTTTGGATTCTAAGAGAAACAAGAGTTTGTATCTCAAAGTCATGATATTTGAGTCTTGGTTTCCCAAAAGATTGTTACCAACTAGCATATTCTCCATTTGGGTCAAAGCCTCATATGAGCAATGTTGAAGCCAAGGAAGGAAAAAAAACAGGATACTTCAGTGCACCTGTGTAAAAAAGAGACATTATCATGTTGTTAAAGATCGATTGGTGTTTTGAATGACACTTAATATTGTGCAAGCTTTAGTTGAGGTATTAGCAGAAAGTTTGGATGCTCCCAAAATTTACAATTGAATATCTTTTTGGATTCATTACTTGATCACTGTGAGATCTATGTTTGTGTTTTAAGATATCCGCCATCCAAAACTGACACATTTCTATAGGGACGGATTGAATCTGTAATGAGTGCTTTCTTTGTACCTATGCTTTACTATTGGCTTATCATGAACCTTTGCTTAATTCAGTGTGTTTTATAATGATCAAATCGATATCTAGTGTACTGTGAAAAGAACAAAGCCTTGTGTGCACCATAAACTAGTTATCCTCTTTCTACATCATTCTCATTGGAACTGCTCGCAAGTTCAGTGTATTAAAAGATGGTGAATTTGAATCTGCTTGGAATTGGCTCTAAATGAACACTCTTTTGGAGCTAATATGACCAAAAATAAGCTATACTAATAAGACTACCTGGACTGAAATAAGTGGTATGGAGAAGAAAGTGGTTTTATATGCATACTTTGGGCTTGCAAAAGTTTTCAAAAAATGATTTGCATATGCTTTTATGTTTTGTTCTCTTTTCATATAGTTCTTATGTTGTCATGACTGATTTTATTTTACAGGAAAAAAAGTGCATTGTCAGATGACTGGAAAGCTTATAGGCGTGGTATTGAATGGCGATGCCATTAGCTTGAATTACGGAGTAAGGAGCTTCAGACTCGTGCCTCCAAGTATGACCGCCTTCTCAAAGGAATTAAATATAAAAATCTGGGGAGAGATCAGCTACATTCTACAAAGGATTCTGCAGTGAGAGCCACTCCTCTAATATGCCACTCTACCAGGCAACACTTCTTACACCGGAAGCCAAAGAAAGTCAGAAATGAGGGAGATCTATCGACATATATGTCAGAACACCCCCTATTCTCTTTATATGGTGTGATGCCGATTGAATTTCAGAATCAGTTTTAGTTCTATTCAAATTCAGTAAAAAGCATTTAGTAATCCCATTTCTTCTCTCATTTGCAGAGAATAGGATTGAAGCAGATGTAAGATTGGCTGAAGATGATCCAAATTATTTACCAGGTATGTAAATAGAGCAATTTTGAATGTTTTTTTCCATGTAATACATGTAAAAGGCCAGATTGCAACTTTATACTTTATGCAACAATGGTATTTTGATGTTTTTTTTAATTTTACTAAATCTAGGCTTTGGGTGATTTTGTAAAGTCTATTGGTTTATACTAAAATCATATAAAATTTGAACAGTGTAAACTGTAATCAGCATAAATTTTGATGTTTGATGCTTCACCTTAGTGTTTATAAATTTTATATGCTTGGGTAGATTATTTGGGGTAGACATTTTTTTAATCTGTACATATTTTTTATAGGTAAAATGGGGGTTGATTGTGGCCCTCTTCCATATGCGTAAAACCATCAAGGCCATTGATGAATATATTAGATGAAAGAGTGTTTTTTGTTTCCACATGTAACCATCTCAGACTATATTATTGCAGTCATCAAAACAAGAGCAAAACAGGGCCAAATGCCATCAAACTTAGCACCAACTCTAACTTCCTATTACATAACAATTCTCGTAGAATCTAACACAAAAAAACCTGCTTGAGTAGTTGGCTACCTCCATGGATCAAACATCAATTCTTTGCCACAATTAGCAAGGGCGGGGTTACCTGCTGAGAAGCTGATTAGACCACGCCATGATGATGCCCACCAGAGGTGCCAACACTAAGTTGAGACATTCCCCAAATTTCACTAATACCCAGCTTCATACATCCCTGCTGCAGCAATTCTACTTCACATATCTCCCTTATTTTTAAAATTACCATAATTTTGTCTAGCTCCTCCTCAGAAGCCATAAATTCTTTTCAGATTTTTCCTAGTCATGATTGGCCCTATGTATATATTTATCAAATAGCTGCCAATTTATGTTTGTGCTTTCTTGCCATGACCATTGATGAGCAGAATTTTACCACCAATTAAACTTGACAGCCTTGTACAACTTCACCTATGTTCATAGGATAAAGTGGCCACTTGGTGCATAAAACAACTACTTCATTAATTGTCAATCCAAGGGCGTTTTGGCTTGATAAGGTGATGTCACTATATGTGCACACTTCACTCGTTGACTTTGTCAATTGCATATAGGCATTCTTTCATAAAAGAATTTGCAGAAATATAAAGTACATGAAAGGAAATCACACTTGCATGAATGAAATAAATAGAATTGAATGGAACTAAATGTTGTGGAAGCTTCATTAATAAATGAACGTGCATTCACAATACTAGAATCATCTATGATAAACAACATATGCAGAATTAAAAAATGGAAATGAATGCTTGAAAACTTAATCTACTTAGCTACATTAACGAGTCGATATCTTCCCTACAAGTCCTCCGGAGAGGGAGCTCCTCGTTTGGTCTTGAGATCCAATCCTTCCCTTGAAATTAAAACGTATTTACTGCAAACTGCTGAATTTATTCGTATCCTATAGTAATTAAATATTGCTACGGTAAGATTACAATGGCTGAAATGATATTGCTTGATCACACTTAGATTATGTATCTTCTTCCTATATTCTCTACTCTCCTTATTCTGCATCTCTGTTCTAATATATACAGAAGAAGCTACGGTTATTGCTCAACAAGAAATTACAACTTGAGAATATTCATATTATGGAGAATGCAGCCAGCAATGGCTATAGGACAAAAACATGGGTGATGTTGTTGGGAATTTGGAAGGAGCGAAATGCGGTCTAATAGAAATACTCGACGTTCCAACTTCTCCTCATCATGTATGCTTATATAGGGCCATGCATGCTTGTTCTCCTATCTTTACCGTTGGACCAAATTCAACAAAAACGCTGGACGTTACAACTGCTGCATGCTTAGACAAGTTGCACGTAGTTATTCATGTTTTTTACGGTAGTTCCTAATGGCTGTAGGCTGATAACCTATTGGTTACGGGCCATGAATGCCCTGTATGCAATATGGTGTTGCAGCTATGTATATCTAGATTTCATCTTGTTGCTGTAGGACACAACCTTTCGGTTGTGCTACATGTAGGTGCTGTCACTCAAGTTATCAACACATAATATGAGAAGTAAAAGCATCATAATAAAAGATAACATATTCAACTTTAATCACAAGACAAAAACTAACTTCATTTCCATAAACATAGTTAATATATATCATCATGATTGGAGTACTTAAAATAGGGAAATGTATAAGACATATAAGAAACATTGGCATTTAGAGGCCAAAAAGGTAGATAGGTAGGGGTTCAAATTATGTCATTTATATGACGCATTAGCCATGGTTGTCCTCCTCAGAAAAGGGCGAGGAGCCTCTCCGCATGCAGGTCCATGGCTAGGAATTTTCTTAAGGATACAAAGGGGTCTAGGGCTACAAGATTTAACTTACCATCAAAGGAATCCACCTTGATCTCTTTGATGTTGTGGGTGAGTTCTCCTTGATGTTGGTTTGCGGCCTCACACTGCCTAGACAGAGCTCTGATTTCTTCCTTTGGCTTTGGGCCCTACCTTTCCTCTTCTTCACTTGCAGCTCCTCCCACATTGGATACTTGTACCTTGGGTAACCTATCTAGTTTCTAATAAAAAATCAAATTTTCCTTGAACAATCTTGCCAATTTTCTCAGAAAACCCCATTCAATATATGCATGGGTCCTTTTCTGCCCATTATTTCTTGTGCCATCTTGTCCTATGACGGCTCAAATCATCTGTAGAATTTTAGTGTCATTCGCCAAGAAAATGTTTTCAAGTCTCCTATTAGAGACTCCCAACGAGTGGTGTGTTCCTAGTCTCCTTTCAACCATTGTTTCCTATCATAATGCTTTTGAATTTGCAGAGAAGAAATCCCTATGGCAGAGAGTAAACAAAAAAATCAATTCAAAGCAGGCCAAGTACAAAGGGTGATTTCCAAGTGTAGGAGCAAATGAGAGGAAAATGGTAGAGAGAGCAATCTAAATGAAAGTCAAGGATCACTGCTAACCATAATTGTTTCTCGCATCATACTTTGCATCATCATTTCCTTGTATGTTGCAAGCTTTACACCCTTTGCCTTCGAGAGATGATTACTTTTAGAGGTGCTTTATCAATAGGATATAATGAAGAATGGGATAAACATGAGATTAAAGATGGTGATTTTATCAGCCTTGCCTAATAACCATAGTTACCAAGAAACTTCAATATAGGGACAAGGACCACATACCAGTTCTCGTACCCACATTTTTTGATGACAACATTTACATACAATTTAGTCGTACTCTTATTCATTTACTCACATACCATGATTTGAATGGCGTCTCCATCCACGTACCAGTACACGTACCCCCATGTCTCTTGGTAACTATGCTAATAACGTAATGATCAACATCTCCAAACCATCTATGAATGTACGAATGTTATAGAACTAGGAGATTTTTTAGCAAAAGAGTTTTAAGCCCAACCATTCTTCGGACTTGGAATCATTATCGAGCTTAAGGGATCAGGTTACTCCTCCATTTGCAAGGCAATCTGTTGGTTTGGAGAGAAGATTGCTTGTAGTAGTGCGTTTGGAAATCAATAGGCTATAATGAAGAATGGGACAAACCTGACATTAAGGACGGTGATTTTATCAGCCTTGTTAGGACTTGTTCCAAAGTCTTAACTTAGCTTAAGATTTTGGTAAGTTTATTTTAAATAATAAATGTAAATGGGGCATGCTTATTTTTATAAAGACACCTACATAAATAAATGGGGGTGAAATTCCCGTGGGAGTTGGTTAATAGATTAGTTGGTTTTTACCGATATGTGGTGAAAACCTATAAATATATGTTTTTCAATGTAAAAGGGTTAACGACATATTGACACTCTTTTTATGTACTTGTTTTATTTTGATTAATAAAATACTTGTGAACCCGTCTCAGTGGGCACAAGATTTACCTTAGGTGATTTTGTTTGGTTAAATCTATTGGAGTGTTATTAGTGGTATCAAAGCATGGTAACTTGGTAAATGCAAGGTAAAAGAGAACATGGTGATCTCCGGAGGAAGAGATGAAAGAATTTATGTGATTGGATAAAGAAGGCTCACACATGAATTTGATTTTGACAAATATAAGGTATGCCCCTTATTAAAATACTTTGGAGTTAATATTTGAAAAATTATTCAAATATCAAAATTTTCAAATTTTTTTTTAAACCCTGTGATTGGAGGACTTTAAGAATTGAAATACATTGAAAAATTAATTTTGTATGGCTGGTTTGAGAAGCGACAAAATTAATTTTTTCATCCTCCATTTTTTGAAGCTTGATTATCTCTATTAAACCCTAGAAGTTGATTGTTTGATTCCAATTTTTTAAACTCTGCCTAATAAGCCATTTGTATGGATTTATCAGCTTGGAATACCCTTGTAACAAAGTGGTATGGCTTCTATGAGTTTGTAGAAAAAATCTGAAATAAATTTGGATAAATCTCTATCAGTTTTGAGTTTTTTTATGCCAAAAAAAAATGATCTAAAACTATCCTGAAAGCTTTTAAAGCAAATTTCTGAGTTGTATGGCTTGGTTTTAAATTTTTTCAACTCCCGTAGTGTCCAAAAATTTCAGCCATCATTCATTTTGCAGAAAATCTTTTTTTGATAGTTTAAATTTGCTTTAAAACTCCATTATTTGGCCCTATACAGATTTGCAAGCCCTGGTACATCAAGAAAAGAGTTCTAAGAATTATTTTTTGAAGCCATGGTGTCCTTGGCTGTAGCATGGCATTGGAATACCGCTGAAAAATAATATTTCTCATATTCCAAAGTTTGATAAAATTTGATCAAAGATTTTATAGTTTGAGGGGTCCATAATCAAAGAGTTTTTTACTTTTTCCAAAAATTTCACGGATGAATTAATTTTTACTTGGGAAAGCAATTTTTTTTTTCAAAGAGCAAAAATTAGCGTTAAAAATAAATTTCTCATTATATACCTTGTAAAGGCTCATAGAGTAATTGGAAAGCATGATTTTATAAAAACCCTTGAAAGTTGGAGGTCAAGGGTTCAAATCATTCTTTTGGTGAAATTTTCTATATGAGTATTTACTTTTTGAAAGAATATTTCATTTTTTTTGAATTTTTTACATGTTTTGAATATTGTAAAGAGCATCAATCATGTAAAAAAATGAAATTTAGTGGGAGAAAAATAATAGTTATGTGTTTCATTGATGAAATGAGGGTGTAATTGGTTTAAATCTTTTATTTTTGGTGAGGTTAAATGCAAAACCCATCAAAAATCTCTTTTTTTTTGCTCTACGTGGAGATTAAGTGTAAAAAAACTCGTAGAAACATTATTTTGTGCAAAGTGTTATTGTGAGTGTGTTGTTATTTCATTTTTCACACTTACTTTCATTTCAAGATACTAAAAATTCAAAATTTACTTTCAGATGTTTATAGATTAACAATTTCTAATTATTTTGATTGAAAATGTTTGATGGAAGCTTCATTAGTTTTTAATAAGCTATGGGATATTGTAAAGAATGAAAATCCTACATTGCCTCCAAAACAAGCCAAACTCGATGTTTTTAATCTACGTGATTCTAAGGCTCTAACTTTAATCAAGTGTTGTACTCAAGATACATATATATTGAAATTTTTTCCCATAGTTACACTGCATAGAAAACTTTATTTGATTTGTATGATAAGAAATCTAATCATAAGAAGATAGACATCCACATGCAATTGTTTACTTTATAGTTAGAGGATGATGGGGATATGGAAGAATACATGTCTAAATTGAATAATATTGCTACTAAGTACACTAAGGTTGGGTTTGGAAAACTAGATGGTGATTTCACAGTTATTGCTGCATTGAAAGGACTACTTGGGTCCTATAGGAACTTTGTAGAAATGTTGCATGTTTCTGACAAGATCACATGCATCAATTTTGATAAATTCGTTAAGTTGCTTATTCAACATAACCTCTCTGTACCTAAGAAATCCAAAAAAATTGAGAAAGCCCATGTTTTAGTCTAAGCCTAGTTCATCTTCTTCTGGTCAACAAAACAGTAGAAGGAACAGTTATAGAGGGGGTCGAGGTTATATAGGAAGCAGATATCAAAACCAAGGTAGATGTTATTCAAATCAACAACATTCTAGCCATTCTCATTCAAATGAGATGAGTGATAGAGGACGTGGTCACAACTCTTATAGAGGTAGAGGTAGAGGTAGATCAGACATTCAATGTCATAGATGTGGTAAATTTGGTCACATTGCCTCTCAGTGTAGGATTCTTTTGACAAAATTCAGAGGCCACAAAAAGTGACTAAGTCTAACTCTGCGCAATATGTTGATCATGACTATGATGAGTATAACAATGTTGCTCATGAATCTGCATTCACTACTTTATGGCACATTGATTATATGGAATTTGAGGCTAGAGATGAGTTCACAAATGTATGGGTTTTAGAGCAAACAAACACATGACATTTAGGCAAGACTTCTTTTGGACTTTCAAAGAAGGTTCTCTCTCTCTGGTATCTTTTGCAGATAAGTCTTTGCATACTCCACAAGGTCTTGGGTCAATTTGTATTCTCCTTCCTAATGGATCAATCAAATACTTGGAGAATGTTTGGTATGTTCCCACATTGCAAAGACATCTTCTTTCCTTAGTAACTATTCAAAAGCAAGGTTATCAAATTGTGCTTGAAAATGGACTCATTTATATCAATTCAGTCAAGGATGGATATAAAACCATGTATATAGGATATGATGATGAAAATTTGGTTAGATTTCATTGTAAAGTGTTTCCTCCCACAGTGGAACTTGCGGTAGTTGTTGAAACAGGTACAGGGGCTATGTCTACACAGCAGTTGTGATATCTCTGCTATGGACATTTGAATGTTCACTCTTTAATGGACTTGCATAGATATGGTATGGTGAGTGGGTTGCCCATTTTTTGCAAAGATAGTATTCTTTGTGAATCATGTGTTTTGGGCAAACAGAAACATGATTTTTTTTTTAAAGAATTCTTCATGGAGAGCTAACAAATGTTTGCAGTTAGTTCATAGTGATGTATGTGACATGAAGCAGTCATCCATTGGAGGGTGTAGGCATTTTGTGTTTTTTATTGATGATATTTCTAGGATGACTTGGGTGTTTTTCATGAAAAATAAATCAAAAGTTTTCACTAAATTTGTTGATTGGTTACACTTAGTTGAAAAAGAAACAGGTTCACACTTGGCCACTCTTCGTTCAGACAATGGTGGTGAGTATACTTCAAATGAGTTTTTGGATTATTGTCGAGAACATGGCATTCATCGACAATACAATAATTCTTACACTCCATAGCAAAATGGAGTATTTGAACGAATGAATAGGACTTTAGAGGGCACAACACGAGCTATGTTGCACTATGAATAGCTCGATGATAAGTTTTGGGCCGAAGCCATTGGTATTGCAGTGTATTTGAGAAATAGGTCCCCTACATCTACACTTTTGGGACAAACGGCATATGAAGCTTGGTATGGGTTTAAACCAAAAGTTAAACACTCAAAAGTTTTTGGATGCCTTTGTTTTGCTTTAGTTCACACTGAACATAGAACTAAGTTGGAACCACAAAGTTGAAAATGCATCTTTCTTGGATATTCAAAAAATAATAAGGGGTATCGTTTGCTTGCACATTATACAAGCAAATTCATAGTGAGTCAGGATGTGGTATTTGATGAATTTGGTAGTATGAACATTGCAGAGATTGATTTTCAATTTGACAGGGTAGAGAGGAAAATTGCAAAACGTGATAAGGGATTGAATAATGAGGGCAATTCTCAGAGGTTGTGGTATGAGACTAATATCCCTTCTATTTACTCTCCTTCATCTACTAATTCATAAATTGATGACTTAGATAATGTTGAAAATTCTCTAAGTCTTCCTTTGAATGGTGCACATGATGAGAATTTTGGTGTTCCAAATTTGAATAAGTATCCAAAATGGGCTCAAAGTACTTTTTCTAACTTGAAATCAAATGAAGTTGGTCTAACAGGTCTCAGGAGTTCTCGTAAACAGGTGAACTATGCAATGGTTGTTACTACTTCTTCCACTGAGCCATCTACTTTTGAAGAGGCTTCTAATGAACAAGTTTGGCAACATGCAATGAAAAGTGAGTATGATACAATACTTAACAATAACACTTGCGTTTTAGTTGATCCTCCTCCACATGTTCAACCCATAGGATGCAAATAGGTTTATAGGACTAAGTATAAATCAGATGGATCCATTGATAAACCTAAGGCAAGACTTGTTGCGAAAGGATATGCGCAACAAGAAGGTATTGACTATGAGGAAACATTTGCGCCGACTGTCAAATAAAATACTATTCATATGGTCCTTGCCTTAGTAGCACAAAATGGTTGTAAAGTATATCAAATGGATGTTAAAAGTGTATTTTTGAATGGTGATTTACAAGAAGTATATATGAAACAACCCCAAGGTTTTGAGAAAGTGGGTGCAGAACGCAAAGTGTGTAAATTGGTAAAAACTTTGTATGGGCTCAAACAGGCACCTAGGGCTTGGTACGAGAAAATGGACTCATACTTGAAGACAATTGGCTTTCAATGTAGTGAATCCGATGATACTATCTATTTTCGAGTGTAGGATAAGAAATTGGTGATTCTTGTTCTCTATGTTGATGACTTGTTTATCACATGTAATGATAAAAACCATAACAAGTCTATGAAGAAGGAATTAAAAGATGGGTTTGAGATGACAAATCTTGGACTTCCTCACTACTATCTTGGCATAGAAGTAACTCAGAAAGGCCATAGTATTTTCATTTCACAAAGTACATTTTTGAGTTATTTAAATAGGTTTGGCATGAGTGATTGCAAACCTGCCCTCACTCCCATGAAAAATAACTTGAAATTGTCTAAGGATGATGGCAGTACCTTTTTTGATGGCACCAAATACAGACAATTAGTGGGAGGTTTGATATATTTGATGACTACTAGGCCCGATATATCATTTTTCGTTGGAATTTTGTCTAGGTTTATACATGAACCTAGAGAAATTCATTGGCATGCGGCAAAAAGAGTACTTCGTTACCTTCAGGGAACGAAAACATATGGCCTTGAGTAATGCCGTAACAAGAACTTTAAACTTGTTGGGTATTGTGATGCAAATTTTGGTGGATGTGTGGATGACAAAGTATCCACAACATGATACACTACACATATAGTTCCAGCTGCCATTGCTTGGTGTTGTAAGAAGCATGATACAGTGGCAAATCCATCAATAGAATCAGAGTACATTGCAGCATGGGATGCTTCCAGAGAAATTGTTTATTTACGGTGCATTCTTTGAAGATCTTTAGAACTCTCAAATTATTCCTACACAGTTAGTTATACATTGATAATCAGAGTGCAATCAAGATGTCCAAGAATCTAGTATTTGATGCCAAAACAAAACATATGGATGTCAAATATCATTATCTGTGAATGTTGGTGACAAAAAAAAAACTTGATCCTATATATTGCCCAACTACTGATCAGACAATTGACATTTTCACAACACCTCTTGATAGAATCAAATTTGAAATTTTTAAAAAAATGCTTGGCATGTGTCGGAAGAACTGACTTTGGTTTATGGGGAGGGGGCGGGGGGGGAACGGTTTGTTAAAACTAGTTCCAAAGTCTTAACTTAGCTTAGAATTTTGGTAAGTTTATTTTAAATAATAAATGTAAATGGGGCATGCTTCTTTTTATAAAGACGCCTCCATAAATAAATTAACTTAGTTTTATTAGGTTAGTTTTATATTTGTGTTAAATAATTAGAACCAATTTTTGAGTGGAATCTTTGTGGGAGTTGGTTAGTAGGTTAGTTGGTTTTTATTGGTATATGGTGAAAAACTATAAATATATGTTTTTCAATGTAAAAGGGTTAATGGCATATTAGCACCATTTTTATGTACTTGTTTTATTTTGATTAATAAAATACTTGTGGACTCGTTTCAGTGGGCACAAAATTTACGTTAGATGATTTTGTTTGGTTAAATCTATTGGAGTGTTATCAAGCCTTGCCTAATAACCTAGTAATCGAATCTCCACCATATAAAAATAGAGTCAGGTGATCATTTAGCTAAAGAGTTTTTAATCCCAACCATTCTTCAGACCTTGGAATTCGTACCAATTGGAAGGGGGAGTAGGTTACCAAGCATATAGTTTTCTAAGGATTTCTTTTATTTTTATTGATTACTCCATTTTTTTTTGTTGGAAATATGACTCAGAAAATCCCATGATTGAAATTTCTCGGTATTTATTATAAATCTTGACATCTACGTGCATTTTATTAAATGGACCATGAGATAAGGCATTAAAATATAATAATTGTAGCAGTGGAGTAGGTGTTATAGGTAAGAAAATGCTCATGGCCGTCAAATGAGTTTACCTCTAGCTAGTGGGGAGTTGTAGCATACAGGGAATATGAAGGATGTACCCCTTGCAAAGCCATGGTTTATTGTGAGGTGTATGATGCTCTACCAAATTGTCTTCAGAACATTATTATATTATTTCATCTGATTTTTTTTTAAGCCCCTCTACAGTAGAATAGAAAAAACTCGTATCATACATGTCATATCATAGACATTTTTGGGTGAACATTGCCATTTAATTAATGCTTATGGAATATGGTAGATCTTCATTCATTTATTCACTCTAGTTATATCAAGTTATGTATTCTACCTCACCTAACTCATTTTTTATTTTAGCAGCATGTGATTTTGAATTGTAAAGCACTCATATTTGATACTCATTGACCATGCAAATGTGAGACTATTGGGAATCTCAACTTTTTCATGCAACTTACTTCATTGTTCTTGGTTATCTAGCTGATATTTTTAGAAGGCATTTTTGTAGAATTCTTAAATGCATTTATTCCATCTGGATCATTAGAAGTTATTAAAATCACTTTTATCCTACTTTTGCAGTTACATGTGAGCTGATAAGCAAAACATCAGACACCAGTAATTCCAATCTTCAGTTGGGAAACGTAGCGGCACTAGATGGTGAAAACACTGCTAAGCTAATGTTATGGAATATAGAGAATTTACAATCCAGAATAAGTAAAATGAGAAATAGGTTTAAAAAGTTTTTGTTAAGAAAATTGCTAAGGATTTCTACCAGTAGCTTGACACATTAATTCATTGTTGATTCAATCTGAAAAAGAGACGATGCAAGGTTCTCTGTTCACTTCATCAGGTGAATCTAGAATCCAAATGCATCGCCGTGTAGGCTGCAGGGTACAAACAGGAAACCTTGCTCATCGACGCATCTCTGATTTCAACATAAATAAGGTAATTATGCTAGGCAACTCAATGGCAGCATATGTTGAACCACCGAGGCATGGGTTTATCAAGATACCTCACTGGAATTTAGTAGGTGATGCATCAAAGTTGGTCCAAAAAGGCACAGAGGGGTCAAGTGAGGAGGTAAACACATTTTCTTTTCCTGTTGTGCTTGTAAAATGTAATATTGTTTTGGGAATACAAGTACTTACAGTGAGTAATAGTTTCAAATTGATGAACAGGAAACAGATGATGAAGTTTATATTGAGCGCCACCAAGATATGGAAATGAAGGAGAAATATCTTCATAATACACCTAATCCCTATAAGAAAATTCGAGCAAGTGGCACCAGATTTGGATTAGGAATTATGTCAGAGCAAACTCAAACCAGGGTAAACATAGAGAAGGAAATTTATACAAGAAATACTAAAGGAAGTGAGCTACTTAGCCCTGGCTATTACTTGCCCTGGGATGTATATGTTCCTATGGGAAAGAGAAAGGGAAGAAGGTCTGGGCCCTCTTAAGGGGAGAAGGTCTTGACCATCTTTTATTCAGGATGCAAATCTTGGAAAACAGATGGCATTGTTACTGTTACACGATTTTCACATTACACGAGAGGGAGACAACATCACTATCATGTAGAGCCCTCCAAGAAATGAACTTAAATCCCCCTCATCATTAAGATATATATATATATATATATATATATATATATATATATATAGAGAGAGAGAGAGAGAGAGAGAGAGAGAGAGGCAATCAATAACCACAAATCATGATAAAATGTTTCAAATGTGTTTCATGAAGGTGGACTAATGTCACCTACCAATTATGTAATGAGGGGAGTTTTTTCAATCTTGGGCTCTAAAAGAGAGCTTTGTAAAATTTGTGTTTTGAATTTTAATGAATACATATTTTAAAATTTTTAGTTATTGTAGATGTTTAAATCTAGATTTATATGTTAAGTTAGTCTTGTATATTTGATAAATATATCTTAGGTTCTATTTTTAAGTGTGGCCTATCTTGCAGTCAAAAATTTTGTAGGGTTTTATCATTTAGTTTGACCTTCCTCACAACGAAATTTTTTGTATGTGCCACCTTATTGGGTCTATTTACTTCTTAGTCTAACTTGATTATTTTGATTATCCAGATCACTTATAACTATATAATGCCTAAAAGTTGATATATATCTTTCACAGTTAGTTACAAAACTTTAGCAACTTTCTTTCATCTTGGACAATTTCTTTCAGGGTAGAACATTAGTTTCAATGCAACTATCCCTGCTTCAATGCAAGTGTCCTTACCTTACAAACACTTAAATTTTTAAATTTTGTGAAGTACATGGGTCGGCTATTTCAAAAGAGTTAGTATAAATATAAGTGAAAACCAATTCATTTGAATATCTAGCAATTACCAAGCAATTGCACAACTAAGTTATTCTACTATATTCATCCATATTTGTATATAAATTATATGAGCAGGGTTGAAACATTGAAAAAATAGTATGTGAGTATTATTTATCAAGTTATAAGTTAGATTACTACATGCATTGTCATATATTATATTGCACCCTATATGACACCCTTGTGCATACATTCCTACATATATGATAGAATTATATAAGTCTAGGGCTATCTTTGGAGTATTAGCTATGTATTCAACACTCATTGACAAAGGGATCTTTGAGGTCATTTCAACATCATGAATTTGCTAACCTATTTTTGACAAGGTAACTTAAACTAAAGTGTAAAGTTAGGGTTTGAGCTACAAACAACCATCCACAGTGTGTGTGTGAGATCTAGATACATTAGATTGAAGGTGATATAAAATTTAGAAAGACCCAGATAGTTGCATCTTGATATAATAAATATTTAGTACATGACAGTTGTGTCAGGATTCAGATAGTAGCATTGACGCAAGTATTCACTGGGCAATGCAAATGTCCAAGCAACTAGAAAGAGTATTTTCAAAATATGAGGGCCGCTACTTGAACATCAAACAATCTATTTATATACTTGTACGTCTTAGATCTATTTATGCATCATTGCATAAGCTTAGTATTGTTTCTTCATTGCGATTATGCAGTCAAAATAATGTTTAGTATTGTACTTTCTATATTTAATAGTTTTGTAATTCAACACTGAAATTAAATATTATAAATTGAATTATTTAATTGTTCTACTTTTAAAAATATGTTATCTCACTCTTGAATAGCTTATTCTCTTTAACATTTAATCTCAAAAAAATTTAAACATTTAGTGAACCCAACCTTTCAATCTTCCTTTGCAAACCTAGCTTGTCTAGGGTTTCAAATTGTTGTGTTTATTTTTAGTTCTAATTTGTTTCAATTCTTTATATCTTTGTCTACATTTACAAACAATGGAAAATCTTAATAAAAAAGATTGCTTTGAAATAGAAGGAAAAAAAACATTAATCAATCATTTGAATGCAAATAAAGAGTTAATCTATGCATTGTTGTACATGTTACAAGAGATGAAATAAGTAAACATGCTAAGGCTATTGCTTCCACATATAATAATGAACCCTTAGATGGTCTTACTATTTCTACATCCTCGATGAGAACCATTAGTAATTCAATCCAATTACCGATTTCAATTCTTATTTCAACATAAGTGTTTGCATCCCATTTGGCGACTTCTCAAACTTCAAACCTTGGTGATCAAAATGTGTAAGATCTTGTAGAAATTATAAAACTTTTGCAAGCTAAGGTTACCAACATTGAATTTTTTTTATGAAATCACTCTCTTGCCCCTGAGATATCTTTGTAACTTTTGTCATATGGTTTTGTTGCCACCAAGTTCACACTTTATGATGACAAAGGTGATATTGAGAAACATCTTCGATCATTTTATGCAACATCCCTTGATTATCCTTTTAATGATAAACTTTTGATCAAACTATTTCCAAGAAGCTTAAAAGACTATGCATTGAGATGATTCTATGATCTATCAATACAATTAGTAAGAACATTCAAATCCCTAGCTGATCAATTTTTAGCACATTTTAAAATCAACATTACCAAAAAGATATATACACCAATTGCCAAGATCAAACAAGGAACCAATGAACCCATTATTGAATTTGTCTTGAGATATAAGACAATGTTGGTAAAAATAACAAACCCAATGGTAGATAAATAACTTCAAGACATATTCAAGAAAATTTTGCTTGCTCTTTTACACGAGTCTATTATTTTAAATAAATTTAAATATTTTGATGATTTATGCCATATTTTTTGAGATAGAGAAATTAAACTTATTGCATTAAACAATCTCAAGTATGTAGCTAACACACCAACTACATCCAAAAACAAGTTACATATCAAATTGAATTACAAGATAAAACCTATTGAAGTTAAAAATCACACAACTATCATGGTTAATACAGTGTCATAATAGCCTAATAGGCTTATCTTATTTAATGCACCTAAGAGATAATATACATGATTACATAAGTCTTTAGCTTCATTACTTCTGAAGTTGGTAGAGTGTCATCTCATATCTCTCCCTCCTCCTATGGTGGTTTATATAAGTTGACCTTTACCAAAAAGATATGATGTTAATGCCTATTGTGACTACCACCAATGCATGGATCATTATACAAGCATATGTTATAAACTAAAATACAAGATACAAGACGTTATTGATAGTGATAAACTTATCTTTGATGATTCTCCTATAGATTCAGGATCACAATCAAATGATAATCAAAACCAAAATATATTCAACAATCGATTTCAAGATCTTTCTAAGAAAACTCTAAAAGTGCAAATGGCATATCATACACACCCTCCTCCATCCCATTATGGGTACCCATTAGATGATATTATTGATACATTTATACGTGATGTACCTCATATAATTGCAAGACCTTTTATTTCATTTGATGATAATAATATTTTAGATGATGAATCAGATTTTTATTCTTTATTTATCAGGCATACATTAATCATCAACATAGACATAATGTTATGATTAAAAATGGTGATGCAAAAATGTATGTACCATGATATTACTCACACATTTAGGATACACACATGGTGATTTATTCCTTTCAACTAAAATAATAAAATCATTTGATGAGAAGCTACAAATTTTTGGTGAGATTGATTTACCTCTACAGGTTGCTCCAACACATATGACCACTATCTTTTCATTTATACTACATACAAGAGTCTTTGATATGTTATTGGGACATTCTTGGAATATAATTTCCATGTATCATCTTCCATCGTGCATGGTTGTCTTAAGTATATTCATGCCAACAAGATAATTACAATTTTTTTTCAGATGAACATCCTTTGCAATAGGCAAAGTTTGTTCCATGATAATTGATTATACAACCTACTAAGGTCAATCATGCGTGAAAGGGTAAACAACAAGAAATCCCCTTTTCAAGTTATTTCGTATTTGATAGGCCTTTACATCAACGAGCTACAATAGACTCTTCGAGATCCTTATTCACAAATCCATGGCCTAACCATTTACCTACAATAGAACACCATATTTCAAAATGGGTAATAAGATCCACTATTACATCGATAAAATTATAGAATATTAAACAATGGGTTCCACGAACCCATACACCTTATATTACTACTTCACCACCATAGAGTCATATAAGATATACTCAAAGCATCGTAGGTTATACACATTTAGATTTGACACATATACATGTTTTTTAGCAACATGACCGATTTATTATACTACATTCAGATTATAAATCACCCTATGAGCATCCCTTAGATGGGATCATTGGTTAGCACTCTCTTTCTAAACATTTCAAAAATTAAAAAAATTAAAAATAAAAATATATTCAAAAATTATTAAAAAATTAAAATAATTTCAAAAATACCAAAAATATTTAGCATTTCACATGTTTACTATCTTTTTGCATATGTTGTTTACTTTATGCTAGTAGATAACATATCATTTATATACACATGTTTCATAGGTACTTGAATGTGATACACGCTTACATTAGACCCATGATATCTCAAACATGCATATGTTGGACCTTTCATCTTCCAACATGATATACTACATTGGGGGCATCTTGTTTCTATATAATCATGATTGATATGGGTTTTATTGTCTTATGATTATTTTTTATTATCTTACAGAGCTCATATATCTTACACATGCTTATTACTCATGTTGTTATCCTACACAGTTTATTTGATATGCTACTTACATGACATTTTGCTAACACATGTATGCATGGACTAGTATCACATGATTATGCTACTTGTATATCTCTTATTACTTCATATACTTATAGTAGCTTACTTGAGTGTACTTATTGTGTGCTTCTTTATCTTATTATTGGAACATTTGAACATGTTCCTTTAATTGTTGGCTATAGTGCCTTGAGTGTTTCTTGTTTATTTGGTGTGTGGACATTTGCACATGTATTTCACTTGACTTTACAAAATTTGATCATGCCTCTTATTTTCAGTCTCCTTGGACCCCTCTTTGTGTGACATTTGAGTACTCTTGCATATATGCTTGCTTATTTTTTGAGCCTGTTATCTTCTAGAGGTTGCCATGAGTATTAACATGCATCTTAGGGATTTTTATGTATGTATATTATGAGTTTCATTGATATATCTACTTTGACATGACACTACTTTATGTTTCTATTACTACATGATTCACATAGATATAACATAGTTGCCTTATCCTTTTGAGATAAAGTGATTATCACTTTTTTTTCAATACCCTCACCTCAAAAGAGGGGCATATTAAAGGGGGCATGTCATAAAAGACATGACTCCATATACATATAGTTGACCAAATGATCAAAATTTGATTTACATAGTTTACATGATTTAGATTTATATTTGGGACAAAATTCTATGCATTTGACACAAATTTGGACATAGATTTTTAGATTTGTGATACATATTATATATATGTTACAAAGCAGAGTTTATATTTTAATAGATACTTCAGATTGAGATATATTCGAGGTGTACTTGCACTAAATTACCGATACACTTTCAAAATTATACATACATTTATGCACTGACCTTACCAAAATGCACCATTTAAGATTTTATTTTTTGCAGCAGTTGGCTCTTTTTTATTAATGCGATCAGTATTATTCACCCTTGGTGGACTTGGCACAATGATTCTATTATAGTGGGTAAATATTGTTACACCATTTGAATTAGGTGACATTGGTTAAATTGGCTAGATTGATTATACTTGAGTTGTGAGATTGAGATTTTGTGCTCTCAATGGACTTGACACAATTCATCCTTATACCAAATTGGGGGCATGATCACCCTCTAATTCTCTCCACATCTCAAAGCTTTAGTTGGGAACCTCTCTTCAATGCTTCAATTAGAAAGCATTTTTACCAAGACAAACTACCAAAGAGAAACATGGTTGCATCGACACACATGTGTACTCTTTGCTTTCTCTTAAAATATTTTCAAATTATTCAATTTTATATTATATGCACTAGCTACATATGTAACATGCTCTTAGTTTCAGGGCATTCACATATAACAAATTCAAGTGGGCTCAAACAAAGACAAGGTGTAATCTACACACCACAATATGATTTTTCTTTTAACCTAGTAATTTCATCTTTATGCATTACTAGATTGAAGGGCAAGGGAGAAAATATAGATGCTTAAAGATATATTTATATGTTAAACTGGTTTTGTACACTTGAAAAATATATCTCAGGGCTCTAACCTTCATTTTGACTTTCCTTGTAGCTAAAAGGCTCATAATTGCCACCTCACTAGGTCTAATTAATTACTTCTTAGATCAATTTTGATTATCTAGATCACCTATAACCACAAAACACCTAAAATATTATATATATATTATTTACAGTTAATTACATAACTTCAACAACTTTCTTTCATCTTGGACAATTGCGTTTAGGATAGGACAATAGGGTCTATGCAACTGTCCCTACTCTAACACAAGTGTCCTTATCTTACAAACATTTAAAATTTCAAATATTTCAAATTATATGGGTCGACCTAAGAATGTCATTAACCCTTTTGTGAGGATTATTTCAAAAGATCTAGTATAACTACAAATTAAAGCCAATTCATTTGGATATCTAGCAATTACCAAATAATCATGCATTCAAGCTCAATCAATCAATTATAAAACTAAGCTATTTTGCCATATTCATACGTAATGTCATATCAATCATAGAATCCATCATACTAAGGGTCTGAAGTACTCAAAATACAACCCACAAGTCATATTTTTCAAATTACAAGCTAGATCACTACATGCATTGTCATATAATATATTGTACCCTTGTGCACGTACATTCCCACACATATGAGAAAACTACATAATTTTGGTCCTCCTTAGAGTATTGAATATGTAGGTAGTGCTCATTGATAGAGAGATATTTAAGGTCAACTTGACATTGTGATCCCACTGACCTATTTTTTACAAAGTAACCTAACTTAAGGTGGAGAGCTAGAGTTTAAGGTATAAACAATCATCGATAACCTGTGCATGAGATCTAGAAACATCAAATGAAAGGTGACAGAAAACTTAGAAAGACTTAGGGAGTCATGTATTGATACAATGAATATTTTGTAAATGATAATTACATTGGGATTCAGACAATAGTGTCGACATAAGTGTTTACAAGGTGACATAAGTGTCCAAGCAGCTTAGAAAAAAATATTTATAGAATCTGATGAATATTTAATGAACATTAGACAAAAATTTTCTACACCTATACATTCAAATTGATATATGCATCATTGCATAAACTAAGTATTATTTCTTATTTGTGATTGTGCAATCAAAATACTATTTAGCATTGTATTTTATATATTTAGTATTTTTGTAATTCAACACTAAAATTGAATATCATAAACTGAATTATTTAATTGGCCTACTTTCAGGATTAGGTTATCTCACTCTTGAATAGCCTACTCCCTCTAACCCTTAATTCCAAAAATGGTTAAACAACCTCATAATGTACTTTGTATTCTATGACTCATTGCATAGTAACAGGGAAGTTAGTCCCAAATTGTTAGCCATTAACAAATGAAGTTTGTGTCACAATTTTATTCAATTTAATTTTTTAACTTGAATATCAAACTTTTAGAAAAATAAAAATAAAAATGAAACCTACGTATTCACAAATAAATGCATCATTTCTAGTCTTTTAAAGAAAGTTGACAATGTGACACTGAATAAGGTAGAACCTGCCCTAAGTACCCTTAGCTTAATCTGACTTTATGTTCCCCTATACATTTATTGATATTGAAATTGTCCTAAATCATGTTATGAATACCAAAAAAAATAAAAATGAAATCTATGTTTTCACAAATAAATGTGTCATTTATAGTCTTTTTAAGAAAGTTGACAATGTAAGATTGAATAAGGTAGAACCTACCCTGAGTACCATTAGCCTAATTTTATTTCATGTCCACCTATATATTTATGTATATTTCACTTTCCCTAAAACATGTTATGAATACCAAAAAAAAATGAAATCTACGTTTTCAAAAATAAATGTATAATTTCTAGTCTTTTTAAGAATGCTGACTTGGTGTAAGATTGAATAAGGTAGAAACTAACTTGAGTACCCCTAGTCTAATATGGTTTCATGTTCATATATATTTTTATGTATAGTGCATATTCCCCAAATCATGTTATGAATATACACTAAATGTGATATTTTCATCCCTTTTGAAATGTGTGAATTTATGAAGCATAAATCTTAAAAGAAATAGATCATGTGTAACATGTATAATAAATCATTGAAAAACCAAATATTTGTGTGAAAGCATACGTGTAATTAATAATTTTTTCCATACAGGCCCATGGTATAAGTGGTGTAGGATTAAGAACAATTTTCCTCATGTGGAGTCAAGATATAATCAATAAAATATCTATAGATTTCCTCCTTATGGTTCAATATGTGAGCAATTTAACATCATTATCAAAAAGAAAAAGAAAAATAAATAACACACCAAACATGATGTAAACATGATAAGAGGCACCCTAGAGACAATGTAAACACAATAAGAATCACATTAAACATGGTGCAAGCATGATAAAAATCACATTAGACACAGTGCAAACATGATAAAAATCACATTAGACATGATACAAACCTATTAACTAATGACATCATATCTAGTATGGAATAATAGATCGAGGATTGAAATCACATCAAGCATTAGAAAACACATTAAAATATAAGAGTAAATCAAAATATGTAGTGAACACATAAAAAATGAAAGTCATAATAGGGACATGAAAAATAAAAGGTAATGAAATCACATAAGATACATAGTAAGTACACCAAACACCAAAGCCATATTAGGCACATATAAACCACATAATACACATAAATCACATCATAGGTTATGTTGATGTTGTGGATTGCACCCTTGATAGGAGGCTGAGCTTTTGTCTTCCATGCAGCACAATGGAGACTCTCCTCTTGTTGTGGGTCTGGAAAAACGAGGAGAGAATCTTTGGATAAGGGCTAGCTCCCTTTGATGCATCTCTGTGGCCCTAGATTTTCTACTGCTAACAATGGGAGGGGATGAAAAAAGAGAAATATTACTAAAAATAGAACCTAAACTAAAGCAGTGATACACCAAAATAGTTGATCTACTTAGCTTTGACATACACTTTACACCAAGAACAAGCTGATATACACTTCATTTGATACGAGAAACTCTTTTGCATCAGTGAGCTAGGGGTCCTCTGAAAATATAGGGAGGAAGAACTACCAGAGGTGTTCTAAGACACACTATGGCAGCCTGTTCACATGCACCTATACTTTGCTATGGACACTTCTGGCTGACCTACAAAAGAACTCACAATACACTAGACATGCTAGAATCATTCTCTGAAAACATCAAAGAAAATGACTTAACACAAGACAAAACCATAGACATATGCAAAAGTGCAAACTCAAAATGGAGGTAAAAATGCTATGTTTTGATTCAAAGTAAAATCTTATAGAGCTTCACCATACAAGCTGAGAGATATCTTTTACAAAATGAGAGATTACAATATATAGCATAAAACAAAAGATTTTAGCACCTTTCAAAACAAGTGGCCCATGCTGTGTTGAATACATTGGGAAGAGAAAGTCACTGAAAGAACCATGTTGTGGCAGTCACCAGTCTTGACTTTGTCATTTAAATCATATTAAATATTACTGCAAGAGCATGGGTCTCTCTATCTATTTGAATGACTAGGCTGCTTCTCCATGAAATTCATGTGATTGCCTGCTCATTAATGCAAAATGAGAAAAAATGGGCCATTCTATTGAATGCCCGTGCTCCCCTTAGTAGCCACTTGGTGGAGACTTTTTCATCCATCTAGGAACTTCTTGTCGACACCTTATTTTGCCACCTAAGCTGATCTGATTCATGTCTGTGCTTAGCTGGGTGCATCTTTTGAAACATTCCAAATGTTGTTGTATGTGTGCATGGCCATGTTATGGATTCTCTATTTTGTTCCCTCTTTCCTTGCTATATTTTTGTCTTTTTTTGGCAATTTGAGCTCTCAGGCTCCCTTCTCATCTTTTGCTGGCTCCTCGGGCTCCTTTCTCAATGGGTCACTGAGTTTGTCCTCGGGTCTTTATGCCTCTTTGAATTCTGTCAGGCCTACGCCATTTGAAAACCAATGGCTATTGCATTGTCTTGAATTTGACATGCTTGGGCTCGTCACTCCTTTGGCAATTCCTTCGGCCCTTTGCAATTGAACTTTTTCGAAGGGAAGGTGTCCCTTTAGAGCTTGGAAAAGGTCCCCTTTTGGGCGCTGAGAGTCCCCCGCAAGGGCACTTGCCCTTCGGGCTCCCTTGGTCATCTCAATTTATTCGAACAAAATGTCCGAAGGAATTCCTTCAGATATTTTGCTCGAAGGAAGTCTTTCCTTCATGTTTCAACTCTTTCTTTTGGTCTCTTTCCCTTTGAATTTCCTTAGGAAAAAGTCTGAAGGAAAACCTGCCTTAGCTTCTTCTTTGTCAATTTCTTCGGAAAAAATGTCTTAAGGAATTATTTTGGGCATTTTATCTGAAGGAATTCACCCTTGCTTCTCATGGATTTTCTTCGGATAAAAAGTCCGAAGAAATCATTTTCATCTTTTCCTTATGAATTTCCTTTAGACAAAAAGTCTGAAGGAATTCTTCATCTTTTGCCTTGGATTTTTTTGAAGAAAACTTACCTTTCGGCCTTCTCTTTTATCCCTCCATAAGTGAAGTTCCCTGCCCTCTATAAGGGCATTTTTGGGTCCATAATTGCCCTTCGCAGCCTGTTGGAATGATCCAGTTTGTAACCCGACTGCCCTCCACAAGGGCACTTTGTCTTTGGAGCTTCGTAAAAGACTTATATCTCTTTAAAGTTGGCCCATTCCTTTGCTAAAAGGCTTGTGAAAAATAGCTGACCATAGTGAAATAAACCTCCAGATCAACCCGAAACATCTACGAATCTCAAGTCATTTGGTTTAAAAAATAGGCCTATTACAAAAGGGGAAAAGCACAACAGCATAAAGGTGGATACATGACTGACTGCTCAAGATAGTAGGGAAGGAAGGGAGACCAAATTTTTGGCCTGCAGGACCAAAAATAGTCAAACAATTTGGTGATTCTTAGGGGAAGCATGCCTGCTATGCTTGGGAAGACTGGTAGCCTCAAAGTCCATTGGGCATGGAGTCAGGATGCAGCTTGGAGAAGTTAACAACAACCTTGTAAGGACCTATGAACCAACAAAGATTTTACCTCAAACACAAAGGAAAACATGCACAACAAAGGCTAAAAAACTACACACACGCGTGCAACAACACTTAGGGAAAATGAAAGACACACAACTGAAAGCAAACTATTATGTACAACTAACTAGGTATATTTTCCCCCTCCTGGATCAAAGGGAAAACTTCTTAAGTCTCCTTCATGGAAAAAAATCTTATGGTTCCAGACAAGTGGTTGAATGGAAAGGAGACTTGGTGACTTGCTCTTCTTGTCTGCCACTTTGATTGGCTTGTATCTAAATGAATCAGGGTCAAACATGCTTCCAACATATATGTATTCATCTTGCTCTTGGAAGCTTGTTTCATGCTGGCCCTTCATGCTAGTGTATCTCACCAAGAAGTCAATGGTTGCTGGCTCATCATCATAGGGATCATCTAGCTCATAGCCCCCTTGATATGCATCATGGATTGACTTGTTCCCTTCTGCCTCATTGAAGAGACTGCCAAACTTATCTTCTGCTTCCTCATGGCTTTCTTGAAGAAGGGTGACTATTGTGATGTCTGAAATGGGATCACAAACTGCTTGCTCATCCCATAGAACATCACCTTCTTGCTCAAGGCTCTCTTCTTCAAAGCTTTCCTCAAGATGAACATGCCTCTCCTTTTCTTGCTAAAAAACTAGAGTCTCTAGCTATTCAAAGACATCCTCCTGATCCTCCTCCAACTTGGGTTCCATGGCATGGTCATCCTCCTCATCAAAGCAACAAGGAAGTTCATCAAACAAGGGAGGAGAGAGCTCACCATGCTTACTTTCCTCTTCATATTACTGGAACATCCACATGTATGCATGACTTATGTCTTCTCCATTTTTGATGATGTCTTCAAAAGGAGCATCCATGATGATTTCTTCCTCATTGTCATCTATGAGAGCTTCTTGATCAGCTACAAATTGGATCCTCTCTTCTTCACTTGCCTCTTTCAAAATAGGTTCCTCCTTGATGACTTCAAAAATATCATCTTCAAATTCACCAACCTCTTGAAAAGATAAATCTAAAAGCTTACAGCCCCTTTGCATACTTATTTGAGTTCCAATGTTGCCTTCTCCACCCTTAGCTAGCTCATAGTCTCCTTGAAGAAGAGTGTAACTTGCCCCAATGACTTTAAACAAATCATTCAAAACATGATCAAGAATCTGTCCATGCTCCTTCATGACGTCTTGCAAAGTGAGAAAGAGTCAAAGATCATCTCTTCCTCATCAGAGATAGAGGCAAAAGCTTGTGACTTGTCTTCTTGTTCATCAAAGGGGGTACCTATGGTGATCTCCTCCTCATCTGCACTCATGAAGTCTCCCTGCTCAGTCATGAACTGAGCATACTCCTCTTCACTTGCTTCCTTCAAGATGGATTCCTCAACACAAGGGAAACATTCTTCATTTACCAGGCAAGGAGGTGGAACACAAGGATTGTCAAAATCAGGTTGGGAATGGAAAGTAGGGGATATTTTTGAAAACTTATGAGAAAATGGGGGTAGACCTTGGGGCAAAATCACTTGATTTTCTTCTCTCCACTTGACCAACACTTCATCAATATCAAAATTAGGTTGAGGATTGATAGAAGGGGTGTCTTTTGGCATAGGCTCCTCTATAAGGTCTGAAACTTCCATCTCTCTTTCACTAAGCAATCTCACCTTTGCCTCTAATTCCTCAATTTGCTTAACTAGATTTTCTTGAAAGAGTCTTTCTTGGATCTCATAGGAATCATCATGGAAATGGGGAGTGCATGAAGGCTACCATGGAGTACAAGAAGCTTCTTGAGGAAAGGTGGGAGGGACTTGAGAAGGACGAGCCTCATTTTGTACCTCACACTCTCAAACAATGCCTTTCTCCTCCTTGCTGCTCCATGACTCAACTACTTTACTCCAGCTCATGATCTCAGGACTGGAAGTCTCCTTTTGGGGTGATGGGGTTGGGATGTGAGAGGGTAGTGAGGGTTTGGATTCCACTTCCCTTGCTGCCAACATAGACTGCTGCATGTGAAGATTTTTCAATTCAATCTACTTATCAAGATTGGCCTTAAACACAAGATTTACTGTTTCGAAACTCTCCTCAACATGATTGGGGAAAGAACTTTGACAGGCTTGACTTGGCTCATGAGTAGGGACTGTGTATGGCTGATATGAAACTTGGGGTAGCGGGTATGTAGGTTGATAGACTTGGTAAGGCTGCCTCTTATAAATACTCAGCTTCTCTTTCAAATATGCAATCTAACCACTTACATCCAACATGTCATTTGTAAGCCTTTGCCAATTGGCTCTTTCAATAGGATTCCATTCACTCTTAACTAGATCTAATGCATTTATCACTTGATGGATGAAATGATCAAGAATTTCTTGGCCACATCCCCTTCTTGTGTCAAGCTCCACTACATACTTTTCAAATCCCAACAATGCTTGTTTGAAGGTGAAAATGGGTTGATTGGCAAAAAGATTAGGTTGAGTAGGAGAAGTAACACATTGAGAAGACTGGGCATAAGACTGATATAGCTCATGACAGGGATGAAATTGGTCATATTGGACCTGATAAGGATCAACACAAGGGTGGTAAGGATGATATCTAGGATGGCCAAGGACTTGCTCAAACTGAGGAGGAAGAGGCAAAGCCCACAATGTTTCACCAACGTGCAAAGGGCAAAACTCATAATTGTATGCATCCTTGTTGCTTGAGGTGATTTGATGGACAACCTGAGCTTGATCAAAACTATATGAAGGAACACAAGGCCCATGCTTATGAGCAATGGAATTATACATACCAAACTATGATTTCTTGATGGCACCAAGACTGCTTAACCAGCTGATTCAACTTGGAGTCGCCATTGGTGTTGATGAAAAAGCCTCAACACCTATGAATGGACTGGGCTAGGGCTCTGACCTAGGAATTAATTTTAGTTTTAGCTCTAGTTTGAAGAAGACAACTTGATAATCCATTTATTGATAAGGAAATTTTCAATCTAGATACCTTTATCAATGATCTCCTTGAATTTATTAGTACATTGAAGCTCCAAGTGATAAGATACTTCACTATGCAAATTTTTGGTAAACACAACTACAAATTTTTTATCTTGTATATTATGAGTGAAGTGACTAGCAATCACTCTCAATCATTGTAAGTAAATCACAAAGCTCTCACCAACTTTTTTATTGGCCTGACTCAAATCACTACCAAATTTTCATGTTTGAGATTGTAGGAGAAATGTTTTACAAACTTATTAAAAGATCATCAAATTTAGATACCAATTTATTTAGAAACTTAAGAATCCACTCCAAGGCCTATCCAAATAGACTTTGAGGAAAAAGAAGAATCAAGTAGATGTCATTATAGGCCACTAGGTAGCAAGTGACAAAAAACTCTTTTAAATGCTCCCGAGGGTCTCCTTTACCCTTATATTTGTCAAATTTTGGTGGCTCATAACCCATAAGAAATGGTATTTGGAGGCATTCCATGTTAAACGGGTATGAAAACACATCATCCAATTTAAACTTCTTAGTTTACTTTCCCATATGAATGGATACAATTGCATCTTTCATCTATTATATTTCTTGGACTAATAAACTTGATGGCATAGTCAGTTATGGTTGTGGTTGGATGATCAAATGTGGATTACCTTGAGTATTGTAGAATATTAGTTTGATGGACCAATCAACCAAGAATATACATTTGTACATTGAGATTAAGCTAATGATATTGCATGCATTATTGGTAAATATTCTAGTTTGGATTCAGAGTATGGATTTGAGTCTGAAAAAATTGGGGTTGTGATGGAAGTATGTGGCTTTGTGAAAGATATTTTGCTTTCTGATTTCAAGTAAGAACTTTTTGTCGACTAGTTGAACCTTGTATAAATAGTGTGGAGAGGATTACAAAACAAGTTATTTGAGCATTAGTCCATAAATAATGAAATATGCATAAAGAGATAACTAACTTTGCCTATCTATTCCTAAGGGAATTACAAAGGATAGCAAGAAATAAATGAAAGAAAGCAACGCCATATTACCTTTTAAAATGGATTCACTATACCCATGTGGCTAAAAATCATGCTCTCCCTTGATCAAGCATCCTTGTCTTTGTCAATAATTATGGCAAACTCCTCTAATGCCTCAAGAACACTCCATAAAACCTAGGCTTATGATTTCAAATCACTAAACTAGCCTATCAGTGAAGCTTCCAAACAAAATCAATGACCAAATGTAAAGGATTGTGAAAAAAATTTAACATTATAATTTTGTAATATTCAAGCTTAAAATTCATGTCCATGGCCTCTTTATTTATAGATTTTTGAGATTGGTCAGGATCAACCATGACTGTCCATCTCAAGATTGAGATGTGTGTCCATGGATAATCTTAATATTTGAAATTAAATCTATAATTATCTTCATCATGACCTTGGAAGAAAGGGCATTGAAGAGGCATGGGAGAGATTGACTAGGCATGGGTGACCTATAATCTTGATATTTTTGTTGGAAATATTGTCATTGATGTCAAAGGTTTAAGTATTATTGGTAATAAAGGCCCCATTGCATTTAATGTTGTTTATCTTAGCTAATATGAGTTAATATTTATTTAATATTAACGAATATATTTTTAGTTGCATATGAGACAAAATAAGGGCCCATAGAGAAGTCGAAGAGCCATGGGGTAAAGACAAAAAAAGGATGGGACGCATTTTTTCATGAAGAGTCATTTTGGGGAATACCAAGAGTCACCAAGTGAAGACAAAAGAGTAAGGGCAAATTTTTCATGAAGGGACACTTTAAGGAATATGAAAAGTCACCAAAGATAAAGACAAAAGTGGAAAGAATGTTTTTGGTCATGAAGGGTCACCACATGACTTTTCAAATGCTTGGATATGAAGGGTCATCCAAGATTGGTGCCATTTTCCATGAGGAATGAAAGGTTACAAAGGGGAAAGGCCAAAGGTCATTTGGAAAGCTATAAATAAAAGCTTGAGTAGCCATTTGTAATATGTGTGTGAGAGGTTAATTTGATATTGTATTATCTAGTTTAGAAGAGAAAATGTGAGAGAGAGGAAAGAGATGTTGTATTGAACTATCATTTGTTGATTTAACAACATTGAGAGATAGGTGTGTGGTATACACAAAGTGGATGATGCTCATGTGGGTTGGTGCTCACGAATGACAGCTGGGTTGGTGCTTGGTAAAAGGGTTTGAAGCTCCTGTGGGGTGGTGCTCACGAATTGTAGCTGAGGTTGTTACTTGGCAAAGGGGTATGGTGCTCCTGTGGGTTTGTTCTCACTAATATACTTGAGATTGTTCTCTGTGGTTTTTCTCACATTGGGTTTCTACATTATATCTGGTGTCTCTCTCTTTCTTGTGTGATGTTTATTATTTGAGTTTTATTGCATATCTTGAATGTTTGATTAAGGAAAAGTATTATAATATATATATATATATATATATATATATATATATATTGATTCACCCCCCCTCTCAGTATATCCCATGCTTAATAATTGGTATCAGAGCAGGTTCCTTTTTGAAAAGTTTTACAGCTTGAAGGTAGATCAAGAAAGCACAAGATGGCCATACATAAAGGTGCCTCTGTAAGCAAAAGAATAGTTGATCAAGAAGAAGAGGAGGATGAAGCTGAAGTGAATATGGAAGAACTTATGTGTGCCTTAGAAGAGTTGAAAATTGTTGAAAAGAAAAATTGAATATTAAAGCATCAAATCAAGAAAAATGACAAGGAGTCAAAGGAAATAATTGAAGATTTGATGGCACAGTTGGAAATATCAAGAAAAGAATGTGAAAGGTATGTTACTGAAATTGCCTCTTTAAAAGAAGAGACTGAGAAAGTAGTCAATATTAAAATAGTCAATGATTCAAAATTTGAGAATAACACTAATATGTTGAATAAGATATTAGAAAGCCAAAAGGCAATATCAGATAAGACAGGTATCGGTTTTGAAAAGAAAAAGAGCTATGTTGAAGCTCTTACAAATAAAGAAACAAGAAGGGAAGGAATGGATAATACAGAGGACAAAGAAGGTTGGAAGGAATAAAGCTATAAATGACAATCAGGGCAGAGATTCACAAATAGATCCTATTTTTATGGTTACTATTTTTATTGTAATGGTTATGGTCATAAGAAATTAGAATGTAGAAAAAGAACTAACAATCTCAAAAATAAGGAAAAAGAAGGTCATGTAGAGTCAAGTAGAAGCTATAACTCTTTTGCTCCTCTATCAAGCTTTGATGAAGAGACCATAATTTGTTACAAGTGTAACAACTTCGGACACATAGATCGGTATTGTAGAAGCGTGTTCGAGTCAATCAAGAAGGACCAAAGTTTTAGGGCTCCATTCATCAAGAAAAAGGTTCAGACATGGCAGAAAAAACAATTTGAAGGTTCTATGTTGGTTCAAACAGCTCAACATGCAAGAAATGAAGAAAAGCCATGGTTTATTGATAGCGAATGTTCGAGGCACATGACAAGAGACAAGAGCAAGTTCATAACCCTGAAAAAGATCAATGCTGGCACAGTAAAATTTGGGGACAATACTACTGCCATAATTGCCAGGAAAGGTACACTAAGTTTAGATAATGGTAGAACTAAAATTGAAAATATTTTATATGTAGGTCTTAAGCATAATCTTTTGAGTGTAAGTCAAATGTGTGATCAGGGGCACACACTAAAGTTTTATGCAGAATGTTGTGAAATTAGAAGAAAAGATTCAGATGTATTAATTGTAGATGCTCAGAGAATAGGTAATAACTTATATATGCTATCAGACATCAAAGGTCAAAAATGTTGTTTGAGTTAGATTGAAGAAAGTTGGCTATGGCACAGGAGAATGGGGCACATAAATTTTGACAATCTTGTCAAAATTTACAAAAAGCAAGTAGTCAAGAATCTTCCAATGATCACAAAGCCATCTAACACCCTTTGTGGACCTTGTCAGCATGGGAAGTAGGGTAGAAGGCGGTTTAAAACAAAAGAGTACTCTACTACTCAAATGCTAGAGTTTGTTCACACTGATCTATGTGGACCTATGAGGACTCAAAGTACTCAAAGTGATCAATATTTTATGTTGCTTATTGATGATTTTTCACGTATGACTTGGATAATATTTTTAAAGAAAAAATCAGAAGCTTTTAGACAGTTCAAAGCATTCAAAGCATTAGTTGAGAATGAAACTAATCTGAAGATTAAGTGTCTAAGATCAGATCAAGGAGGAAAATTCATGTCAGATCAATTTATTGAGTTTTTTGAAGATCATGGAATAAAGAGACAATATTCAGCAGCAAGAACTCCACAACAAAATGGAGTAGTTGAACAAAAAATAGAATAGTTCAAGAGATGGTGAGGACAATGTTAAATGAATCCAAGATAGAAAATAAATATTGGAGAGAGGCAGTTGGTACAACAGTGCATATTCAGAATAGAGCTCTATTAAGAGTCAACAACGACAAAACTCCTTATGAGCTATGGAAAGACAAACTAGCAACAGTTGAATATTTCAGAGTTTTTGGTAGTAAATGCTTCATAAAGAGAACCAATGAAAACTTAGTAAGTTTGAATCTAGAGCAGATGAGAGTATATTTCTTGGTTATTCTTGCAAAAGTAAAGCTTATATATGTTATAACAAAAGAACCAAGAATATTGTTGAAAGTGCAAGTGTCAGGATAGAAGAAGATGGAACATAAAAGATCAGTGATCCAGTAGACATTCCTGAAATCATTAAAGAGGAAAGATTTGAAGAATTAGATGAAGATGAGGAAAAGGAGAAAAAGGGCACCAAGACTCCATCCAAATATGTTCAACAAAATCATAATGAAAGTGACATCATCAGGGATATAAAAGAAGAAATTCACACCAGAAGAATGATGGTAAGTGAAACTAAACAATTAATTTCTCTTTGTTATCTAAAATTTAGCCTAAATTTTTTTCAGAAGCCAGACATGATAAGCATTGGGTTAAGGCTATGGATGAAGAATTAGATCAGATAGAAAAAAATGATACTTGAGAATTAGTGCCTAGACCAAAATATCATAATGTGATAGGAACAAAATGGGTTTATAGAAATAAGCTGAATGAAAATGGAGAAGTAACCAGAAATAAAGCAAGATTAGTATGTAAAGGATATGCTCAGATTGAGGGAATAGATTTTGAAGAAACTTTTGCACCAGTAGCAAGGTTAGAGGGTATTAGAATGTTTCTTGTATATGCAATATTTAAATATTTTAAAGTATTTCAGATGGATGTCAAATCTGCGTTCCTAAATAGGAATCTTGAAGAAGAGGTCTACATTGAATAGCCTGAAGGGTTTATTCTCTCAAATATTAGTAATCATGTATGTAGATCGAAGAAAGCATTGTATGGATTAAAACAAGCTCTCAGAGCTTGGTATGCAAGACTTGACAAGTACCTGCAAGATCAAGGATTCAAGAGAGGATTTGCTGATAGTAATCTTTACATCAAAACAAAAGGTGAGCATCAATTGATTGTTGTGGTTTATGTTGATAATATCATTTTTGGAGAAAATATTGAAAAGATGACAAAATAATTTCTGATAGAATGCAAAAAGAATTTGAGATGTCTATGCTTGGAGAATTATCATTTTTCTTAGGATTACAAATATTTCAATCAAATAAAAGAATTTTTATATCTCAAAGTAAATATGCCAAGGAAATGTTGAAAAAATTTGGTTTTGAGAATTGTGTACCAGTTGACACACCTATGTGTACAAGAAATAAGGTGAGCAAGGATGAAGATTCACCTGTTACAGATCAATCTTTGTATAGATCTATGATTGGTAGTCTTTTATATTTGACAGCATTGAGACCAGACATCATGCATGTAGTAGGTATGGTTGCAAGATATCAGTCATCTCCAAGAGATAGTCATGTTCAGTTGGTGAAAAGACTATTTAGATATATCAAAGGGACATTGGATTATGGATTATGGTATCCCACAGGTTAATATTTCACTTTAGTTGCTTATACAAATTCAGATTGGGCAGGGTGCTTAGATGACAAAAAAGTACAAGTGGAGGAGCTTTCTTCCTTGGTGATAGCTTAGTATCATGGCTAAGCAAGAAGTAAAACTCAGTATCACTTTCTACAGCTGAAACAGAATATATTGCAGCAGTATTGTGTTGTACTCAAGTGCTTTGGATGAAATAAACTTTGGAAGATATCAAGGTAAAGTATGATGGACCTATTTCCATTTTTTTTGATAACACGAGTGCCATAAATATTTTAAAAAATCCAGTGATGCATTCAAGAACAAAATATATTCCCATTAGATATTACTTTTTGAGAGAGCAGGTTGCAGATCAATAGGTTAAGTTGGAATATATTAGTACTACAGAGCAGATTGCAGATATTTTTACAAAGGCACTACCAAAAGACACATTTGAGTATCTGTAAAAGAAGTTGGGAGTAACTTTCCTTACTTCCTGTCATTAAGGTTCAGCATCAAGTGAGGGGGAGCTAAGTGTTAGCTCCAGGTAGGCCCTTTGCCATTGATGTCAAAGGGGGAGAATAACAAGTACAGGTATAAGTGTAAAAAATAGGTATAAGAAATAGGTATAGGTTGCTACAATAAGGGGGAGTTACTGTATGCTTTCAGATGACGGTATGTGCAGGTGACAGGATGTGGCAGTTTCAAGATTGAGGTTGCCATCAATGACAAAGGGGGAGATTGTTGGAAATATTGTCATTGATGTCAAAAGTTTAAGTATTATTGGTAATAAAGGCCCCATTGCATTTAATATTGTTTATCTTAGCTAATATGAGTTCATATTTATTTAATATTAATGAATATATTTTTGGTTGCATATGAGACAAAATAAGGGCCCATGGAGAAGTCGAAGAGCCACGAGGTAAAGACAAAAGGAGGATGGGACACATTTTCCCATGAAGAGTCATTTTGGAGAATACCAAGAGTCACAAAGTGAAGACAAAAGAGTAAGGGCCAATTTCTCATGAAGAGACACTTTAAAAAATACGAAAAGTCACCAAAGATAAAGACAAAAGTGGAAATGACATTTTTGGTCATGAAGGGTCACCACATGACTTTTCAAATGCTTGGATATGAAGGGTCATCCAAGATTGGTGTCATTTTCCATGAGGAATGAAAGGTCACAAAGGGGGAAGGCCAAAGGTCATTTGAAAAGCTATAAATAAAAGCTTGAGTAGCCATTTGTAATATGTGTGTGAGAGGTTAATTTGATATTGTATTATCTAGCTTAGAAGAGCAAAGGTGAGAGAGAGGAAAGAGATGTATTGAACTATCATTTATTGATTTAGCAACATTGAGAGATAGGTGTGTGGTTTACACAAAGTGGATGATGCTCGTGTGGGTTGGTGCTCACGAATGACAGCTGAGTTGGTGCTCGGCAAAGTGGTTTGAAGCTCCTGTGGGGTGGTGCTCACGAATTGTAGCTGAGGTTGTTACTTGGCAAAGGGGTATGGTGCTCTTGTGGATTTGTTCTCACTAATATACTTGAGATTGTTCTCCATGGTTTTTCCCACATTGAGTTTCCACGTTATATCTGGTGTCTCTCTCTTTCTTGTGTGATGTTTATTATTTGAGTTTTATTGCATATCTTGAATGTTTGATTAAGGAAAAGTATTATAAGATATATATACTGATTCACCCCCCTCTTAGTATATCCCGTGCTTAATAATTTTATGCACTTATGACCAATGGATGTTTTCTCAAAAAATGATGTCACCTGATGATGTAATTAATAGGAATCGATTTTCAAAAAAAAATATTCAACAACTCTCATGAAAAATTCACTTAAGCTCTTGATTTGTATTAATTAGCCTGAAACAAGGTCAATCAACATTTGTGCAATTATTTGAAAATTGGCCCTCAATTAATCAAAATGGTCAGAAAGTCATATTACTAAGTTGTAATTTGACTCAGGAAGAATTAAAAAGTGACTTTCAATGCATCGAAACTTTATTTCCATTTATGATGTTTCTAACACAAAATCGCAAAAGTACATGGCATGTACCAATGAATTTAAGAGAAAAGAGTGATTTAGAGCACAAAAGACAAAATCGTCATTTTGACTCAAAATGAATGTATCAAAGTTAGCTAACCCATAAATTGCATTACCCCATTTATAGATACTTTGAACTAAATTGGCACTTTTAAATGACAAGTTTGAACTAATTAGCGTATTTTATGGATTTTGACCTAAAATGTGCATTTGAGTGCAATTCGAGTAAGGTTGACAATTTCAACACAAGTGGTGTTAGGAATTAGATGTCTACGTTTTGCCTCTATTTGAGAAGGTGTAGCGAGACATTCAAGTGAAGCAACATCTTTTCAAAGAAAAGAGTTGTCAAAAAGAAATTTGAATAGTCCCATTGAGTGTAGCAAGATGTAGAGAGGATTACAAAGCAAGTTAGTCAAACATTAGTCCATAAATAATGAAACATGCATAAAGCACTAACTAACTAAGCATATCTATTCTTATGAAAATTATAAATGATAACAAGAAGAAAATGAAATAAAGAAACATTATATTACCTTCCCAAATAGATTCACCATACCCATATGGCTCAAAATCATGTTCTCCTTTGATCAAGCATCCTTGTCTTTGTCAAAAATGGTGGCAAACTCCTTCAATGCCTCAAGAACATTCTATAAAACCTAGGCTCATGATTCCAAATTACTAAACTAGCCTATTAATAAAGCTTGCAAACAAAATCAATGACCAAATGCAAAGGATTTTGGAAGCAATTTAACATTATAACTTTGTAATATTCAAGATTAAAATTCATGCCCATGGCCTCTCTATTTATAGATTTTTGAGATTGGTCAGGATCAACCATGACCATCCATCTCAAGATTGAGATGTGTAGCCATGGATAATCCTAATATTTATAATTAAATCTATAATTATCTTCATCATGACCTTGGAAGAAAGGACATTGAAGAGGCATGGGAGACATTAACTAGGTATGGGTGACCTATAATCCTGATATTTTATGTACTTATGGCCTAGGATGTCTTCTCAAGAAATGATGTCCCCTGATGATGCAATTAATAGGAATCAATTTTCAAAAATAAATATTCAACAACTCTCATGAAAAATACACTTAAGCTCTTGATTTAGATTAATTAGTCTTAAACAAGGTTAATCAATATTTGTGCAATTATTTAAAAATTGGCCCTCAATTAATCAAAATGTTCATAAAGTTATATTACTGAGTTGTAAGTTGACTTGATAAGAATTAAAAGGTGACGTTAAATGCATCAAAATAGTATTTCCATTTAAGATGTTTCTAACATAAAATAACAAAAGTACATGACGTGTACCAATGAATTTAGGATAAAAAGAGTGATCTAGAGCACAAAAGGCAAAATCATCATTTTGACTCAAAATGAATTGATCAAAGTTAGCTAACCCATAAATTGCATTACCCCATTTAAGGATACTTTAAACTAAATTGGCACTTGTAAATGACAAGTTCGAATTAATTAGCGTGTTTTATGAATTTTAACCTAAAATGTGCATTTGAGTGCAATTCGAGTAAGATTGACAATTTCAACACAAATGGTGTTAGGAATTAGATGTCTACATTTTCCCCTTGTTTGAGAAAGTGTAGTGAGACATTCAAGTGAAGCAACATCTTTTCAAAGAAAAGAGTTGTCAAAAAGAAATTGGAACAATCCCACTAGGTGTACCAAGATGTAGAGAGGATTACAAAGCAAATTAGTCAAACATTATTCCATAAATAATGAAACATGGATAAAGAGTTAAATAACTAAGCCTATCTATTCCTATTGGAATTAAAAAAGATAGAAAGAAATAAATAAAATAAAGAAACATCATATTACCTTTCCAAATGGATTCACCATATCCATGTGGCTAAAAATCATGTTCTCCCTTGATCAAGCATCCTTGTCTTTGTCAATAATGGTGGCAAACTCCTTCAATGCCTCAAGAACACTCCATAAAATCTAGGCTCATGATTCCAAATCACTAAACTAGCATATCAATGAAGCTTGCAAACAAAATCAATGATCAAATGAAAAAGATTTTGGAAGCAATTTAACATTATAACTTTGTAATATTCAAGCTTAAAATTCATGTACATGGCCTCTCTATTTATAGATTTTTAAGATTGGTGAGGATTAACCATGACCATCCATCTCAAGATTGAGATGTGTGGCCATGGATAATCCTAATATTTTTAATTAAATCCATAATTATCTTCATCATGACCTTGGAAGAAGGGGCATTGAAGAGGCATGGGAGGCATTAACTAGACATGGGTGACCCATAATCTTGATATTTTATGCACGTATGGCTTAAGGATGTTTTCTCAAAAAATAATGTCACCTGATGATGCAGTTAATAGGAATTAATTCTTAAAAATAAATATTTAACAACTCTTATGAAAAATCCACTTAAGCTCTTGATTTGGACTAATTAGCCTTAAACAAGGTTAATCAACATTTATGCAATTATTTGAAAATTGTCCCTCAATTAATCAAAATGGTCAGAAAGTCATATTACTGAGTTGTAATTTGACTTGGAAAGAGCTATAAGGTGATGTTAGATGTACTAAAACCGTATTTCTATTTAGGATGTTTTCAACACAAAATAACAAAAGTACATGGTGTGTACCAATAAATTTAGGGGAAAAGAGTGATCCAGAGCACAAAAGGTGAAATCATCATTTTGACTCAAAATGAATTGATCAAAGTTAGTTGACCCATAAATTGTATTGCTCCATTTAGAGATACCTTAATCTAAATTAACACTTGTAAATGACAAGTTTAAATCATTTAACGCATTTTATGAATTTTGACCTAAAATGTGCATTTAAGTGCAATTCGAGTAAGATTGACAATTTCAACACAAATGGTGTTAAGAATTGGATGTCTACATTTTGCACCTATTTGAGAAGGCATAGTGAGACATTCAGGTAAAGCAACGTCTTTTCTTAGAAAATAGTTTTCAAGAAAAAATTAGATCAGGCCCATGATTCCCCCTCAAGAGGACATACTAAGATGAAAGAGAAGGATGAACTCTCAAAAAGAGAGAGAAAGTGAGAGGTTAACCCATGGAATAGATCACATCCAAATGAGTTAATGCTTGCACACATGATTACCATCAATGATCAAAATATAATTAAAGGTATAATAGGCCCCAAAAATGGGGGGAATGAGAAAGATACAATCCATAAATGTAAGGGACACACTATAAACATACCCAATTTGAGAGTACAAGCTGCACGCTTACGACAATGATCAATCTTGAGATAAGTTGCAAACTAAATATTGCCATCATGGGCTTTAATGTGGAGAGCTTGGAATTAGAGGAAAAAGAGAATGTTCTGCTTTAGGAAGGGAAGCACCACTAGAATGGGGTCTCTAAAGAGAATATAATAAGTACTCTAGTAGAGTAGATTTGATCGTGATAAAATAGTTTGCCCCAGTAGGGCGAATCTTGATCATTGATAAATAATAAAGAATGATTTTGCCCCTATAGTGCTGATTTGAATTGAATGGTGTTCAGATGTGCCCTAGCATGGGTAATTGGCAAGCAAAATAGCTCAAGGATATAATCGAAAAGGTGGGTTAAAGTGAGTAGACGCAAATGTACATATGATGGTGCAATGGCTTAGAAAGCCATATAAAACTAATCATATGAGAATGCACAAAGTGATGAGAGAGATGAAAAGAAGAATAGAGTTAGCCGAGATGACCTCAATATAAATTGAGCGCTGTCTACATAGTTCTATGGACTCATGTTCCAACATGAACTTTAGGCCAATGTAGTTCACCCAAGTTTGGGAGAGAATGGAATGATGAAAAATGACTAAGAATTGATTAGACTTACTATGTATGTGAAGAGATGCATGTCTAAGCATAGATAAAGAATCTTGAAATACATGCTACCTAGAAGCCTAATTCCATATCATGAGCTTAGGTTTTGTAAAGTGTTCTTGAGAATCGTTCATTGGAGCTGATGTTAATGTTAAGACTTTGAGACCTGGGCAAAAGTAATTGCTATAGCAAAAGAAATTAGGCATCATAAGTATGAATAACTTTGAATGACATAAGATTCCAATTGCACTAAGCTAGTTCAAATGTGAATATCTATAACTAAGGATAATGGTAAAATAATGACCAAAACCAGAGTAACATCGATTTACATTTAAACAAAAAAGCAAAAGGCAAAGAAAAAGATAAACATAAATGAATCTAATTTGAAATCAAGATATGATCTATCAAGACTTAAGTAGGAAAAAAAATGTTTAAAAATAAAAGTCAAGAATGTCTTAATGACATGAAACCAAGATATGAATAATTGAGATCCGTGTGGACATCAAGGCATTCTTGAACACAAAAGAGAAAAGCAAAATCAAACATAAAAACAAGACACCAACAAAAATCAAACAAACAAAATGGTCTAAGAACAACGTAATAACATAAGATCAATATATAAATAATCAAGAGCCATGTGAATCATCAAGATGTTTTGAAACACAAAAGAGATAAGCAAAAACAATCAAGGAAACACAAGACTAAAATGACACAAGAAGTAATAAAAAGAGAAAAGGAGAAGAAATAAAATGAGAGGTGCAAAATTACAATAAAACATCAAGAAAACACAACAAAACACCAAGAAAATTCAAATAAATACACACAAACAAAAACTAAGCTAGTGCAGTTTAAAGACAAATGTTCATGTATGTGCGGTAGAGACGTTACTTTCCACCACATCATAGCAAAGAACAATGACAATTGTTACCTAATTAAAGAGGAACAATGCCATAAGAAATGGGGGAAGAGAAGAAAAGGAAGGGGTTGGTCAAGTTGAGTCCAGATGTACCAGACAAGTGGATGATGCCTACATAGTTCCATAGATGCATGTTCCAACATGAACTTTAGGCCAAATGTAGTTCTCCCAAAAAATGGGATAGAAGAAAAATGATGATTAGACTAGCATGATTAATGTTATAGAATAAATGGAAGATACGGCAAACAAATGAGAATGGTCTGGCAAATAAGAAGCTGATGAGATGAGAAAGAATGACCTTACAAAATGACAAGTGCATGGGATAAGATAAAATGAACTAATGTTTATGTGCTTGCAAAATGGCAAGAGTGTAGCATGGTGGAACAAGAATGTAAAAATGTATAGAAGTGTGAGACAATGTTTTTATTCTTTTGTAGATCATGTTTTGATATTTTTGGTATTTTCGAAGTATTTATAATGTTTTTGGTGTTTTTGGGATAAAATATGCACAAGGGGGGACCATCTAGTTAAGGAGATGCACATCCTAAGAGTATAGGAGCCAGCTCCAATGGCCCATGCTTGCAAATCAGTGAGAGTGAGGTTATTGATTTGTAATAGTGTAGCAATGGTTTGGGACTGAGAAGATGTTTTTGTTCACTTGTCTAAAGCTACACAATACCATCTTGACTAAATTGCTTTGTAGAACTACTACTGAGGATGTTCATAATGTTCATGAGACATAATCGAGATCATAATTAGTCAAAGGATAAAAAGCTTTCAAGCTTATAACATGTCTTAGACAACAAATAATATGCCTCTCAAAGAGAGCGGTCTATAATGGGATGAAGAATGTGTTTAGAGTGCCAAAGGTTCAAAGCCTTTACTGTCAAGAATCATGAAAAGTGGACCAGAGTAGTATAAAATGTGTTTAAGGGAAGACAAAAGGGTGGGATAAAATAATGATAGCACAAGTTTCCCCCAATTTAGGGGTCTTATAGATAATGGTTCAAAGTTGTTCATGCATAAAACCTCTTAAGGTTTATGATGTTCATGGGCTTTGAAAGTTTTTTACCATTAGGTTTAGCCAGTTGATATGCTCCTGATCTATAGTTTGCTATGATAATATATGGTCTTAACCAATTAGGCTAAAACTTGCCTTTCTTTTTAGGTTCAACATTCATATTCTTCTGGTTCTCTTTCAAAAATAAGTCATCAATCTCAAATTCTTGAGGGAGAATGTGTTTGTTATAGCTCCTTCACAATTTGTTTTGATAGGCCTACAAGTTTTCTAAGGCAACCAAACACTTACCATCAAGAAACTCTAGTTCATGTAGTCATGAGGCTCTATAGTATTCATTATCTTCAATGTGCTCTAGTGATATTTTTAATGATGGGATCTCAATCTCTACTGGAATGATAGCTTCAGTGCCAAAAACAAGGGAGTATAGAGTAGTTCTAATTGGGGTGCGATGATTGGTTCTATAAGCCCAGAGGGTAGGAAAGAGTTGTAAGTGCTAATTATGGTCAATATCATTGACAATCTTCTTTAAGATGGCTATAATGGTTTTATTTGATGCCTTAGCTTGTCCATTGCCTTGCAAGTTATATAGAGTGGATTTCTTGTGCTTGATTTTGAATTTTGCACAAAGATATTTCACATCTTGGTTCACAAAGGATCCATCATTATCAAATATAATATGGGCTAGGATGCCATATCGATAAATGATATGATAATGAATGAATTTGGCTATTTGTTTTCCAGTAACATAAGTGAGAGGAATGACCTCAATCCACTTGGTAAAGTACTCGGTTATAGTCAAAATGTGTTTATAGCCATCTGAAGATGTCAGGTTAATTTTCCCAATGAGATCAAGACCCCGTGTTGAGAATGACCATGGTGTTGTAATCAGTTACAATGGTAAGGAAGGTTTATGTCTCAAGTTACCATGTTGATGATAAGGAACACACTTTTTTACATAATTAAAAGCATTTATCTCCATTTTGGGCCAATAATAGCCTATTCTGAGGATTTTATTTGGTAGGACTACACCATTGGTATGGGCCCCACACATTCCTTCATGAACCTCCTTTAGTGCTAGCTTGGATTTTTCTAAAGATAAAAAATGAAGAAGCATTCCATCATAGCCTTTACGATAAAGGGTGTTGCCAAAGAGGATATAAAATGTTAAGCAATGAAGAAAAAGTTTTTGTTGGTTTTTGGAAAGGTTAGCGAGAAATATGTTAGGTTGTGGAGTTAAAAGATTCACTGATGCAAACAGGGAAGGAGGTTGTTGAGAGATTGTTAAGTTGCAGAGCAACCGACGTCGATCTGATCAGCCGATGTCGGTCATATACAGTGGGAAAGACAACTGACATCGGTCAGGTATCGGCCGATGTCGATCATCTCCAGCCTGACAGGGACCGACATCAGTCACCTGTGCGGTTCCAAAACTGCCAGTTCACAGACAATTAGTTAACACACCAGGTGTTTACATGTTGAGAGGCTAATTATATTCTTGAGCTGTGGATCTAATTATTATAATTAGATGTCTAATTATTGTTTGCATGAGATCTATATAATAGACTCATGGGCTGTATTGTAATTTGTTCTAGTTTGAGTTGAGCAAAGTTAGCTCCTTCTGTGTGTGAAGTGAGCAAGGGTGTTCCTCCTAGTTCCACAACAGTGCCAAGTGTGAGTGCTGGTTTGGAGAATCAGGTGGATTCTTCATGTATGTAGGATCTTGGTCAGCAGGGGTGCAAGGCCACGTTTGGAGATCTACATGGTAAGTAAGATCATTGATCTGCAGGTGTATGTGTGTGCATGATCCAGGTTTACAGGTGTGCAGAACCAGATTGATTTGTAAGGGTGCAAGATCAGGGAGGACAATAACACAACAGGGAGCAGGATCAGGTGGGATCTACTTGGAGTACAGTGTGTACTCAAAAAGAGAGCAAAGAGGAAGGCAAGGTAGTTCCTTCCATAAGTAAGATCATTTGGGTTGCAGGTTGTTGCAGTTCAGGGGAGATCTACTTGGAGTGCGTGGAGCATTTGTGTACTGGCAGTAGTGGATACTGACAGGTTGGAGGTGAACACCAACTCTGTGTTTGAGTTGTGTGTTGGGACCATAAGAGAGAGAGCTTTGAGGAAAGAATTACTGTACACTTGAAGTGTGGGAAGCCTCTGAGAGGTGTGAAGAAGAAGTGGCATCTTCTTTATTGTATTCTTTTCTGGATGAGTATTAATACAAGATTGTGTATTGTCTCTCATATTCTATGTTATTTCTGAATTCTAGTTACTTGTGATTCTGGGTTAATTCCGCATATTTAAGTTGCTTGTGCATGGTAATCAATTGTGCTTCCGTATTTCCCAACAAAATATGTGACTATAAAAATAGTTATAAAAATATTAGTACCATGGTAGCTCAGGTGAGGGATTAGGGTCAAAAACAGTGCATATCCTCTCTGAATCTAATAGACTATGTGCCAGCTGAAGAAGATTTTTAATCAGGGACTGATACTCTTTAGCACTATCATGCATTTGAATCATGGAACCAATTGTTGCCATGACATCGGTAGATCTGTTGTTGACTTGTGGAACTTGCTCAAACTGTAGATATTGAAAATGTGTTTTGAGGTTATCAATAATTTTCTTGTAAGGAACAAGCTTATCATCCCTTGTTTGATACTGGTCAGTTGTTTGATTTATGATTGGTTATGAATCTCCATAGACATTTAAGCTTTGAATATTTCACTGTATAGCAAGATGGAACCCTATAATTAATGCCTCATATTTGGCCATATTATTTGTACACTAAAATTATATATAGAAGGCTTTGGGGATCAAATCCCCTCATGGCATGATAAAAAATATGCCCAATATAGACCTTTGAGATGTGAAGGATCCATCAAAATAGAGCATCCACTATTCAGGTTCTTGTGATGCTTGTTTTATTGTCATGATATAATCATCTGGAAGGTCAAAGTTTTAGATTGAGGGTAAAAGCAGGTTTTGAAGGGGCCCCCAAACCCTATAACAAAGAGTGAAAAAGAGAACGTCTAAGACCACAGGCAAAGCCCAAAAAACACTACAAGTAGGTAGCAAAAACAGGTTTTAAATGGACCTGGAACCACCAGATAAACATCCGGTCAAAACCCAGAAACATAGAACTGTTTACACAACAGACTAAAGATAACAAAAAGAAAACAAGGAACAGTACCAGTTTCAAAACCAACAAGAAGGACCAGATTATTCATCCAATTCCAGTATCAAGTTCACGGCTTCTTTTCCTTTCAAAACAGTTTCCTCAGTGGTAGCCTCCGGCAGAGCTCCTTTTTGTGTATCTTTCTTTCTAGAGCTTTGCCTTGTCTTTTTGCTAGGACCCTCTAGTGCTTTGGTCTCCTCATTGGCTCGTTTACCTATATTGATAGTAGCAACACAAATGTTGGATGTTACTTCCTCCATTTTTTTTCTATTGTCCTTTATAAGTTTCCAGAGGTTGTTTTCATAAGCTTTGAGCTTGACTGGGATCTCGCTTAACTGATTTTCCATGTTGTTTATTTTGTTCCAAGCAATTTTCAGGGAGTCTTCCAAATTTTCCGCTTTTCTCTTGAGATCCATGATCTCCCTGCACATCCAGGAATCAATTTGGGAAGATGCCTCTGCCTTACATTTAACCCATGTCATAGGAGTATATGTTTCATCATTCTGATTCTTCCCTCTCCAGTCCTCAGGCTTTTTATTAGGACTATTCCTGGCTCCATCAAAGATATCTTCTTGACTCTTTTGTTCCCGCTCCTTGATTCTAGATTGTATTTCCATATTCTTATTTTGAATATCCTCCTGATCAGATTTTTCCTTTTCGTTCTTAGAGGTTGGGTCCTCAACAGGTTCTTCCTGGTCAAATTCTTCCTCCGACACATTCTGGTTTACCTCCGTATCTATAGTTCTATTAGCAGAATCCTCCTCAGTATTCACTTTATCTTTTTCAATTTTCTCAGAACATTCTTCATCATCACTTGAGTTAGTATCCCAGCTTTCAGTTCCTACTTCTTCCTCCCATTTTTCCTTCTCGGGTTCTTTAATTTTCTCCCGTCCCCTTTCTTCTTCTACATTCTGTTGTTTAGGACTGGGGGACTTGAATTTCCCTCTCCTGATTACTCTATCATTCTTTTTATCCCCTGACACCTTATTTTTCCCCTGTTTGGGGTACTTAACCAGTGCTCTATTCTTACAGTAGCCTTCAATAAGCAGAATAAGGCCTTCATGGAGAATAGGGTGCATTTCCTTTTTCCTATGAGCATATAAGCTTTGGATCAAGGAATAGGGAAGATAAAAAGGAAAAGACAGACTAACCTTATACCTGAAATGGTTGAGGAAAACAAAATGGAACTTGTGCACTCGTTTGCTTCTTCCATCCAGGATGAAGTACTCCCTTATACAGCTTAAGACATCCCTCCATATCCCTTTAATCTGGTCCAGCTCATAGAAATCTCCATTTTTGACCAGCTTCTGCTCTTCCTCGTCTGTTTTGGGGAACTTACAAAAGGCCTCATTCGAAATGCTTGTTTGCTTGAAAAATTTGAGTCCATCCATTGGCAACCCTGTAACCTCAGCAATGAAATCCTCTGTTAAATTTACTGATATACCATGCAACGTGACCCTTTCGTCAGACCAATTTTTGAAAAAGGCTGTCGTGATATGCGGTTTAGAGCCATGGAGTCTTTCCATGAAGCTCGTCACTTTTCCTTTCTGTAAAATTCTCCAGACTTCATGCTTCTCTCTCCATGCTTCACAGCTCTTGGGTTCCTGTTTATGGGGCTCTCCCTTCCTTTCACGAGCCATACTCACTTTCTTCAAATCCTTTTTGCTGTGGACATTACCCTGAACCCTCCTACTGTCATATTGATTGGGAATTCGACTTTGAATGTGCATTTTCATGATCCGCTTATCCCTCTTGAGGACCTTGCTCTTTACTAATTGGATTTCTTTCCCCGTGCTGCCACTCCTCCTACTCATTATAATTTTATTATACTCCAAACTTACCTTCTTTCGCATGGGTGGCATCATGAAGAATGAGCGCCCTTAAATCCACATTCCTTTCTAAAGTATCATACCACCTCACAATGTGGCCTTCCTGAACAACACAATTAGCAAGCCAATCAGCAACACCATTAGCTTCTCGAAAGATGTGAGTGATTTTAACATCTTCAAATTTTTCCAAAAGTATTTTCATCTCCTTTACCTTGTCCTCTATGGTCCAAGATACAGTATTCTTATTATTGAGAATATTGATAACATTCAAAGAGTCTCTTTCAAGCCACAATTTAGGATAACCTGAATCCACAGCTAATTTAAGGGTCTGGAGGGCAGTAGTAGCTTCGGCAATGTGACAATTAGATATACCAATGGGGGTTGCAATTGCATCAATAACCATACCCATATGGTTTCTCAAGACACCACCACAACCAGCATTCCCCGGGTTCCCTTTGGCAGCACCATCAAAGTTACTTTTAATCCAACCTTAAGGGGGAACATTCCACGTAACACCTAGTCTGGGGTTTACAGGTTTACCAAGAGGAATATCTGTCCTCAAGGGATTATCCACATTGATAGTAGAGCTTGGATTCTTTTGAGAGGCAAAATTTTCCTTTAAAGCTCTAATGATATTCTGTCCTACCACCCATCCAGGAAGTTCTTTATTTCTAAATATTCGGTTATTTCTTTCCTTCCATATTCCCCACCAAGTATGGGGAAGAGTAATTTTCCATAAGAAGAGAACATTAGGATTCTTTGAAGGGCAATACTAGCTTTTGAAAGAAAGTTCCACGTTTTTGTGGTGAATCCAAGTAATGCCCCACAGATAGAGAACCTCCTTCCAAACAAGCTGAGTGAAGGAACAATTCACGAACAAATGATCTCTATCTTCAAGGTTTTTTTACAAAGAGTACACCTGTTAACAATATTGATTCCGCGTTTCTGTAAGTTATCCAGAGTCAAAATTTTATTTTGGAGAAGGGTCCAGAAAAAGAACTTGATTTTAGGGATGAGCCCCTTAATCCAGGCTCTAGTCCATAACGGTTTTCTACCATTTCCCTTGGAGATGAAGATGGAGGAGACTTTAAACTGTCCACTTGGCTCATAGTGCCAAACAATTCTATCTTCTTGATTAGGATATAGGGATACAACATTTAGGGATAATTGAATATCCTTGAGATCTTGATCATACTCAGTGAGGTTTACCCAAGTGTTGTTCTGCCAGTATTGATTAACCATTGTTCCCACTCTTTGCTTACATCTTTCTATTATATCTTTATCTTGGATTTCTTCCTGTAAAGGTTTTCCTCTTAACCAAATATCTTCCCAGAATTTCACCTTTTTACCATTTCCTGCTTTCCAAGAACTCCCTTCTTTGAGAACATGTTTTGTTCCCTGAACTGCCCCCCAAATGGCAGAAGGATGAGAAATATCCGGAGTAGTAAAGAAGTCATGAAGTGACTTTGCCTTAAATAAGTACTTATGCTTCCATATTTTACTCCATTCTTTGTTTTCCTGATAGACCCTCCATCCCTGTTTAGCTAAAAGGGCCGTGTTCATACTTCTAATTTTCCTTATACCAAGTCCGCCATCCTTGACGGGTTTGCAAATATTATCCCATGCAATAAGAGGCATTCTCCTTTTCTCTTCAGTACTTGACCAAAGAAAGTTTCTTTGAATTTTTTCAATTGCTTTCGCAAATTTAGTGGGAATTTTGAAAAGGCTCAAAGCATACGTAGGTATGCTTTGAAGACTAGCTTTGAGTAGTGTGAGCTTGCCTCCATGACTAAGAAGACTGCCTTTCCATCCTACCAACTTCTTGCTAAATTTGTTGATTAGACCTTCCCAAAAGGCTTCAGGGGCTTTCGATCCGAAAGGGAGGCCAAGATATGTGGAAGGAAAAGAACCTATGGAGCAATCAAGGATTCTTTCAATTTTGTTCTGTCTATAATCTGGAAGGTCAAAGTTGAGTGGCCATAATAGGAGCTTATATAAGTTGGTTAGAAATAACTTATCCTTTGATTGCCTTTTTATTCTGGTACTTAATATCAAACTCACTAAGAAGCATAATCCATTTAGCCATGTGTATTTGAAGAGCTACTTTAGATAAAAGGAACTTGAGAGGATCTACCTTGGTGATAACAATAGTTTTATTATTTAGCTTATAATATCATAATTTTTGAGTGGAAAATGACATAACTAAACATGCCTTCTCAATAGGTATATAATTATGTTCATAAGCTACCAATGGCAGCTTAAATAATAAACAACGTGTTCCTTACCATGATCATCATGCTGAGCTAAAAGTGCCCCTAGTGCATGTTTCATGGCTAATATATAAAGAAGCAGTGACTTTTCTTGTGTTGGAGGTCATAAGATTGGTGGATTGACTAAGTATACTTTAAGCTTTGTAAATGCTATCTGACAATCTTCATCCCACTGAAATGTTACCCCTTTCTTTAAGAGATGGTAAATGGGTGGCACTTATCTACCAATTAAGAAATGAACCTACATATAGATTGGATCTTTTCTTATAGACCCTGTAATTGTTTAAGTTTGTTTGGTGGAGGCATTTCCATAATAGCATTGACCTTTATAGGGTTGAATTTGATCCCTCATTGTGATACAATGAATCCTAGTAATTTTCCTGATGTGACTCCAAAGACACATTTTTTAGGATTCAAAAAGACTTTATATGCATGAAGCCTCTCAAATATTCTTCGTAGAATGTCATGATCTCCATCTCTTATTTTTGATTTTGCTAGTATATCATCAACATAGTCCTCGATAATGTCATGCATCATGTCATGGAAAATGATAGTCATTACATGTTAATATGTGGCTCCAACATTCTTTAAACCAAATGGCATCACTTGGTAACAGAAAGTCCCCCATGGAGTGGTGAACGTGGTCTTATGTTGATCTTTAAGGGCTATCTTGATCTAATTGTACCCAGAAAATCCATCAAGGATAGCATCTCATACTCAACAGTTGAGTTGATGATCATGTCAATGTTTGGTAGAGGAAAATCATCTTTGGGGCATGCTTTGTTGATATCATGAAAATCAGTACAAACACGTATGCTCGAGGTATTTTTACTCATTGGTACTATGTTAGAAACCTATTTAGAGTAGTTTAGTGGTATGATAAAATTAGCTCCTAACAACTTTTCTAACTCAGCCTTAACCAAAAGGGCGATGCATGGATGCATCTTTCTCAAATTTTTCTTGAATGGTTTAGCACCAGGGTTAACAACAAGATGATGCACAACTAAATATGGGACCAAACCTGGCATGTCAGAGTATGCCCAAGCAAAGATGTCTATATAATCCTTAAGAATGGATATAATATGTTCATGCTCTGTTTCAATAAGGGAAGCTCCAAGATAAACCATTTTGAGATCCTAATGGGTTCCCAAATTCACTTCTGTTGTACTCTCAATAAGGAGTGTGGATCCATCTTCTAGAATTGTAGGTAGCGTATGGTCATGATCATTTTCTTTTGCTATATCTTCTTGTTGTTCCTCCCAAAGATCCAGATAATATGAAGAATCAGAATCTACCTTCCTAGGTAAAGGCCAATAGGCAAAAACCTCTAGAAACTCAAGAGTATGATGCTCAAATATTTGATGTTGTTATGAAGAGATGCTTGTACTAGCTATAGAACTTGGTCTAGATGGGCTTTCTATGTCCTAAGGGGATGAGAAAACTTTCTTTCCTGGGAGTGCTTGAAATAGGTTTTCACTCAAAATCTTGTCTTTTTCTTTACTTTTTCCCTGATCAACAAGTGCCTCAAATAGGTTTTCACCTAAAGATCTTGATGTTTGTTATTTATTATGACCAAAAAAGTTTGTTTTCTCTCTAAAATAGGTAGAAGAATTCAATAAAAAATCAAAACCCTGCTTATGATCACCAATGGGGAATGCATCTCATAGGCCCATGTATTCTACAATTGATTCTTCATTTTGAAACTCATTGAGACATATGACCAAATTTTGCTGATCCCAATCTATGATCTCGGGGTGGCAAAGGTATAAGTTACAATGAGGGTTTGCTTTAGGATGGGAAACACCAATGGTAAAGATGCAATGTCCTACTTTAGGAAGGGAAACACCACTAGGATAAGTTTTTGATTCAGGATGGGAAGCTCCAATAGGCGTTATGGTTAATATAGCATTTAAATCAAATAAATCTGAGTCAACAAGCTCATAAAAAATGCTATAATAATATGTTGTGTCACTACTAGGAGTCTTGTTACTTGTCACTTTGAAAGATTCACTATCAAATGTCATGAGGTTATCCTCTAATGGTTTAAATCCAAGACCATGATTCCAATTGACAACTCTAGCTAATAAGTGTTCTAAAATTCCTTGCACCTGTGGACCAAGGCCTTTCATTGTATAATCAAGATGACCCATTGTCCTATTAGGGATAGGATACTTTGGATTCTAAAAACAATCATCAAGGCCTTCAGAACATAACCAATCTCCCTCGATAAAAGCCTCTCGATCTTTCTTTGGTGTAATTGTAGGTACAAAAACCATAGGAGGTTTTCATTGTTTCTTCTTTGGTTGTCAAATTTGATCAGGTCTGTTACGAGTTTTGGAAGTTTTAGGCTTACCAAATGTTTTAGGGGATTTTGGTAATTTTACAATATGGAGGACATCCTTTAGATGGTATGTAGAAATGCCTATGTCTTTAATAATAACCTTCTTGGCCAAAGCTATAGGAAATGGATCAGTCGAAGTGGAGTTTAGATCACCAGAGTCTATATAATTATATGGAGATGCATGAGAAATGATGGCTTTATTCTTCTTTGTAATGAATTTAGAACATGGGCAATAGTTATAATTACAAAACTCTACTTTAAGATGTTTGCAGTATTGATATGGCTATTGATCAACAGGGATAGTAACCTCAATCCCATCATGGAGAAACTTAAGGCATTGGTGAAGAGTAGATGGAGCTGCTTGTACTTCATGGATCCAAGGATGACCAAGAAGTATGTTATAAATAATTTCAATATCCATAATATGGAATAATGTGTGATGAAAAATAGACCCAACCATGACTGGCAACCAAATTGTACTAGATGACTCCCTTTCGACATTGTCGTAAGCCTTGATTGTAATAGTTTCTAGCTGAATATCTTTATCCATGTAGCCCAATGATCATACCAATTTAAGAGATATGATGTTCAGCCTTGAACCATTATCTTTAAGAACTTGCTTGATCTTATGATCCATAATGATTATCTTAATGTATAGTGGGTTATTGTGGTTTGGGCCAAGGGTGGACATGTCCTTTTGATCAAATGTGATTTGCCAAAATGAAGATAAGTGTGCAACTAGGTTTTATAACTGATCAAGGTTTATATCATTAGGCATACTAGACTCTTGCAATAGTTTGTTGAAAATGGTTTTATGGACATCAGATATCCGCAAGAGTTTTAATATGGAAATTTGTGTAAGGGTTTTATCTAATTGATCCATTAGACTATAAGGCCTTTGAATTGTGGATTAAACTATTTTAGTCTTTGTTAGGATAGTATTTAGCTTTGGAACCTATTGGCATAATGTTCTCATTGGGTTTTATGGAAAAAGTGGGTGAAGGGCCCTGGATGGTAACTCACGGGCGTATAGTTATGACTGCATAACCTAGAGGTGGCAAGGAGTTATTATAATTAAAATAAGAAGGCAAGGGCCTTGGATGGTGACTCACAGGTGACTAACTATATTGTGACAATTTTGGGTCAGTGAGGAGCCTTTATAATTAGAAGAAATGTGTTGCTGTTTAGGATTAGTAACCCATGCAAATGGAGTAGCAACATGATGATGCGAACCTGACATGATATTACTAGGGGGAGAGGGTGCTGACCCTATAATGATGGGTCTCATGTTATGAGGAACATGAGATTGGACACATGGTTTTATAGAAACAGTTGCAATGTGGGTTGCAAAAATGTATCTCACAATGTTATTATAGTTGTAAGGTACATTGTTATAAGCCATATTATTAGTATGGGCATTATGATCTCGATTATACTCATTATGATTCTAACCTTGTTATTGGTTCTGATTCTACCTCTGCCCTTGATTGTGACCATTTTGATCTTTTCTTGGTGGTGGTAGATTATATCAAGGAAAGGGGTCTTTGTAGATTCCTATATCCTGATTTGTGTCTTGATTAGGGGCCAACTTAATTTCTAGTTCACCACTTTCAATAAAGTCCTCAATAATATGCCACAATTGAATGCAATGATATGCACTGTGACCAGAAACATGATGAAAGTTATACCATTCATTCTCTTTGTACCAATATGGTTTTGGTTGATCTTGAGGAAATGACCTTGATACTAGCCATATAATTAAATTATCTGTAATGATCTTTTGTAACACTATTTCAACCGATTCTCCTAACTTGCTAAAGACTCTAAAATTGTTATGAAATGTCCTTCATGGAGGTTGTCTCTACAAAGTAGGTAGTGTATTTGGGAGAATTAATTGTACATTTGGAAGAGGCATATCCTATACCGTTTGTACATATCTTGTTTTAGTCACCCCATTTTCAACCATATTCTTATTTTTGCTAATGCCCTTAGGCTTATCCTGCATCGCTGTTAGAGCCAGTGATTTAGTCTAATTAGATTCTTGACTTTGTGTAAAAATATTAACAGGGCCCTTGGCAATAAGAGCCTTCTCAATATACACTTATTTGTCAATAATTTCTTCAAATGAGTTAGCACAAGCTAACCATAGATTTGCACAAATTCAGGATGCAAATTCTATGAAAAGATATCAGCCAACTATTTGTCTAATAAATTATGTTGAAAGTGGCCTGTCAATGCTCTCCACCTTTGTACATATGTAGTGAAAATTTCACCATCACGCTACTTGGATTTGCATAAGTCAACAATGGTTAATTTATGTTCTATGTTATATGAGAAAAGGTTAACAAAAGTCATTCCAATCCACAACTGATCCCTTGGGTAATTTAAGTAGCTAATCAAGAGCTTGTCCCACTAAAATTCATAGAAATAGTCATAGTAAGTACTTGCTACTATAAGAAACTTCTTGACATAAGATGAAGAATGCCTATATGTGCTCATGTGGATCTCTTTTTCCTTTGTAATTGTCAAATTTGGGTGCCTCAAAATGAGGTGGAAAGGGGTTTTGGAGAATAGATAAATCAAATGGATATGGGCATATCTCATCAAATTTGTACTTTTTGACTCTATTATATATCTCCAATATTTAAAAAAAATCCTTCATAGAGTTCCATTCTTGCATGTGTGGTGCATTTGTGGATTGAATAAGATGTTTTTGGGGTGGAACGTGCTCTTAGTTTTGTTGATATTGGGGTCGAATGTGCCCCTAGTTTTGTTGCTATTGGGGTGGAATGTGCCCCTAGTTTTGTTATTGATGGGGTGGAATGTGCCCTTGGTTTTGTGTGGATCTATATGGAGTGTATACCTTATGATCCATGATTTGGTTCTAATTTTATCCTTGAGTTGAGAACTCAGGCCACTGAATCTTGGATTGTAACACATTCCCTGAATTCGGTTATTTTTTACTTTGTTGATTTTGGAAATTTTTATGTTTATTTACCAATTTTTGGGTTGATTAAAAAGAACTAACCAAATTGTCTTGAGGGATTTCTTCAATTTGAACTGAATGTTTGGGTTTCTAAGTTTGTAAAGTAACAAGAGGTTCTTGATGATTGAAGAATGTATGTTCCATGTCAAATGGAACACTTTGTAAGGTCTCTTGTGACTTTAACTATTCATTTAAATTACCTTGATCCACTATGGTAATGTCCTCATCTAATATTTGTTGCATACTTTTAACCACATTTCCTTGTTCTTTTGAATCATTATTGTGAATTGAAGTGGAAACTAGGGAATTAGTTAAGTCTGTGACAAGTTGATCTGCATATCATTGACTTATTATCTTAATCTTAGATAGAAGATCTAGATTTGTGGGTTTTGACTCTGTTTGTATTTCCTTTCTTTTGTTAGAGGAAGAAGGTGTGTCTATTTGTGTAAAAGCTTGCTCTTGTCATCATTTCTCTCCCTCTCTAACTAAGGTATGCAATTATTCTGTAGGAAAGTCAAAAGGTAGCCTAGCACCTGATTCTATCAATTTAAGAAGGGCTTCATCTTGATCTTCTTGGGGTTGATATTCATTGTATTCATATTCAAATCCTACTTTTTCGAGGATATCATAAAAAATAATGAGGTTATCTTGACCATCATAAAATTGATCATCTTCATAACTAAGGCCATAAGAGGCCCCATTACGAGTGAACCTTTGAGTCATGTCTTAAAAGAGCTGCTTTGTGTGCTATTGACTAACTTTGGACCAATGCTTGGCAACCAAACAAAGTATGCTTTGGCTCTCCTTTAAAAAATAACCAAGGTATCAATGAGACTATAAGAAAGGGTGGTTTGAAACCATGCAATATTTATAAGATTTGGTTCACGAGTTTACTCAACCTTTGGTAAAGTTGAAATCGTATAGATCAGAAGAGAGTAAGGTAACTCAAAGACCCAAGGTGAAAACTAGTACACCAAAGCCTATATCTTTGTGATACACCCCCACTATAAAAGCTAGCTTTAAATTTGACAAGTTGACCCTAGACGTTTAGAAGAAAGATCTCTGGATTATGAAGAAGACAAAATAGACTAAGCAACTCAAGATGTAAAAACATAAGCGAATCACTAAGTATAAAGCTAAGACCAAATAAGTAGCACAACGTTGCCACATGATTCTAGTAGAATAAAATATGTTCTAGGACTCAAAACGTGAGCGATACACAAGATGAATTGAGTCCACCAAAATGATAATGTGATTTTTAGTCTTAATAAACGACCTTAAATCCAAATAGAAAATTGAACCCAAGTTAAAACAAGCTTAGTGTGAAAATGGTGAACCCACTTTGACACACCAACCCTTAGAACTCAAAAAGGTTCAATTTTGAATGTGGAATATAAATGAAGGATTTAAACAAATTGGGTAAAAGATCTAGACTCAATTGGGCAACATGACTATGCCAAAGTGGATGACATGACACAAACTTTTTAATAACAATTTGAACAAGGAAAAGATGAATTTTCCATTTGGATATCGTAACGCCTCCCTTGTTCAATAAAATTGAGGATAATGTGTTTCGGTTAAGTTCATTGAGTTAACAAGTAGTTTTAGACACAAATCAAGACCAAGTAAGCTAATGACAAAAAACAAACATCTTAAGTCTAAATTGACAAAGTATGGCAAAGTGGGGTCTATTAAAATAACAAGGTTTTGATAATTCTAGGGGAATCAATTGCACAATGACTTTCACGTCAAATGATGCGAAAGATAAGCATAAAAATTGGGTGACCATATCATTGGCTAGTTATAAAAAGGTCTAGTCCTTTTTACAACCACTACATCCTGTTATTTGCTCAATGCATTATGATGTCCAAATGCGGATACATCCCATGTGTAACTCCAAAGGAGTCAAATGAAGTCAATGCTTAGAGATGAAACCCTAGGTCAAAGCTTCCCTAAAGAACTTTTGAGAGGTGATGAAGTCCCCCTCGCAAGACAAGTTTGCATGAAAATAAAGAAAGCATAAAATAGAAAGACTTTAAGGTCATTTTCAAGATCACCCAAACTTTGGTGAATTTTTGGGGAGTGTTTTAGATGACTTTCTTTCTAAGCCTTAGACTAGACTATTTGCAATAGGAATGCCGCTTTTGATTCCAAGGTTTCCCTAAAGGGGACGAATTGCCAAACAAAATCTAATTAAACAACTATTGCAAACAAAAATTGACCAGTGTGTTCAATTTTAAGCCCAAATAAAAGATTTGGTGGTGTTCATTTGACCCCTTGGTCTTAAAATTGTGAACTTTGAAAACATTCATTTAAGCATCTAAGTTTTTCATTAAACACCAAAACAAAGTTCCTAATTGATTTTTAAGCATGCAAAAGGTGATCTAAAACATGTTTTTAGCTTATGTCAAGTTTGGTCCTGCATCAAAAATGTCAGCATGTCCTTTAGCTTTGAAGCTCTTTTTGGTTTGAAATAATGAACTTTAGAAAAAGAGCTCTTAGGTCTGTGTTTTAGAAAAAACATAGTGACCGATGTCGGTTATATATAACCAACGATGGTTACTTTGGATAACCGATGATAGTTATCTAACTAACATTGGTTGTACCAATGTGACCGTCTCAATAGGTATCTAATCAATGTCAATTTTACTAACTGATGTGGGTTAAGCTATGCAACCGATGTCAGTCTTACTTGCCGACATTGGTTACTGTGTAATGTGGCAAATAAAAATGGCAAAATAAAGTTAGAAAATCAATTTGTAAGAGTTTTAAAGGTCTAAATGAATATTTTAAAGTTATAAAATGATCTTCTTTAGGTGTGAGATGCATCTGGTCCCACCAGGCATGCGCCAAGATGTAGATAGGATTACAAAGCAAGTTAGTTAAGTATTAGTCCATAAATAATAAAACATGCACAAAGAGCTAAGTAACTAAGTCTATCTATTTTTATGAGAATTAAAAAATATAGAAATAAATAAATGAAAGAAAACAACATCATATTACCTTCCCAAATGGATTCACCATATCTATGTGTCTCAAAAGCATGTTATCCCTTGATCAAACATCCTTATCTTTGTCAACAATGGTGGCAAACTCCTCCAATTCTTCAAAAACACTCCATAAAACCTAGGATCATGATTCCAAATCACTAAACTAGCCTATCAATGAAGCTTATAAACAAAATCAATGACCAAATGCAAAGGATTGTGGAACCATTTTAACATTATAACTTTGCAATATCAAGCTTAAAATTCATGTCCATGGCCTCTCTATTTATAGATTTTTGAGATTAGTCAGGATCAAATATGACCATCCATCTCAAGATTGAGATGTGTGGCCATGGATAATCCTAATATTTGGAATTAAATCCATAATTATCTTCATCATAACTTTAGAAGAAGGGGCATTAAAGAGGCATGGGAGGCATTAACTAGGCATGGGTGACCCATAATCTTAATATTTTATGCACTTATGGCCTAGGGATGTCTTCCCAAGAAATGATGTCACTTGATAATGCAATTAATAGGAATCAATTTTCAAAAAGAAATATTCAACAACTCTCATGGAAAATCTACTTAAGCTCTTGATTTGGATTAATTAGCCTTAGACAAGGTTAATCAATATTTATGCAATTATTTGAAAATTGGCCCTCAATTAATCAAAGTGGTCAGAAAGTCATATTACTGAGTTGTAATTTGACTCGAAAAGAATTAGAAGGTGACGTTAGATGCACTAGAACCGCATTTCCATTTAGGATGTTTCCAACACAAAATAACAAAAGTATGTGGCGTGTACTAATGAATTTAGGAGAAAAGACTGATCCAGAGCACAAAAGGTGAAATCATCTTTTTGACTCAAAATGAATCGATCAAAGTTAGCTGACCCATAAATTTCATTGCTCCATTTGGGATAATTTGACCTAAATTGGCACTTGTAAATGACAAGTTTGAATCATTTAGCATGTTTTATGGATTTTGACCTAAAATGTGCATTTGAGTGCAATTCGAGTGAGGTTGACAATTTCAACACAAATGGTTTTAGGAATTGGATGTCTACAAATAGTACTTGTTATTGATTAAGGCCCTATTTTTGAATATGTGGCACACATTGGGTAAAAGACAACTATTTCTTAATAGGTACTTGATGGATGTTGGCACCTCTTTATTGAACAAACACCTATTATGAACTGGATGCTTATTATGTGTTTGGCATTTGGCATTGACCAATAATAATGTGTTGTTGACCAGAAAACATCTGTGATTATTGAAGTACATTGGTCTACGTTTGTTATGGTGCAACATTCATTGCTACCTATTGAGGTTGTATAGTGTTCTATATTTACTAAGGTGGTAAATTGGTCTATGTCTGTGGCCTTAAAATATTAGTCTTTACTTGTTGAGGTGGGTTAACATTCACCACTTGTTGAGGTAAAACATTGGGTAACACTTGAATACTTATCTCTTAATATTTGCATTCTTGAATAAGTATCTAGTTGAGGAGTGGGAGTCACCTACTATGGCTAGTAACTAGGCATTCTTGCCCCTTTTTATTACAAACCACTTGTATTATTAGAAAGAGTCACTTGTTGTCATGGATTATTTTGCAGTGCATTTAACCCACCTTGGATTTAATTGGGAGACATTTTCATGTTATCCACTGTGTTTAGCACATGGTCTTGAGTAGAAGCCACATTCACTTCCTCAATGAATGGGACATCAAACATGTCATCTACTAAAGTAATTAGGGAAAATGGGTCCACACCCAAATTAGTATGACCCAACAATCAACTGACACTTCTGTTGAAGGAGATAGCTCTATAAGTAGGGTATTTGATATGGCCATAGTCTTGAAATTCTATTCTATATTAAGATAAGTCTAATATGCTTGTTGAATTTATGTGAATTGGTCTACCATGGGGCCCTTTCCCTTTGAAAGCATATTTAGATCTTGGTTTGACATTGGCATGAATTCCTGATGGTAACTAGTAAAGGCCTATTTGATAGGTTTGGTATAAGGTACATTTCTAGGCACTGTAACTAGACTAGGTAGGTTTTCATGGGGAAATTCTTCTAGAAACTTGGGTCCCACCTCTATGACCCTAACCAAAACCTCATCCTTGTTGTCAATCAAGTGACAATCAAACAAGTATGGGTCATAGGTTGATGGCATGGTAATATAGTAAGGTTGTTATTTGACTTGTTTGATAGATGGCACATTGTGAAGGTATTGAGTTATTTTTTCTTGATCCTAACCTAGATAAGGAGGTGTACTAACTAGGTATTATGTTAATGGATCTTGACCTTGTTCTACATATTGATTTGTCTAAGGGGGACATAGATCCATCTCACAAACTATGTCATCACCATATGGGTCTTGAACAAAGGCATCATTCATGAATATGATTTTGTAATCTAAATTTTACATTATCTCACTACATGTTTAGCAAGGCATATCCAAATCCACAACTAACATCTCACAAAGAAAAGGTTCTAGAGTTCACAAAACACTTGAAACATGATCTAAAAATATTGGTCGATGCTTGACACATCTTGAAACTTGGATGAGATGGAAAACTTGATCTATTGGTGTAAATGGTTTAAAATTGTCTTATAATGGATCTCCTCAAAAAAACTATTAATGGAAAATTTGGTCTAAAATGTCTCCACTATTCTAAGGTCTCTCAAGAAAATGGTCAAACAAATGACAAATTTGAATCCTAGTCTTGGAAAAATATTTTGAACAAATATAATCTTTGTCTAAAATGAAAAGTGCTAGGTCTTTGGTCAAAAGGCACAAAGATAGACTTAAAAAGGCATGAATTAGATCTAAAAACTTTAGGGCAATGCTAGGTATTTTGTAAGAAGGCACAAAGCTAGACTTTGAAACAAACTAGGTCTAAAAACTTAAGGAAATGCTAGGTCTTTTGTAAGAAGGTGCAAAGATAGACTTTGAAACAAACTAAGTCTGAAAACTTAATACGATACTACATCTTTGGTAAAAGGCACATAACTAGACTTTAAAATAAATTAGGTCGAGGTAAAAACTTAAAATTAATCTAAGTCTAAGGTAAACAGTTTGAAACAATTTGACTCGAAATTGGCACATGGATTGTAAAACAAACTTGACCTTGGTATGAAGCATTCACTCTAGGCACATGCCTAAAACTAATTGGGAAAGTCAATATCAAACAATCAAAATAAGAGTGATGAGTAAAGCATTCAAGCCCAAGTGGTAAGCAAGGCTCCAATATAAACTAACTATGTTTAGCATTATACTTAAAAAGTGAATTTGGACCTTAGTTTAAGGCAAAAAATTGACTTGAGGAACAAATGAAAATAGACCATTTCCTATATCTAGGCAAAAGGGTCTTTAAATCAAGCAAATAATTAGTCCAATTTACACAATTCAAAGGTAAGAGGTAAACACCCAAGCCAAAATTAAGCAAGGCCTAGGTATGGACCAATCAATTTTGAATCTTAACTTCACAAGACAAATTACAAACTTGGTTTAAAAGACTTGTATTTTTAAAATGGAGAAAATCTTATACCTAAATAGATAAAATGAAAACACCATTTTTAGACCAATGGCACATGTAATTTTGAACTTGGTTTGAAACAATGGAAAAGGTTTTGGAATAAAATGAGTAGTGTAATGATACCCATTCAATCAGATGGTATGATAATGTTTTTGGATTCAAAAATTTAAGGAAAACATTTGGGATGAAATGGGCAGTGCAATGATGCCCCATTTAAACAAGTGATAGACACAAATGTTTTGGGATAAAACATCTAAGGTAAAAGTGTGACACCAAATGGGTAGAATAACACCTCTTGGGTGAATGTGTGATGAAAACATGTGATGGTTATGACTCATTTTGAACAAACAAACAATTTCTAGTCTTAAAACATACATTTAAATCAAAGGAAATAGAAGTAGCATAAATGGCTCATCCTATTCCTAAAACTGACATGGGTGTGCATAGCTTCTACCAAAATTTACACTGATATACTAATGTTTGTGAGCAATTAAGTGTTAATCTAAAAATTGAAGAACATGTGTAGGTAGAGTTTTTATTCCCCCTCTATCTCTCAAGCATTAATGCATGGCATGAACTTAGAGTGAGGAATACTCGACATTTGGCAATAAATTATAGGGCAAGTGGGGTTGATTAAAAATATATAAGTTTTGAATGTACTAGATGGTCCCAGTTATGGCTAACATAAAAGCACAATCATGTCAATTAGGTTCATACCCGCTAACTTACTATGCAAGGTTCTATTCTTTTGCATAACAACTCCAACCATGTATTGTTTAGTAGAGTCCAATGTTTAACAAGACCTGACTTGGGTTTTCATTAGGATCAAAGAGGCTATCTACTCAGTCCCCTTGCAATCTTAGTATCACATGCCTTGATTTATATACCTCACCATGGAATGGGGTTGATATGATGTTGGGAGATGAAGCCTCAAGTAAACACACCCTTGAAGAACTTTTGAGGAGGCGATGAACTCCCGTCCACAATTTAAATGCAAGAAAAGAAATAAATGAAAAATGGAAAGACATTAAAGGTTGTTTCTGAGTCACCTAAGTTGGTTGGATCTTAAGGAGAGCACATGAGACATTATTTATGATAAGACTATAACAAAAATGGCAATAAACCAATCTCTTTTGGTCACCCAAGTTTTTAAAGGGATAGGGGGAGAGCATACACGCTATATTTTTTGTTTTCCAAAAAAAAGCAAGAGTTTACTCTACACAATTGAAGTTTTATAAAGAACAAACAAGAATTGAAAAAGATAATAAGAGATCTAACTAAAATGTAGGTTCCTTTTAATATCACTAAATTGGAATGTTTTTGAAATTTTTGTCTCCTTGGCCATGTTTGCACTTGTAAAAATCTTGGAAATGCTTAAAAATACACATTGTTAAAGTGATTTTTAATCACCTTAACCAAATGTGAATTAATTTTAACTTTTGTTTGTGAAAATTTTTAATTTTAAAGAAAAAATTGATAAAAAAAAACACTTAAACTTCTTTTTTATTGGCTCAATTTCTTGTAAACAAGGTTAGTGGATTAATTTGTGATTAAGGCAAGGTGAAATTATGTAATTTAGCTCAAGAAAACACATATTAGCTCTCTGGAATGATTTTGTAGTTATGTAGTAAACTATGAATTAAAAAATTATTCAGGGATACAAATTTTAGGAAACTAAAATACAACACAGAACTACAGAGAATGATTTCACATTTTCAAAATGATTTCCTAATTTGTATCAACAATTTCACAACTTAACTCATCAATTTCACAACTATGAGAAAACCTACATAAAACATATAAAATAGAGAGTTGTGATTTCATAATTTGCTAGCAATTTAATAATTACAAAATGATTTTTTGACCCAAAATGATGATTTCACAGCTTAAAAATTCAATTTTGCTACTCTAAATTATGATTTTGATACTACAAACAACAATTTTACAATTGAAAAAGATGATTTTACAAATTTTAAACAATTTCATAATTGACCAAAATATAAGGTTAAAGATGTGTTTTCTTGTAGAACGAATTCACAATTCCACTTGATGATTTTGTATCTTTCTCTACGAATTCAAAGTTTATCAAAGCCAGAGTCAAATAGATACAATTTCATGATTTTCTAGGATAATTTTACAGTTTCTATTGATAATTTCACTATTTTTCTTGCCAAATTTTCATTTTTGTAGTTCCATAGTCAAAGGCCAAACACATAAAAGTTAGATAAAAAGTAAGAAACCAAGGCCTAAAATGAATGTTTCTTAGCTACAAGGAGGTCCAACTCTACTCTCATTATGCATGTGGGGTACAGGTCCCACTAGATGTGCCATTATATGTGATAGAAATCCAAGAGGGGAGTTAGTCAAGTGTTATTATGATAAAAACCAATAATGTTAGGATCTCGTATTCAACTCTTCCAGAAGGAAATACAATGAAGAAATCTCACTCTTCCCACACCTCTTGGGTGTACAATAATTCTCCCTCAAGAGTTCTCTCTTTCAATCAATTACAACCAACTCAACACTGAGTTGTCTCCTCCAGTGACAATCAACCCAATGGTTGTTGTTGCCTACTTCCAGTGACAATCAACTCAATGGTTGTTTTGCCTACCTTCATGATTACAATACAGCGCCATGGGTATCTTAAATAGAACTCCAAACAAACAATAATTAGAAAAGTAGACTCAAGACTAAAATTAGTCTTTACATGCAAACTAACTATTCGTCTAAATTTAGAACAGTTTTGGAAACACACAGGTGATCGATGTCAGTTCTTGTCTGATCGATGTCAACTGACCATAACTGATGTCGGTTACTGTGTAGCTGAAGATAACCGATGTCGGTTGGCCTGACCAATGTCGGTTACTGTGGAACCCAGCAACCTCCACATTTGCACATTTAGTGAAGCTTTTAGCTCCACAACTCAACAATCTCTCACTTGGAGATAAACAGCTGCACCTATCCCTGTACCTGTACAACAACATCCTCTAATCTATTTCTGGCTTGTATCTCCATCTTCAAGTTCAATCTTGAAGACCAACAAAAGTTGAATGAAGATTCAACTTCTCCTTTGTTACCGGCTTTGTTAACATATCTACAGGTTTCTTATCTTTGCTAGCCACGATGACTGCAACAACCTTCTGCAACTCTGAAATCTAGCTAACCGCCATTCCACCAACAGTGAACACATATCCTATGGTGCTTCTCCTACCATCTAAGTCACCTACCATATCCGAATCTACATACCCATGTAGAGAAGTGTTTGACCCTGCAAAGCATAAATACCTACTGCTGGTCCCTCTCAAATATTTGAGAATCCACTGAACTGCTTTCTAGTGCTCCTTTCCTAGATTGGCCATAAACTTGCTAACAACTCCCACTGCTTGGGTAATATCAAGTCTAGTACATACCATGTACTCAACCTCATCATGTGATTTAGGACACTGTTCTTTGCTCAACTTTAACTGTCCAACCATAGGTGTACTTACCGATTTTGCATTCTGCAAATTGAACCTCTCCACTTCCTTATTCACATAATCCTCTTGAGACAAAATCAACCTGTGATTTTCCGTCTCTAAAAATACTCATGCCAAAGATTGCTGCTCCTAAATCCTTCATAGCAAATGTGTGAGCTAATTTTACCTTTAGCTCAGTAATTTCCTGCATGTGTGACCCTGCAACAAACATATACACTACATACAGTAACAGGATAATGTAGCTACTATTATCCAACCTGGTAAAATAAACACAATGGTCACATTGACATTGACTAAAGCCATGCTCTGTCATAAACCTGTCAAACCTCAAATACCATTGTCTTGGAGCTTGCTCAAGACCATATAACCTGGCCTTATGTCTCACCTGTCCATTCTCTCTTTTCTTTAACTTGTATATCCATTCATTTTTCAGTGCTTTCTTTTCGGCTGGCAACTCTACCAAATTCCACATTTGGTTCTCTCCTAAGAAATCAATTTTCTCATTCATGCCATGCTCCCATTGTTTCCTGGATTTTACCTGTATTGCCTCTTCAAAACTTCCTAGTTTTCCACCATCAGTGAGCAACAAGTAGTATAAAGAAGGGGAATAACAAATTTGAGGCTTACTTACCCTTTCAGACCTCCTCATGGGCGTTTGAGACTCATTGACAGCTTGCTGTCCGCCCAAATTTCATTCTGACAGTGACCAATCCCGGTCATCTCTCAGTCTGCACCTGACCGATGTTGGTTCCACCTGACCGACCTGACCGACATCGGTTCTCACCTGACCAACGTCGGTTTCCACCTGCCCGACATCACCGACTTTAGTCTCCACCAAACCGACGTTGGTTCCTGCCTGATCGACATCGGTCTCTGCTTGACCGACATCAGTGTCTGTGTTTCCCTATGAGTGATGATTTTTACCTGCGAGCTCATTTTGGATCATAACTTTGTCCAAATCAAGATTGCCCTTCTCAGAATTATTCAGCCCTTTGAGTTGATCACTGTACATCACCTTCTCATTGAAAACCAAGGCTTTCTATTTCTTAAATGTGTCAAAAACATTAGATTTACACTTTATGTAATAAACCCATTTCTTTCTTGTAGCATCATCAATGAAAGAAACATAATACTGTGATCCTCCAATAGAAGCTCCCTGAGTTGGTCCCCACACGTCTGCGTGAACAAGCTCCAACCTGAAGAAGTTTTTGAAGAACAAAATTTGCAACACTAATAAATCTAACACCTCAAGATTAGACACTCAAGGAGTATGAAAAAATACAACTAACAATAGAAGACAAAACAAGTATTCTTTACCTTGCTTGAGAGCAAGAGTTGCATGTTGGCCATGGAAGAATGTGCTTGGTCGTGTGCTCAAAGAGTCTTTGATAATGGTGCTCCTTGCATCATTTCTCCTTATCACCTTGGCAATATTTGGCTTGGATTTGGCAAGATGTAACAATCTATCAATATTTTTGCATTATAACACTATAATAATGCTTTATCTCTCCCCCTATTAATGGGTCAACCATATTTTTTGGGAAAAAAGATAGAAAGGGTAAGTGTTCTTGGAACCCTCCACCTGTAGGATGGTTTAAGTTAAATTTTGATTGGGCTTCTAGAGGAAATCTTGGGGCTTCAGGGGCTAGCTATATTATCCATGATTACAATGGATATTTAATCTGATCAATGTCTAGAAACTTCTGAATGACACCAACAATAAAGTAGAGGTGTAGGAACTTGTCAGTGGGATTGAACTTGAAATTTAATGTGATATTGTTAAACTAATCATCGAAGGTGACTCACAGATTATCATTTCTCCATTTCAAAAAAGGCTGCTACTTCTAGGAAACTAGAAAACATTCTATTAGGTGCTTGGGATAGATTGGCTCTCTTCACTTCCATTGAATCAAACCACTATTATCATGAAGCCAATAAGGCAACATAATTCCTAGTAAACTATGGCATCGACCAAGTTGAATTAATCTACTTGGACAATGTGTGGGAGACACGGGAAGATTTCCCATCCCTTTCACCTATCGATTTGAGATGATAATCTATTCTCAATTTATTTTTGTATTGATGTTTATTTCTAAAAAACAATCATAAAAAGTGGAGGTTTTAGCATTATATATTTTTGGTGGAGCTATGGTAATTCTTAGCAATGATTTTAGAAAGTGGATAGTGGTTTTATTGGCTCAAATGCCAATTTGTTTACAACATGAGTGCATCAAGAGGTTTTCAATTTGGTTAATGATTTCCCTAAATTATTTTGCTCTAGCATTTTTGACACAAGCTGAATGGTGATTACTATTATCCCTTTGGCTTTCCACTTATCCTTTTCCCTGGTTTGATGCATGTCATCAGTGGGTGATGCTAGTCTTAGCATGGAATGTGGAGTTGAAATTACTCTCACCACCCCTATTGTTTATGGTAGGATCTCTATTTGCAAAATGGTGGTCAAGGGAGTAATTTATTGAACACATCTTAAAAACATATTTTGGGTGCCATCAGAGGAGTTTTTTTAGATTATCTCACTAGTTTTGAGGATTGCATATCTAGAGAAGGGGTTTTATTATCATGTAAATTTTGAGGTGGTGACTGTGTTTGCATCAAATCTCATATCCTTGGTTTTTGACACTGAGGTGGTTGCTAACCTGGTGTCATTCTATGTCAAGCTAGAGCATCACATTAGACTGGTTGAGAATATTGTCAAGCTTGATCTGGGGCCCCTTCCTAATTTGCCTTTTACTAGCTCAGATGGCTCAGGCCTGGTTCCAGTCTCTACTTTTTGTACCTTGAAAATGTGATTTATGCTCTTTATGGGCTTTGTGGATGACCTATAGCAAAAGGTATGCTCCTTTGACCCATCAAAAGGATAATTTCTAACTTTACCACCCATGTCATAGTTAAATAGTTTGATTACTGAGATAATGCAGTGGTAGGATAGTTGTAATAATAAGGTAAGGGTGGAAGTGGCTAAGAAGCTTTTTAAAATGGTGGCACACGGTTTGGTATCATCCCCCCAATGGTTCAAAAATTCATCAAAATCAAAGGTTTTTTAGGACAAATCTGTCAACATCGATGCAACAGTTCCTAAAGAAAGTTTTAAAGGTTCACTGAATAAATACAAGTGCGAGATTTTTAGGGAAGTCACCGTCAAAGATTACAAGGGCATGGAACTCATCTTCATTGAAGATATGGATGATGAGATGCAGGCCTATGTTAATCTATAATGTTATGTTTGTTAGTTTTTCTTGGTTTTTTGTGTTAGGATCTATTGATTGTATATAGGGTAAATGAGTGTTTTTCTCTCATTTTGGATGTTGTAATCCCCAAGTTTGTTTTGGGGTCTTTTTTGTTCTATTATATCTTGCCTTAGTGTAGACTTGACTAGTCTCTGGTTCCTACCTTTGATAATTTATTGTAAAATTTTATTTGGCTGGGGGCATTAAATAGCCTCATATTTATCTAAAACAATAATGCTTTGTCTCTCAACAATTGAACATTATAACATTACACAAAAGATCTCCCATTTATGAATTCCTTCATAGTAACATTAACAAAAAGCTAGTTTAAAAAATGGGTGAGGCCTTATATTTATAGCCTTTCAAACTAACCCTAACCCACGTGTAGTTAGGTTAGCTTTAACCATGGTTAGGTTTAATTTAACCTTGGTTGAGTTAAGGAGGGGACATGCAATTAATATTTGGGATATAAATTCCATTTATCAAGTATGGCTCTCCATTTCTAAATTTAAGGCTTTAATGGAGATATTTTTAATTCTTTGACTTTGAGGATGATGACATCATCATGATCTCAATTTTATTGGAATTTCCTTAAAAAAGAATTATTTTCACTAATTGCACATAGAAATTTCACTCAAGAATTTAGTTTGATTTTCTTAGTTAATTCATTCTACTTAGCATTTTTGCATTTTAGGAATTGTTTAAGTGCCCTGATTAAAGGGTCCAAAGGTCAATCTGTCAATTTGCTAGGTCACAACTTGACTAGAGATGAATCTATGAGAGGTTAGTATTTCATAAAGGATAATAACCCAAATAGGGATTCCTCAATATGATTTTAGGTACTAATGTCTGATGTGTAGATGAAATTGGGACATTTAGTGATTCTTAGGCTTAGTTTGCACTATTTAGTTGAAATCAATCTAAAGTCCGGTTGGAACACAGTTGTGGCCAAAATGGGGTGTCTATAAACTCCAAAAAAATGTCTACTAAGTGGCCAAATCTAATTTCATATAAAATAATACTAAATCCTCTCATTAAACCCAAAATGTCATGATGGGCCTCCCGATCTATTACATTAGGCTACCAGGACTTGGATTTAATCAACCAATCTCCTCTTTTAGGTTAAATACATAGTTATTGGGCATAATTAGACCCTAGTTATTCATGACCCATGACCAAATAAGCTCTCAATTTTTCCATTAGGTATCCAATTTATTATTGCCTCCCTCTACATCCATGTTTCCCCCTCTATCATCCATCCCATTCCATTCCTCACCTTTTTTATTGAATCCTCCTCCCATGACTCCACCTTCCACTTTAGTTGTTACCACTCCTACTGTCTCATCTTCCATTAATTTAGAAACAATGGTAGGACTAGGTTGGATGGGCCCCATTGAAGCCTTAGGTACATAGAGGCTAGATATGGTTTACCAAGGAGACCCTGATATCCAACTATAATTCGATGGAGACTTGGGAAGAATGAAGAGTGTGCTCACACAAACATTCACACAAGATGGGTACCTTGTAATATCAAGAACAAAGCATGACCTATTCTCTCTCACTAAGAAATAGATAGCTATAGGGTAAGAAAATATTATAGAGGACCTAATATATGTAATCAAACCCATCAATGAGCTCACATAAAAGTTAATGGAGGACCTTAGAGACCAAGTCAAGACACTGGAGTCCCATGTGAGAAGTTCATTTCCTATTGATATCATTGTAAAATTGGAGACTACACTTATAGATTGTTTTGAAGATCTTGGAAAGATGATTGGAGAATTATCTGAAAAAAAGGTGCTCTTCTAATGAGCACAATAACATTTGGAAAAGATAATCAGAGTCAACAAAAAATGCAAGAATATGGTAGTGATCATCAATAAAGGGATGTTATTAGATCTCAAACTCATGCCTCTCATAGATCTCAATTTATATCAAACATTCATGGGGAAAATTCCAACTACACTAGAGGATTGGCTCAGATATATTCAAGCCACCATCAGGCCCTTGGAGAAAATTGGGGTCTAGATCCTTGATTACTTTAAGGAAATCAACATCATAGTCCTCTTTCATCTAGATGTAAGCTTGCTCAACATTAAAAAATTTGGGGCCCATTTGGAACATTTCAAGGTAAAAGGGAATAATAAGGTGGAAAAGGCAAACAAAAAGGGAGCCTATGACATTATATAGCTTTCCACATAGTAAACCACAAGTAATAGCCAAGACAACAAGGTAAAGATATCGTTGGAATCCCTTATCAAGTGTTGGGGTATTTTATCCTTAGTTTTACTTGAATAAGTACTAGTTATGCACCTAAAGTAAATGGTGAAACCAATGAGCTATCATGCTGGCATATCATATGAGTAGTGACCTTACACACTCACCTGAGGCCCACAACCTAAACCGGTTCCCCTCAATTTTGTCACATGGTGGTGGATAGAAAACTCTATCTACACTTAGAAACATGTGTTAGTTATATTGTCATTATTACTACAAACATAATTTTAGAGTTAAACCATTTTATCCATTCCATACATTCCATGTTCTTCTAATTAACACCATTGAAATACATTAACAAATTAGAATTTACAAATAAAGTTGTGATTCCATTCGTTTTATTTGAAGAAGATTACAAGATATTTCAATATCATTTTCTCTAGTATTTTCCCTTTGTTTGTCTACACACAAATATTTTATAAGAAAATATAAGGGATATTTATACATAATCCAACCCCTATCATGCTACATCATTAATACAATATAGATGACTATCTAATGATTGTTTCAAAAATAGAAGTCATGATGAGCCATTACAATAAAATCATTTTGAATTGAGCCTAAAAACCCCTATATACTCTCTCTATGCTAGATATTCATATTCATGCTCCTACTCTCTTCTGAACTAGTGCTAGATTCACACTTGGTTAGTCTTCGATGCTTCCATGAATTACTTCATAAACGTCTCTGCTTCCTACACCCTTGTCTAAGTCTTACAATTTTGTTTGAGTCTTGCTTTTTTATTTTTCCTTGGTCTCTGTATCCTTGTCTAGAGTAATTTACTCTTACACACCAAGGTCCTCCATGATTATCTTACATGCATCTCTTATGTGCCTCTCCCTTCCATGTTAAGGTCCTCTACACTATTATTACACCCTTATTCTTACACATTATGGCTCCAAAACCCTTAGAATATATAAATAAAAAATTTGGAGTCCAACATCACCCCTACTAAACTAATAGTCCATCCCAAACTATGTTGAATTTTCCTTAGATAACAAAAACTCAGGTCTTGACTACTACACTTGGTGCTTGATATCATCCCATTGGTTGAGGTCAGTCTAAATATTAGAAGTAATGACATACACCTTGCCTCATAATCACTTCATCTCCTCAGGTTTCTCTAGAAAATCATCTACTTGAGTTATCAAAATTTCAAGCTAAGAAGTGGTAGTCTTGTGGGCATCCTTGAGTGATCCAAATTCTAGCAAAAATTTCCCTCAAAGTGCTAAAAAGAAAGCATCAAGCTATTGACAGTGGAAATTTATTTGTTTTTCTAGTTCACCTACATCTTGGAAAACCTTTGCATGTTGGGACTTATCCTTGATATTTAACACATCCTTAGCTAATTCTTGTTCTTTAGGATGAAGTCATGCCTCCAAAATTTTATTTAGTCACACCATTTTCAAAAACCCCATCAAAGATATGAATAGTGGCACCTAATTTAGTTAAGAAGGTTCGATAGATGTTTATGGATTATATAAACGTATCTATTGCCCATAGCTTCTCTTGTAGGGGATTCACCTATTTTTTTCATTTCTTAAGCAAAAGGTCCATGAGTGTCTCCAATTTATTGATGGTGTCACTGGTTATAGGAATACCATTAGCAAGTGTTTATTTACTCTTCAAAATTATCTGATAAAGGCCTAGTGTCCTTAGTCAAGATGTTTCAGTTGCATATTTTTATCATTTGAGTGCTTCAATTTCTCATTCAATCTTGCAATTTTTCTCATGCTCTTCTCTTTACATCTAGACAACCTCCTGATACTTGTGGCAAAGCTTTCAAACATAATTTCTATGAATAATGTTTTGCCTAGTAACCTTTAGGGAAAAAATTATTAAGGCTATGCCTCCTTGAGATGCAAAGCATTTAATGGGATCCACCTAAAGCACATATGGAATGTCTACCCCCTCCAAGTTTAAATCAGTACTAGCCTTTGAGAGCTCCAAAAGGCCTTCATCATTATATATATCCATAACAAAAGATAACTCGCAATGAGTTTTTATGGTGGACTTATGTTCAGGTAAATAATCTCACATATACATTTGCTCTTCTAGAATATCTTACTAGAATAGGACGAGTGGGAAGTTCATCATTACCCACATTTATCAATTACTCCTCTTTTACTTCTTGCATAAATTCCTTTTCATTTTGTGGGTCACAATCTAGATCTACAATTTCAAGACTTTTTGGATATTATTCGCTTGTACTAGTGCCAAGGTCCTATATGTTAGGGGCATCCCCTCTTCCTATGTGTTCCTCAAAAGGCTTTGGGTTTTCAATATCCATTTGACGCTCCTTAGTAGTAGGTTATTCTTTGTTAGGCTCAAGAGTGGGTTATTTTGTAGGTTTTACTCTTAGAGATGCTTCACCTAGTTTAGGGATCACCACTTTGGGTGTTGAAAGTTCTAGCCCCAATTAGACAACTGGTCGTGAAGCAACAATGCCATCCTTTTATTCTATAGGTAACTCTTGGGTTATTATTGGTGATGAGTACTACCTTTGTCATTTGGGGATGGCCCTAGGATGTTCCTCCTATACCCTACTAGAACTAGTAGCCTCAGGTCTTGGTATTTTCTCCTTATTTCATGCCCTTCCTCTTTTGCATGTTTTTGGTTGAGGGGGGAGGGTTTCTTTCTCTTCCACCTAGCTTCCTAATGTTTTCTTATGGGGACTAAGCATATAGTACACCAAAAATATTTTTCCTTGCACAATTATCTTGAAAGGATTAATATCAATTTCAATTGATTCATACCACTCTATGTATGCTTCCCTTCTCAGATAGACACATAGATTATGAAGAGTATGAACCTAGACATCAATCTTGTTAGCATAAATGTTCACTATGTGCACAACTGAAATATGAGTAATATAATCCTTGAAATATTTTTTAATAAAGGCATATGGTAACTTGATCCAACCCAACAAGTTATCAGTGTTCTCCATCCATATCCACACGAGTGAATAATGTTACTTAACAACAAACTTAGTGTGTCTTCCCATCTACATAGGTAAATCCTTGGGTACACACCATTCATTCCCAAAATATTAATTCATCCCCTCAAACCAATCCTTCATCTTCATCTTGTAAGAGGATGTGATGATTCTTGAACATGTGAGCTATTTAAACCTCTCGGTAAGGGATTTGTGCTCTAGTGGGTAGACCCGCTTAAGTTATTTACCAAAATACTCCATGACACCAATCTCATTAAAGATAAGTAAAAGTAAAATTGTGCCCTAGGGAAACTTGTGGTTGGATAGTCTATGCACCTTCTCAACATCTTCTTCAATTATCTTAGCAAAGTACTGTGAGTAATTGTATTTGGTCCCCTTTGCCATTTAGATTGAAACATAGAGGTGGGACATATCCACCTCTTTCCATATATCCATGCCCCCTAACTTGGTCACGGCCAAGAGCATAGCTACTTGGGTGGTAGGATCTAAAAGACTTATTATGTACATGGAATGACCCTTTGTCTTACACTTTATAACCATTGCCATTTTATCAATCACACCCTGATCATTAAGATCCACATTGACATCAACCCCTAAACATAGCAACCCTATTACTTTACAAGTCCATTGAGGGGTAATCCTAATTATATTTCCTATAAAGTAAATATAATTCTCATGGATGCACAAAATCATAAAATGAACTGCTTCTTGGGGTTTCCCAAAGCATGGTAGTTGGAAAAGTTAGAGCTCGCCCATGTCCTCTAGTAAATTGTAAACTATGAGATCATAAGTGACCTCATTTCTTATGTTCTAGCACCCAACCTGGTAGTCTCATTGTAAGTCACCCTTATTACTAGTTTGATGATGATTGTATTCAAGTACTTGATAAGTGGAAACCTTAGATTCCCAATTATCTATGTGCAAAACTATGTTAGGGTAATGCATTTCTTCAATCATAATTAGAGGTGGAGATGGTGTTGTGGTAGCCTTATTCCCAATGCACACCATCTATGATGCCTACCTGATAGATGTTTCTTCCACCAGCTTTGTCAAGTTCTGACCTTATGTACTGTGTACACCAAAACCTTCTTCCTTGATGAAAATAGGATTACCTTCTTTTATTCCCTCCCACTTCTCTACTTCATGGATGACATGTAGTGGATATCTTCTCTTACATTTATAATTTGGTCACATCACCAACCAAGGTGACCAAAGGTTAACACACAGTGGGTCAATTCTTCCAAATGAATATGTTTTTTTGTTCTTTCCAACCCTAAATACTTTGGCCATCCTGCTTTAACCTCATCCTATGGAAAATGTAGCATCTCCAACCTAAAACTCACTCACACATGCCCCTACAATCATGTTTCTACTCCTCTTTCATTGAATGAACTTTGCGTCAAACTTTGATTCATTCATGTTAATGAACATACTGTGTAGATGATTTATCTACTGCTTGTTCATGCTTGTTTGAGATGTGAAATCATGAGAATCTTTCGATAGTAAAAATGAAAATGAGAGGCCTCTAGGTATTTTATAGATGATAAATTTTTACGTTAACTACCCTCCATGCCACCATCCATAACTTCAAAAATTAATACTTTAAAAGGCATGCCATGGCACTAATTTGACATACTTGAAATTTGTCTACTTTGTCAATAAATGAACGTCATATCCTTCCTTTGAAAAGTTGTTGCACCTTTCTTGTAATGCATGCCAGGTAAAAAATTCAAATTTCTAATTTTATTCATGGGAACTGCCATTTAATTTTGAGCCATATTAAAAATAGTGTTTTCTTTTCTATCTTTGTCCTACATTCTAGGGTCACGTGCCACCTCTTACATGCCACTTCTTGCGTGCCTTTGTCATGCACTACTTCTTGTGCACCTCCTTCACTCACCACCTCTTTCACACCTTCTTATCTTGTAAGTTTTATTTGATCACACACAATTCCTCCCAACCTTGTATTTATGCACTTTAGATTAATTAGTTTATTCATATTTAAACTGACCCCACACTAAAAGATGTGCATGTTCTTCCATGACATAACCCAATGAGATTCATTTATCAAGAAAGTAAGAGATAAATGACATTTTTGAATACAAGAGAGCACCAATTATGCTAGAGATAACCTAACAAAAGGTGTGAAACCAATTCCATGCTTATTTGAAAAAAAAACTAAGTCTTAAACTTAAACTATTGGGATATGCCTTATTTATCGAGTAATTTTTTTTACATAGAATGGTAGGGCCAGAGCCAACTACCATTAAAATGGTCTGGAATGAATTGGCCATCTAACCTTTTTAATTTATAATCACCTATTGGATGAATATCATGAATAATAAATAGACCATTCCACTAGATACATAGTTTACCTAGATGGTGTGAAAACTTTGAATCATACACGAATACATGAATACCAAGATGAAAAACTTTGGTTTTGATATGTTGGTTATGCCAAGATTTTGTTTTGCTTCTCAACCCCTTGACTCCAGTGTGTGAGAATGTATGTTTCATCCGACTAAAGTGAAGTGTCTAGTTAAACCTTTTGTTATTCTTATTCATCTAATATACTAATGCACATAATCCTCAAGGAAGGAATAAAGAATTCCACTAGTAGAACTAATTTGATGTCAAAAACAAGGTTAAAAGGAGTACTCTTGTTCAACCTTTTATATGTGGTCCAATAAGCCCATAAGACTATTGAAACACGGTCATCCCAATTAGTGAAACTGATATTGGAAATCTTGGTCAATGTATTAACAAGGACCTTGTTGAAGGCTTCAACTATACCATTGGCTTAAGGGTGATATGATGTGGTCTTATGGTGTGTAATCATGAATTCAGTTCAGAGGATGTGCATTGTTGCATTGAGAAATTAAGTGCCAATATCACTAGTTAGACTTAATGGGCATCCATATCATTTGATGATATGTTTCCATATAAATCTATCTATGGTAGCATCAATACAGTCCTATGTGGTTACTGATTCAACTCATAATGTAAGATAATATGTGGTAGTAATGATGTAACGTGCGTTAGTCCATCTTGTAGTAGGTTAAATAGGGCCAACAAAATCAATAGCCTATTTTTTAAATGGTTCATGAATAGTTTTGCTTACCTATGCATTGATAGATATCAGATTGGTGAGCATAGGCTTTGGCATCCTTGAATAATGTGGGCCACCATAACCTAGCTAGTAGAACCTTTCTTTCTATTACATCACCAATATAATGTCCTCCTGTAATAACATCGTGGACTTCCTGAAGGACTTCAATGTCATCATGTTGCATTACAAACCTTCATAATACCTCATCACATCCTAGTTTATGTAATTCTCCTCTGATAAGCTAAAGGGGGTAGTGTGTCATGTCTTATTTTTAATTAATTTAATTTTGCATGAAAATTGCCCATTCTAATACTATCCTTGGGTTGCGAGAAGAAGAAAGGAAAATAATTTATTTAAATTTTAATTATTTGGTCCCAAATATTCATCAATTCTTAATAAGGGCCAAGTAATTAATAAATTATTATTATTAAATATTTTAGTCAAGTGGGGCATAGGTTTCTAAGTGAAGATCATGATGAGTCCCAAGGGAAACTTACCAAGTGGAGTGTGACTTTCTAAGAGAGGAAAATGATGAGATTTAAAGAAACTTGGTATTATTATTTAAGTGGATCAAATCTAGGAAAGTTTGAGAATAGAAACCAAAGGAAAATTAGGAGCTAAGTGAATTATGCTAAGTGGAATATGATGGAAACTATGACTGTAATTAGTAGGTCTATTTTGGACGATGAATATGGAAAGTTTATTTTACCCATGCCTAGAGATAGAATACAAAAAAATTTATATTACCCATGTGAGAGTTAAGATATGGAAAGTTTATACGTTTGGCCTTTTAGGACATTGGGATTTATTCCCCAAATTTTATTTAAGACATGCAACCTCTTTGGTTGGGGATCTTATGGTAAATTAACAGTTTTTTTTTTGTTAGTTGCACTTATGCTACAACTACAAGATTCAAGGATGAAACCCCTTGGATTATTGGAGATCATAGGATGCAAATAATTTGATTTCATGAGGGTAATATCATTCAGAGATTGCATTGGAGCTTCATAGATTTGTATATTTTCTGCATTCAGTGTGGTAAGAATGTGGCAAGTTTGGAGTGTAGTTTGAGCAGAGTCCAGTGTGGTAATTCTAGATTTATTTTAGTTGTTTATTGATGCTAGTTGTTTTTTAAAAACATATCCTTTTACTATAATTTCATCAGTTATATCATTAATTTTAGTTGGAAGTTTATCATTTGTCATTTCTGTGATTTTTGGTGAAATCGGGTGAAGTGAAATTACTAGTTTTGTGTTTCTAATAAAATATGGAAAATTTATGATATGTAAAAGAGTTAGGATGTACCATTAATATTTTTTATGTTATATATCAATATTATGATTTGAAATAATTTTTCAAATACATTTGTGTTAAAATTGCCATTTTTGGGTTCAATCAGTGTAGGGAAAATTTGGGTGTTCTAAAAGTTGAAATAAGATATATTTTTAGTTTAATATTATTTGCATGTAATTTTTAGAAGGGTTATAACATTGGTATCAGATCTAATATCTTTCCATCCTGTAAGGTATATTGGGTTGTTTATCATAGGAGGATTCTTGAGATTCTTAATAGATGGAAAAAATGCATATCTTATTCCAGTTAAAATGATATAAATATAGAAGAGCCAAGATAAAATGATCACTTCACTTAAAAAGTTTATTGATATCATGAAAAATTTATTTCCATCCAAAACATCTTAAAATAAGGATGAAACCAAAAATTCACTCAGGGGAAAGAAACTTTCCTTCTATGACAAAGAACATAAATGTTGGATCACAAAAGAGATGAAGTAAGAAGAAAAATTAAAAGTGAAAGAATTTCCAAATGAGTCAGAGAAGAAGATGGAGGAACTATAAATAGTTATGAGTACACATGATACAAAATTATAAGAGAAGGTCAAAGAATAAATTATGGAGCATGAGCCTAGAAATTAAGAGAACTTGGAACTAGAAGAATACCAAGCTATAGAGGTTGAGGATTTATAAGTGAAGATGAATATTTAATAATTGAAAAGAAGGATTCGATGCCATGTGAGGATAGTGAACAAGTTATTTGTATCGATGAGCATGAATTTGATAAGGGTGTTCCAGATGAGACTTATCTTATTAAATATATTTATCATGAGAAGGACAATAATACTATAAATCCATTATAGATGTTTAAATCATCAAAGGAAAGTACATACTCTGATTGCAACACAATGTATGAAAATATTTTAGATTTGATGTTTCCTACTATGTAACTGAAAAAGGCTTGTCATCATGGGAAGAACTCTAATAAAGGTGATAGAGTGAAGGATATAACTTGCAACATAGGGCATGTAGATTAATTAATTCAAATTCAAGATTATTTTTGCATATATGACCCAAGTGATCCCTTGAAAAATAGGGAAGGTATAAAACATGATATTTATATTATTTCCCTATCTCTTACATATGGAAAAAAGAGGAGTTAATGAGGAAACATCTAGGGAATTTTGTGCATGTTAACAGTGTTATGAGGAATCAATGTTTTAGATTTATAGATGGTTCCTTGAAGCCAAGTTTCCCATTTAAAGGCAAGATTTTAAATGGTGGAAAAATGAATATAGTTATAATTGAATGCATGAGGTGGGAATGTGGCAAGAAAAATATATGTCATTTTGATGTTCTCTATTTTATGACTAAGCATAACAAGGTGTTTTTGGGATCAAACTACTTACATGATTAATATCCTTGGATGAATGATGGATTTTTCAAGAAGGATAAGATTCCACAAGATGGATTCATTGTTCTTAGCATCACAAAAGTTACAAATCCTTCATACTTGGATCATATCAATAGTATCGTAGACATGCAAGATAATGTAACACACAAAGTATTTGCTGAGCCTATGAAGGTAACCAACTCATGTTTTTTTTCTCAAATTTCTCACATCCATTTGTGGAATAATATGGTGTTTTAGGAGAAGAAGATTAAGATTTATTAATGCAAATGTGGAACTCAATTCAAATAATTAGGATGTATTAATGCAAAGGTGGAACTCTAATCAAATTGAGAGCAAGAAGTTGAATGAGATAGGAAATAGGTTTTCTATTTATAAAGGGTTTTAGTATGTCTTGAAGTTTGCAATGCGTTGTAAGCATACTATCATCACTCATCATTTTTCAAAGATTGAGTTGAGAAATAGCTACCATCAGATTTATGTTTGCAAGTAACATGTGCACAAGTTATTTTTCAGAGGCTACATGGGTTACTTTGAGTAATGGTTCTTATCATTTGTTGCACTATGTGTTTATGGGGAGTTCCAAGATGGTCTTATTGAGAAACATGAACATGAAAAAGATGCCTTACTGGATATTAATGTTCGATTTCAGCTTACTAAATTTTTTATATCAGCACATTATGGAGGAAGATCCAAATTGATTATACATGAGCATAAGAAAATGATTTGAATATGGTTCAATGGTTGCAGCTTTTGAGTCAAATGCAAGGAGATAAAGGATGTCACTTCTTATTTAACTATAGTAATGGAACAATATAGATTTTAGGTAAGCAATATTATATCATTTTAGTTGGATTCAAAAGTGAATTTTGGAGTAAGAAGAAAATCATCAAAACTTGGATTGCATTCCACCATCATGATCTATTTGCCAAAACATCTACATGGGACATTAATATCACACACTTGAGTCAAGACATTGTCCTCAAAGCATACAAGAGGGCACTACACAAGAAGTTTTGGAAAGGATTAGAAAGGTAATAAATTAATTTAATGGAATTATTATTTTAAATTTATCACAAACATTTTCTATAAGGTGTAATGCTTCAGGAAAGAGATTCATCGTGATTACAATGCGAAGATGGAAACCCATGAAAATTGGAAGTATGAATTCCAAAAATTCAAAAGAGAGTTTCTCTAGGTAGGATGAGATATTTTATATCATATATAATTTTATAGGATCTAAACATGATCTGGTTTATAGTAGATATGTGATATAAATAGGTTACATGGGACTCAAGTCTTTCGTGGTTCGGTATGTTTGGAGCAATGAATCAAAAGAATGGGAAATAGGAAATGCCATTGTTAGTGTATTTTTTAAAATAATTTTTAATTGTTATTTTAATACCATTCATAAATATTTGAGGTTTCCCACCATGGTAGATTATGCCAACTAAAAATGTGCTAGTGGGTGGTCTCAGTGAGTACATCATATTCCATTAGAATAAGTTATTGTTTGTAGATTTAAAATTCAAAGGTTGGTGGTGTGAATTTTACTACTATAGAGTTCTAATTATTATTCATCCATTACATTCATGTTATTTTACATCATTCCATGATGTTGAAATTAACATCTCTCAAGTTGAGGTAATGTTTGGGTTTATTAGTGTGTATATCAACATTGTGGGGGTAAACGTAGTAATTGTTTCATAATGTGTATCTATAGTTACAAATGATGTATTTATGGTTATAATAGTCCATCATGCTATAAAAATAAGATTTATATCATTATAAGAAGTTTTTGGACTTTTTGATTTAAATTGTTTCGTGCAAGTGCTTATACACAGTTGGGGAAACAAGTTGAAAAAGGGAGGTTATTGATGGAAGAGGATTTGATACATACTACATACCAATGGGTAGCATGGATAAATTGGTTATACCTTGAAGATTAATAAAACCATGTCACTCAGCTTAGGTCCACTGCTATGAGATTTACCAAAGTGCTAGGAAGGAAGCTGGATAAAGCTATAATTAGAGAGTTTACAGAAGCTCTTTAGGAGAATGAAGATCAGCTTGAGAATTGGAGAGAAGAGATCATTCTCATACATATCAAAGAATACATAATAGGTTGGTTATATTCATTAATTGATTCAAGTTGAGAATGAAAAGGTTCAATCATGCATTGCATTGCATTGTAGATTTCCTTTCGAATTGCACCTATGATTTGGTAAGTATTACACATTTATTTGATATAAATTCTCATGAGAGTAAGATGTTCTTAAAAGAGGCGTTTAAACTATATGACCTTTATAAGAATGTTTTGGATGATAGAGAGAATAGGTTATGTAATGCACTTTGGAAATAAATGTCTCACTTGATAGGTACAAGATTTAGACTCTGTGGACAATATGGTATGAATCATCACATTGTGTGATTCTTGAGCTGCTTGGGTTGGAATTGCTTGAGGCTAAGAAATTTTGGAAAGGGTAGACTTGTCATGAACAATTTTTATTAATTTAACTTTGTGGGAAAATTTCCCATTCCAATACTATCCTTGGGTTGCAATAAGAATAAAAGAAAATAGTTTATTAAAATCTTAATTATTTGGTCCCAAATATTCATCAATTCTTAATAAGGGCCAAGTAATTAATGAAATATTTTACCCAAGTGGGCCATGGGTTTCTAAGTGAAGATCATGATGAGTCCTAAGAGAAACTTACCAAGTGGGGTATGCCTTTCTAAGAGAGAACAATGATGATATCCAAGGAAACTTGATATTCTTGTTTAAGTGGATCAAATATGGGAAAGTTTGAGAATAAAAACCAAAGAAGGAAAAAGTAGGAGATAAGTGAATTATGGAAAGTGGAATAAGATGGAAACTATGACTATAATTAGTAGTCTATTTTGGATAGTGAATATGAAAAGTTTCTTTTACCCATGCATGGAGATAGAATACAAATTTTTTTTATTACCCATGTCAGAGTTAGAATATGGAAAGTTTTTACTTGTGGCATTTTGAGATGTTGGTATTTGTGCCACAACTTTTATTTAATACAAGCAACCTCTTTGGTTGGGGATCTTTTGGCACATTTAAAATTTTTCTTTGATAGTTACACATGTGGTACAGCTACAAGATTCAAGAATGAAACCCCTTGGATTATTGGAGATAATAGGATGAAAAACCTTTGATTTTTTGAGGTTAATATTATTAAGAGATTGTATTATAGCTTCATAAATTTGTAGATTTTTCACATTTGGTGTGGTGTGCATGTTGCAAGTTTGGGGTGTAGTTTGAGTAGAGTCTAATGTGTTCACTCCAAATTTGTTTCAGTTGTTTATTGATGCTAGTTTTTATGTAAAACATATTTTTTGTACTTTCATTAGTTATATCATTAATTTAATCTAGAAGTTTAACATTTGTCATTTTTGTGATTTTTGGTGAAACTGTGTGAAGTGAAATTTATAATTTTATGTTCAGATTTGTGTTTATAATAAAATATGTAAAATTTATGTTATGTAAGATAATTAGGCCATTCCATTACTTATTTTTTATATTATCTATCAATATTCCAAGTTTAAATAAGTTTGCAAATGCATTTGTGTCAAAATTGCTAGTTTTTGGTTCAATTGTTGTAGGGAAAATTTGGGTGTTCTGATAGTTGAAATAAGATATATTTTCAGTTTGAATATTATTTTCTTGTAATTTTGGGAAGGGTTATCACACAACAAAAACAACCAATTACTTTTTCTCTTGGGTGTTAAGGTGGTCTGGCATTGAGCCTATTATAGGAAAAGTAACATTTTTTTCCAATTCTTCAGGCATGCACGTAACTTTAAAGAGTTGAACATCAGGTAAATTATATTATATTACATACACCAATTCACTATATTGAATACGTGAGAGGTGATCTAGGCCAAAATTAAATTTTCCTAGTTTCATGACCATGTAGAATTAGAACTCCTAAAAGAGGACAATCCATTGATAGATTCATCCATGTAACACTAACTTATTAACTAAATACTTGAGCACTTGATGATCTGTATAGAAGATAAATGGAGTGGCCAAAAAGTAGTGGAAAAAATTCTAGAGAACATAAAACATGGATAGGGATTCATGGTCTATAGTAGGGTAGTTTCATCAATCAATGTGAGTTTCTAGCTAGAAAATTAAATGGGATGATCAAGGTTTCCTTCATTGAGTTGTGAAATGATGGTTCCCATTACCATGCCTGAAGTGTCGACATGAATATGAAATGTTTGTGTGCAGTATGGGAACTAGAGAATAAGTGCAATCACCAATTTTTCTTTTAGAGCCTCAAATTCTTGTTGGTGTTTAGTGTTCCATATGAATAGGCCATTATGTTTGAGTATTTATCCCATAAGGGCTGCTATGTTAGAATAAATCTGAATGAACTTATGATAGAAACCCATGTGACTTAACAAGGTGCAAACCTCACATTGAGTGGTTGGAGCTCGAAGTTGGACAATGATTGTAATCTTAGCCGAATCCACTAGTAATCTATTTTTGAAAATGACGTGTCCCAACAAGGATCCCAAACGACATAGAAAAGATAATTTTTTTAATATTTAAAGAAATATAAAATTAACAATAGTTCTCTAACACAAGGAACAAATTATAACACTGGTCACACACTAAGCCATACATGGTCCAATCATCAAGGTACACCTAAAGGAAATTATGGATGAAATCCTTGAAGGCTTATAATACAATACATGAGAACACTATTAGTGCATTATTTAGGCCAAAATGCATAACATTAAACACAAAATAACCCCATTCAATTGAAAAGTTTGTTTTTTATTTGTCTTTCTCATCAATTTTCACTTGGTGAGAGCTAGAAAAACCATCAGTGAAAGTGTAGATCTCACAACTAGTAACACTTTCTAAAATTTCCTTTTTGAATGGCATTAAGAAAGGGCTAGTGACACATACAGTATTGAGTTGCATGTAATAAATACAAATGTGAATTTAATGTTGATCACCATAGGACTAACCCACTTAGATTCATCTATGGGAGTAATGACTCCAACATGCAACATACTATCAATTACTTCTTTAAATCTAGTGGAAAAAATAGGGTTCTTCTAATACGATCATTTTCTCATTGGTCAAACACCTTCAACCAATTTGATTTGAATCTTACCCAATGATGGATGCACTCCATTTATTTCTATATACTTTCATGGTTAAATTCCTTAATATTCTTACAAGAGTCAAAGATTTTGGTTAACTTAACATTAGACCAGTAATTACCCACATTTGCTACTTTAGGCATGTCCTCTGTTCCAATATTATGATGAACTATTTGGAATGGTGTAGAATATGGTTTCTTTTTTGAATACATAATATGCTTGACATCATATGCCTGATATTCTGTATGTAAGTATAAGTGGTCAAAAGTTGGTTATGATGGATCAAAGCTAGTACCCTCATCAACCTGATACATGACCTTTTGCTTTCCCTTTTATATCTATTACTGATAGGCATGTTCTTATTGAGTGTCAAATTATAATAGATTAAAGGTAGGAGTATTGGATTATTAAAATGTGGTCATATTTTCATCAAGTACACCATGTATGTGGTGTATGCTATCTTCAACCAATACATAATATCATACAACTACCTAATGGATTTCTTGCAAAGACAAATGTAAATCCATTCATGGAGAAGAAAATGAAAATGTTATAAGCAGACCATGTGTGATAAACTACTAAGTATTCATTTTCATATAGTTTTGTTTATGGATGTACCACACCCTGTCCCATGCATGTATAGTACCATATTAGGCATGAAATCATAAAGATTCTGGTAAAAAAGTTCCTTCGGCACTCTAAAGGATTTCACAGGTTGTTAGATGGTCTTATGGATAAGCAACACCATCATAACTCAAGGTGGCATAAACACAGTTGTCATGGTGGAAGCAACAGTGCATAGCGACACATACTTGTTCCCATGTCTGCAATTGGTATCGATGAGTATACCACCATCAAATAGTTTTTCTTTGAAACATAAAGTTAATCACATGTAAATGTTCATCCTCATTAACATGATAGTATTCTAATTTATGCAAATACTCTTTCACATTAATTTTACCATATAACTGAGGTGTATGTTCCAACCTTAAATGTGGAAGACTAAGGAGGTAAACATTTTTGTGCAATTGAGCTAACTCGGGGGAGGTACTTAAGTAGATATCAAGGACACCACAAAATTACCTTATAAGATCATATGTTCCTTGAGCCCATTGGTTATAAGCAATACTACTAGTGTTTAAAATGGATTGTGTATCTTCCTATTTTGATATGCTATCAAGAGTAGGATCCCCATGTTCATTTCCTTGGGTAGTGATGTAATAAATTATGTTGAGATCCTCATCAACATCAATAGTTTCCACAAAGGGAGTTCCTTAGTTATTATTTAGAGGAATGACCATGCACTGAGTGTCATTCTCAAAAATGATATAATGCTTCTAGAAACATAAGTCAACATTATTAGCATAGACCCAAGGTTTACCCAAAAGATTAGGAAAGTCATCATCTTCAACAAGTTTGATCACTTCAAAATCACTCTTAAGCATAACACCCAAGATGTTGACTATGACATATTTGAAAACACCTATAGGCAATGCCTGAGTCTTATTGGACATGAAAAAAACATGTTGGTAAGGTTGCAAAGTGGGGTTCACCATCTTTTTCAGGTATCTTTTATTAGAACATTAACCTCCACATCAGTGTCCATTAGTATATCATGAATCATCCAACCATTAATGGATGCATTTACAAGGATTTCTTTGTCACATTCTATATTTTTTTGGATATGAGTCTCTTGTCTAAGTTCATGGTTAAAGCGATGATCCTCTGAAGACTTTGCCATTTGTTGTCACAGCCAATTCTTCAGGATGGGGATGATGTCCTCACTAAGAAATAACTTGCACAACTAACTAAATTCATCATGCCCATGGGTACCATAACTTTTTGCATGTTGATATGCATGATATCATCCTTATCTCTTAAGAACTTCATTTCACCTTGGAGCTCCCATGTAAGGCCATTATGTCATGCAACACCTCTTTATGATGTTTGGCATTTGGATAGTGTTGTACATGAGTTTTTTCATGCTAAGAATTTTTATCATGTGAATTTGAAACAACATGTTGGGAATGAGCACTATATACAATAATATTTTTAAAACTTTATCAATTACTGATGCTTTCTATCTTTCAAGAACCCATCAAGTCTTAATCTCTTTGAATGCACACTATAAATGGTGCAATGGGAAAGAGGTAGGAAAACCATTAGTGCTTCATAGGATTGTTGTCCCTTAATATCACTTGCTATCTACACAAACATATCCTAAAAACATTCCCCTAAGTTTTGTCTCCTCATTTGCACCCTCCTCTAGTCATTTTACACTTTCATTAGCCCTTCCCTAGCATAAAATCCCTTTTAGTAGTTTACGTTACACTGTCATCCCCATTGACCTTGTAATCTAATTATTAAAACTTATTTAGGGTCTAGGTCATCCCTTGGCTGACCTAAACTGAGACCTAATTTATTTTTTGTCATTAATGATACAAGGTCGATTAGGTCGACCTTATTGGCCTAAACCTTTAAAGAAGACTAGGGTTAGATCCACCTATATAAACACATCCATTTCACCATTCTTTGAGAGAAAAAAAGATTTAATTATTCATTTTCACTTCTTTACAATCTACTCTTCTACCATTCTAATTGAAGAGTCTTAGCTTAGGGTTTCTACTTAGAGAAGAATCTTGTCTTGTGGAAAAGTCTTGGATGCTTCTTTATTAATGATCCTTACAAACCAAAACAACCTCTTGTGAAGCACCTTTGGCCAAGGGAGAGATTGACTCTCGATGGGTTCATCTTCAAGGTAAGTATTTCTAACTTTTCTCCACGCTTTAATAGATAGAAGTAGTATAAGTAATGGCTTTTGAATATATTGCTCTCTCCATGCATTAGGGTTTTATCTATACATAGTTTAATTATGATTCTCTTATGCATGTTTAATTTTATGTTTACTAACCCCCATTTTTTGACATAATATTTGGTGAGCACTATATTATACTTTACTTTAATTATTATTAGTTTAGTGAACATGAAAACATAGGACCTAGTGAGGGTTATTGCATAGTTTTACTTAATTGGAGGCTTTGGAACCCTCCTTAGTGATATTATTATGGTAAGAGATTCCTTGGCTAGGTATAGAGCATTCATTTTAGTCGTGACCTTGAATATATAATGTATCCACAATTGGAAGCGTACGTAGGATTTATCTTCTTTGAGCTATGGTTGCTTTGTAGATATGTTGCATTTCCCATTGCATACATTCTAATGAACCCAACATGAATCTAACACTTGTAGGTTTTATTTCACGCCACCATTTTTATCAATTTTTATATTTTTCCATATTTTTAGTATTGTATCGAACCATTTAGCTTATTTCTAACTTTTTGTGCATAAGTTTAACACATAATCACTTTAAAATGACTCTATTTTTTCTATGCATGTCTTCATCAATTACATGTTATTGGATCAAATAGTTTGGCACAATACTCTTCTTCAGTCCCAGATTAGCATACATTGTTGAATAGGTTGACTCTATCTGCTAGTTATTTCTTTGAGCATAAAGGTCAATGAACACTATTGAGCAAGTCAACCTTGTTCCTTATTCTTCTTTAGCATATAGAGTTTTGTAAACTTCATCGAGCCAGTCGATCCAGTTTGCAAAATTTAAAAGTATCAACTAAGGCATTATAGCATAAAATTTTCAACCTTAATAATCTTCAAGCCCACCAAGGTTCCTTTCTTTCCTCTCTCTATCATTTCAATATTTCTTTCAGTTCTATTTTTCACAAGTTAGCATTCTTTAAAATTGTAACCCTATAGCTAACTAGGTTGACCTAGTCAACTTATTAAACTATGTTCTTAAAGACCTTGCTACTAAAAAATAGTAGTGATCTAGTTGAATTTGTTATGTACTTTTTGCATAAAATGTCACTTGAGCTGGCTTTGTAATATTCTTAATCAAGGAATTAATAACTATTTGCTAGTAATTAATTCACATTTCTTTTTCAGATATTTACATGCTTAGAGTAACTCACATAGTCTAAATAGGTGGTTTTTCAAATCACTATTTTAGTCACATTATTTTACTCTTTTGCACATATTACCAAATCACATAACTTTCAAAGCAGATTTAAACATTTGTATTTCCAAGGCCTACCTACTTGGATTTCATCACCAAGGAGGAAGCTAACATGGTTTTATGGTCAAGTATAAATATGTGGTTAATGGTATATATTATCAAAGCACCTAACATCCTTGTTGTGAGATTGTGAAGTGAGGGGGTAGGCACTAATACTAATCTAGTACAATTGCCAACATAGATCCCTTTACGCCCAAACATCTTGAAACCATCCATAGATTACTTTCTAGTTCCCTATTTCAACCAACTTTCCTATCACATTTAAATTAAAACTTTCTAAATAATCTAATAACACTTAGGGTGACCAATTATTTAGCATTTACTTTTTGGTTGATTGCTTGTTCTTTGATCATTACGTGTTGTATTTCAAAAACTTGCATCGGCCATTGTTGGTGCAATATTTTGTCTTATGTTCCCTAATTGGATCAATCACATTGATCCAATTGTTTATGCATTTGATTTCATTCTTGATTTAATTATCTTACAAAAGTTCCTCCTCTATTTTAAAATGTTGTCATCCTTGTCTATACAATCTCTCACATAATATGTTTCTCCTTCCTACCTATACTACATATTCAACTTACATGATTGTGTCTCTTATCTTTTTGTTTTACACTTTGTCCAGCAGTAACAAAGAGATCATTTGGATTAGAGGAAAAACTTCTGAGATGCTTCAAAGAATTTGAAAACGCGCATGTCTCTTGTGCGTGCGCTCCCTAAGATTTTGAAATCACCTGTAGAGAATCCGTCGCCTGTAGAGAATCTGGTGGTCGATGTGACTAGGGCCACCGTTTCATGTGGGGTTTCGCCTGTCAGTAAGGGAAGGGACCAAAAAGCTTTTTCAGCTACGGGAACTGGAGAAACAATGGCTCTGCGTTCGGCCTTCGCTCCTAGTGCAGGGTTTGGACCTGGGGGGAGAACCTTTGCGGATGTGGCAGCCTTTGAAGCAGATATACATGAAGCATTGCCTCATGCAACATTCGGACAAACTCGCATTTCACTTGTAAGTGCTTTAAAACCTTTGAGGGTTACTCTAAACCCTGATTTAGTGGAAAGCATTGGCCAATTAGAAGAACAATTTTCTTCCTGTGCTGCCATTTTTCATTTTCGTGGTTTTTGGCCTTCTATTGTAGATCTACAGGATTGGATTTCAAAGAATTGGCTACAAATAAAAGAAGGTCAGATCCATCTGTGTGCCAAGGGTTTTTTTATAGTCATATTTAAAAGCCCTGAAGATAGAGAATCTATTCTGTGTCACAATATTTTTTCATGGCAGGGCAGATTTCCTCTTATGGCCAAACCTTGGCATAAGGATTTTAATCCTCTTTCAGAATCCTTTAACAAGATCCCTATTTGGGTGCGGCTCCCTTATCTTCCGTTACAAGTGTGGCAAAAGGAGGTTTTTGAAACAATTGGAAACGCTATAGGGGATTTTTTATATGATGAAGAATGCTCGACTCTTCTCCATTCGACTTGTGCATGATTTTTGGTAGATTTGGATGTTACTAAGGGCCTTCCTGAGGCGATTTGCCTTGAAACCCCAAAGGGCACCTGGACACAAATTTTGGATTATGAGGGAATCCCCTCTAGGTGCAGGATATGCCACCAAATGGGACATATTGCTGCTCATTGTGCTGTTGGAAAATCTCATCCCAGACGTACACCTTCTTGGTGGTCTAAGGGCTCCCCTGAACAAAATAGTGACAAGCAACCTCTGGAAGCTACTTCAATATCCGAGACTGAGAAAGAGGAAAGTTCGCAGTTTGAACCAGAAGATGAAGAGGATTCATTGGAGAATCATTCTATTGAAGCCCTTAAGGTGGCTGTGGTTAGTGATACTATTGAGACAGAGGAGGCGGTGGTATCTTCTCCTATTCTGGAGGATCTCTCAAAGAGCCAGACTGTGCTTAACTCTCAAAAGGACGTTATGCCCTCTGGAATCCAAAGTATATTGTCTTCTGAGGCATGGGTTGCTGAGGCAGCTAAGGTGGAGGATGGTTGGACAGCAGTAAGGAGAAAGAAATCTAAGCCTTTGGTCCCTCCTCTTGTTATGAATCTCCGATCATGTGAAAAAAAAATTCATCTAAAGTTCCCTTTCGTTGACCAGTTTTTTCAGGGGCAGTAAACTGGTTGGGTTTACTGGTTATTGGACTGGAAGGTTGTTCAGCGAGCTGTCCCAATTGGTTAACTTTCAGTTCAGTGTTTTGAATGATGGTTGTATGGTTATATTTGATGGGTACAGGTCCCGATAAAACCTGGTTTTGATTCTTTTCTGTAAGTAGGTTCTTTTGTTAACCTGGCTGTGCTTAAAGGTTTATCTCTCCCTTTGTAATGGGTTTCGGAGTCCCTTCAAAACCTGTTTTTACCTTAATATAAAACATTATTCTATCAACCCAATTGACTATGTACCTATTGGTAGACCCTATTGACCAATCTTATTCTTTTATCTAGCCGACTTAGTTCTTTATTTGGCCAAATATGTCTTTTATTCTCTTTCTTGTTTACTAAATTTTGTTTCTCTCATCAAGCATCATGAAATCCCCTATCAGAATCTTTTTAAACAACTTGAATCCATTTAGACACTATAGGGGGTGCTCTTTTCTTCTTATTTTTAGCTTTCAAGGAATCTTCCAATGCCCACCCACATATCGCTTTAGCCTTTGGGGCATCTTGCGATGCCCATCCCTACATCCAATTACCCAATGGGGCATCTTATGATGCCCAATTTTATTACACATTGTATGTTACCAAACTAATTCAACTTCAATAAACCTTCTAAGACATATAGGCTTATCTCTCATGCTTATCTTTAATATAAATATTAGCTTAGATCTTCCCTCTTCTCATACTTTCTATATGATATCCTTCTAACACTTTTTGTAGGATACTTACATGGTCTCACCCTTTGCAATAGTTCTCTCTTTATACAAACCTTAGTCCTTCCTTTTATTCCTTTGGTTCTCTTTTTATCATGAGTTACATTGTAAAACCGTGGATAGGACCCGGTCTTCCTCATGACTTCCTTTTATCCTCTTTGTTTTCTTACTTTCCAATACTTTTTTTTTCACCCCCTTGAGTTTTTCTTTTATGGGTTGTAGTGTAAGACCATGGATAGGACTTGGCTTTTCTCACAAATATCTTATTTTTTATTTACTTTTTATATGCTTTGTACACCCTCATGGGTTTCTCTTTTATGAGTTACAGTGTAAGACCATGGATAGGACATGGCCTTCCTCATGAAATTACCATATTTCATTCAATATTCCTTGTATAGAATGTGTTTTGAAATGGTTTCAAGTTTGTGATCCTTGTTCTCAACTTTGGATTTTGATTATTTGATATATAAAATTTCCACAACTTGTGTTAGCATGTTTTCCTACAATTCCCTAATTATTATGATAAAGAACTTTAATGTCATTGTATCCCTTTTTCTCCCTTTGTCACATTTTTTATGATTTATAGTTTTCAAATTATTTCATGTTTCATTCCTCTTGATTTCTTTTTCTTTCACTCCACATTGGATAAAACAATGTTGAAGTCAAGATAACACTTTTATTTCACCTGACTTAATAAAGACTCTTAGACACCATGCTCTTTGAGTTATCTCTCTTGGCAACTTAATTCAAAGTATTCAAATGAAATTAATCTTTAGCACCCATGTTTGGTCTTCTAAATCCATATGGAGGAATAGAAATATCCATCAAGAAAATTAAAAGCCATATCATTTGAGACACAAGGCAACGATATACAAAAAGAAACATACAAAATTTAAAATTCAAAATCACATAAAAATATGTGATTACAAGCACATCTCTTATCTCCAATCGAAGCTCAAACTCTATAGTTGGCCTCATAATAGAGATGAGGTCCATTGGGGTCCGGTAGGCCACTAGATTGGAATAAGAGAATTTAACAAATTATATGGTGCTACCTATTTTATTATGAAAGTACCCAATCTTCATAGTAGATTGACAACTCTATTAGGGATCCTGAGGAACATGGAACACATTGTTGGAAGGTAGGTCCATTTTAGTTTTCATGCATATAGCCTTCATGGGATGATCTGCCTACTATATTTGTTGATCTAAGACTTATGTAGCTAATAGAAATTTTTCAGAGTCCTTAAGACAAACTTAATTTGAGTGTCTTGACTTTGATAAAGAGTTCCTCTACCTTGGTTTTTCCTCTATTGTCCCCTCCACCCATTTCATTTTTCCCCTTGACAAGAAAGTGTGATTCTCAATCTATTTTCCTTTCTTATATATTCCATCTTCTTCACATCTTAAACACATGCTATCACTACTTTGCTTCAATTTTATCTATCTTTAGAACCAAAAAATATGTTTGAGTGACTATGGATTATTTTATTTAAACCATGGCTTTCCATCCCATCATCACTTTGATTTATTTTACCATTTGTTATTATTATACTACCCTTTGTTTTTGCAGACATCTGAGTCTATTTCTACTTTTATGTAATTTTTTCATTGTTGAGTGAGGTTGGCTTGTTACTTTTCACTCACTGATGTTGTTTTCCCATTTTTACTTGCCCATCTTTGTTTAAGTAAGGATTGTTACTAATTTTACATTGATGTTTGATTACCATCTTTTTTGACCTATATTCTTGGTTTGACTTGGTGAGTTTGCCTTTCTTACTTAAAGTTTACTTGTTTGAGTTTTTGGTCTTTAGTTGCCTTCAATTTTTGGTTACCTAATTTACTTTAAATTTTGACTTGGTCATTTGGTTTAACATAGTAGTAGTCACCCTAGTTTGCCAAATTTTTAAGTACATTCCATCCACATAACATCAATTCTCTTCGCTTTCCTGTGTTTGTTTATTTATGCTCTTTAGTTTTGTATCCTTGGGTTTGTCAAAAGTATTCTCTACACCCTTCATGATCAAAAATACAAACATGTTAGATAACCATACAATGATAAAGATAAGTCAAGGTACGCATTAATTTTACTTTTTAGTTATTTTCCTTTCAATCATTTAAATTTCAATTCTTTTTGCTTTAAATTACTGTAACTTTTTTTAGCTTCAACTTCGTGTGTTACTATGTTCTTTCTTGAAGCACCATCCCCTATTGCACCTGATTAACACATGATGAGCTTCAAGTGGGGCATATGTATACCCTTAATATTTTTAAAACTTTATGAATTATTGATGCTTTCTAGCTTACAGGAACCCATTGAGTCTCAATCTCTCTGAGTACACATCTTAAAAGGTGCACCGAGAAAGGGGTGGGCAGACCATTGGTGTCTCACAAGACTATTGTCTCTTAATACCACTTGATATCTACACAAACATCTCCTAAATAAAATCCCCTAATATTTGCCTCCTCTTTTTCACCCTCTTCTAGTCATTTTCTAATTTCATTAGCCCTTTCCTAGCCTAAAATCCTTTTTAGTAGTTTATGTTACACTGTCGGCCCCATCGCTTTGTAATCTAATTAATAAAACTTATTTAGGGTCCCCTAGATAAATTATATTGAGACCTAATTTATTATTTTTTAATAATGATACAAGGTTGATTGGGTCAACCTTGTCGGCCTAAACTTTTAGAAAGGACTAGGGTTGGATCCACCTATATAAACACATCTATTTCACCACTTTAGAGAGAAAACAAGAGTTAATTATTAATTTGCACTTATTTACAATCTATTATTACACCATTATACTTAAGGAGTCTTAGTTTAGGGTTTTTACTTGGAGAATAATCTTGTCTTATGGAAAAGTCTTGGATGTTTTGGCCTTTTTTAGTGATCCTTACAAACCACAACAACCTCTTGTGAAGTACCTTTGGCCAAGGGAGATATTGAGTCTCGATGGGCTCATCTTCAAGGTAAGTATTTCTAACTTTGATATATTTTTTAGTAGATACAAGTACCATAATTAATGGTTTTTGAACATATTTCTCTCTCCATGCATTAGGGTTTTACTTATACATAGCTTAATTAAGATTCTCTTACACATATTTACTTTTATGTTTACTAACCCCTATTTTGTGACATAAAATTTGGTGATCACTATATTAGAATTCACTTTACTTGTTATTGGTTTAGTGAATATGAAAACATAGGGCCTAGATAGGGTTATTGCATAGTTTTGCTTGACTATAGGCTTTGGAACCCTCCCTAGTGATATTATTATGGTAAGAGATCCCTTGGCTAGGTTTAATAGATCCATCTTGGTCATGACCCTGAATATATAATGTATACATAATAAAAGTGTAAGTAAGATTTATCTTCTTTGAAATAGGATTAATTTATAGATATGTTGCATTTCTCATTGCATATAAGTGCCACTCGGAGTAGTGACATTAACCTTGGGTACAAATAGTGGAATGGTGGGGTGTAGTCTCCACTAAGCATTTAGAGTTTTTGAAACATGTATCATTACAACACCATTATAATTCTATTCTTTAGTAATATTAGCATAAAATTATGGGCATTCTTCCAGTTAATGCTCATTTTTACAAAAAAACAAAAATGTGGTAAACTGCACAATCACGCTAGTAGTGGTTTAGAGATCTACACTTGTCACATGTCCTAGGTGGAAAGTGACTACCTCCTCATCAATTTCCATGCCCTTGACCTATGAAAGATATAATCCCACTAGTTTTTTATGTATTATAAATAAAACATTGGTGAGTACCTCATGCTCATGCTTCATGAATCTCATTGATGACTTGACAGTCATTAATATCATGGGTATATGCATCACATATATTAAAACATAGTGACACTTTGGCTTGAGTGTCACGTTATAGCAAAGTACAAGTTTGTGCATCATGGTATTCCTTGAATATTTCACATGACTATTTTAACATGGCATGAACATTTCTTTATGGACAATTATTCTTATTATGACCTTCTAATTCATAGTCAACACACTACATGCCAATACAAGTGTCATGAGCATTATTGACAGTAGGCTTCTCTAGCTAAGAAACCAAAACAATAATTTGGGCCTCCATAAAGGGGATAATTCCCATGTTTATGATTCTCATAGCTTCAACATAGAGGGTAGATTTTAGTACCTAACACAAATCAATAAAGGTCTTGTGGGATAAGGCTCATTGAAAAGGAAGTGATAACCCTCCTACAAACCATTGAGCATGCTGCATTGGATTGATTTAAAATGATAGCTTATAAATAAGGGTTTTAAGATGAGAATAATATGCATGCCCACTCTTTAGTTAGATCTTGCATAATATATTTTAAAGTAGCAATATTTTATTTCTCAAACTCAAGAATCTCAAATTATTGAATAAAATAGTTTTCAACAACTCATAGTTTACAAAGAGGATTAAAATTTCAATACCACTTATGCACGTGATCTTATAGGGTATTAGAAAACTAAGTTGCCTTTCATTTATTATAAATTATGCCTTGCACCCACCAAATGAGTTCACACTTGTGAACATGTTTAGCTACATTCTCAACACCTCAATACTTAGAAAGATAGAGTGTCACCTCATAGTAAACTGTAGGTACACTGGGTGGTTGCAGTGGACCTTATGGTGGAACTCTTCAAGTTCTTCTTGAACCTTATAGCAGAGATTTTCCAATTCCTCTCAATACACCTCTTGATCCTCCTATACCTCTAATAAAACCATCACTGGTACTTCCTCCCACACCTCTTGTAGTAATATGAACACCTAAAATATTGGGCACTAAGGGAGGTTAATTAGTTAGAGTTGGGCCTATTTTTTTCCCACTACTTATATTCATTCAACCTAACATTCCAAGGCTGGCCATATGTCTTAACTACATTGGAAAGGTAAATATTAATGGTAAATTTAGTTGGCCTCATTGTAAAATGTTACTTCAAACTTGTTTTCTCAGAGTTTCTTCTATGAACTCAACTTTAGATTTGACTTCAAAATTCACACTACCAGTATCCCAATTTCTTATAATAATTTCATCAAACTTAGATGCATGAAAATATGCTATGGTGGGGGAATTGGGTCTATTTGTATTGGGTTATGCTATCATCAATGCTTGTCTTACATCTTTTGCACATACCTGTGCCAGTGAAAGGCATGAATAAGTGGTTAGGGAGCACTCACTATGACTTTATTTTGGAATATTATCATTGATGTAAAAATAATTTTAATTGATGTCAACAAAATTGCCAATATAAATTTCAATAGAATTTTTAATGAGATTATCAAAGAAAATATCAACAAAATTTTCAACAAAAATGTTAACATAAATGTCAATAAAAATGTCAATGGACACATATTTTGATGAAGAGGTGCCTCTTGAATGGGATTCCTCATTTTTTAGGAGCATTTAGAGGCTATATAAGGTGGATAGAAGATTGGAAAACATATGGAATTACTTATTTCTATCATTCAAGCATGAGCAATTTTTTTTGGAAAAGAAGATGGAATTGAATTTTCCATCATTCATTGATGAAACAAAAAAAGTAAGGTGGAAGATTGTTTCAATAGAGTTTAGTGCCTTAGAAAGAAGATATTGGTGTCTCTTTCTAAGTTGGTGCTTAGAAATGGGGATTAGTGTGTCTAGTAGGTTCGTGCCTAAAATTATTTAGCAGTGGGGATTGGTGTCTCTAGTGGGTTGGTGCCTACAAATTATTTAATGATGGGGATTGGTGTCTTCATTAGGTTAGTGCCTAATATTTTTGTAAGAATAATTTTATTTATGGTTGGATTTGGATAGTATATCCAAGCAATCATTTTTTATTGAAAGGGTCTCCAAGTAAATCTCGTGGTATTCTTGTGTTTTTAATTTTTGATGTTGTGTGATTGATATTATTGTGATTATCAATTTAAAAAAATAAAATATTACCTTATACTAACTCACCCCGCTCTCAGTGTGATCTAGGTATTTGACTCCAGAGAGGAGGTTATATGGTGTTAGTTTTAAAAATAATGAAATAAATACAATGAACAAGCTAACATCTCTAGGCCTGGATCATGGGGGGAGCTTAGTGAACAAACAAAATGAAGACATGACTAAAATGTAAAGAAATGACAACTTCTTTACCTTCCTTGATTGATCCAAGATGATGTGTTCATTGGCTTACTTGGATTGTGTAAAAAAGGTCTTCATCAATGGGACTTCGCTATCTCCATCTCTTCTTGGCACCATGGTTGGATTAATGGCTTGGCTTGATTTTAACATTATAACACTATGAGTTTTGCTTGATGAATCAAATCTAGCATTATAACTCTACTACGTTCCAAGATCTCTAAATGAAGAGCTCTAGGCTTACTTTTATAGGATTTGAAATGACTTGGAATGGGTTAAATATTAACCTTGGTTGGCTTAATTAACCCCAATAGGGTTAAAAGGTGTCCAAAATCTCTTGATTAGCATGAATAGGTGTGCTTTGAGATATTTTACATTTGGACAAATCACAAAAGGTCATGATTAGCTTCTAAGATGATCTTTAAGATATTTATTGAATTTTCCTTTTTGACAATTGATTTATTTACTCATGGATGAATTCAATTAGGATTATGATTAAGATTTGAGGTTAATTAACCTTTGTTAGGGATTTGAACATTTGTGCAAGATTTTGATTTATTCAATGTGTAATTATTCAATTTAATTGATTTATGGGCCAACTTGATTTATTTTCATGGTTATGAATCCAAATTAGAGGTATTTATAGATTCTTAGCCTAGATTTTTAGAGGTTTGTAAGAATTGCTCTAAAGTTGGGTATAAAGCCATTGGTGATCAATTTTAGATTTATACAGTTTGTGCCTATTTGGGAAGATGTTGCAAACTGTACGCACAAAAATGTCTTCTCAAATAATGAGAAAAGGCCTATATGACTGAAAGAAGATGATGATTGAAGAAAAATCACCAAAAAAATATTTAGGAAGCCTATAATGATGACGCCCCCTTGAGGGAGTGGCCATCACATGTTTGATGGATGACTCCTCAAAAAATAATAAAGAATAAATGTGGAATTAACCCATGGGTGAGATTAATCCAAATGATAAAATTATTTCATGCATTGATGTGTTAAAAAAAGTATTGATTTTTCCAAAGGTAGTTATAATCAGTAATACAAGTCAAAATAATGGTTTGCCCAAAGGAGGTTATAAACATTAAAATGACCTGAATTGGATAAAGATGATTGATTAATTGTGCCACAGTAGGGTAGATTAGTAAGCATAACTCAAGGATATAACTTGTTTCACACATAAAATACGACGAGGCACACACATAGACGTGATGGTCTAATGACTGAAGAAGCCACAAACTAATAAAGTGATGAATAAAATAATAAGAATGCATAAAGTGATGAATAAAATAATAAGAATGGATCAATGGAAATGATTTAGTTATACCTGTTAATGAGGAGATGCTCATCCTGATTAGCATGGATATAACTAGAATGGTCAATGGGTTGATTTAATCAAGATGGGTGGAAGGTTTTACCATGGTACCAAGGAGAAACTTCTATGGTTCGATTGCTTGTAAAACCTCTTGAGCTAATTTTTACTGTAGCACATGATGGTAGGCATCATGATAGAATACCATGAGGACTTGGCCAAAATATGCATAAGGACTGACTCCCGATCTAATAAAAATGTGAAAATAATGGACCAATGATAAAAACCATGATGATAATATTGACGTATGAATATGGATGGACTCAATAATATTACACAAAGAATCACCCAATGAACACATATAAACCGAGTTGAGGAAACAATGTTGAAAGCAAACAAATAGGTAAGCAAGCAAGAAAATAAATTAAAAAATAAACAAATAGAAAGATTTAAAATAAAATTAATAGAAAACATCCTAACACTGGATTTACCCCAGTAGGGTAGTTTGAGGATGACTAACTAGGCTTAGAAAGGATGAATGTTTTTGGAGTTTTCTAAGCATATCAACTCAATTGAGAATGATGTGACACTAAATGGTCTAAGCTCACAAAATAATGAGAGCGTGACTAACTTGAATGGATGGTCACAAAATTTTGAGAGCATGATGGAAAAGGGGGACTGAGATAGCCTTAATAAGAATTGAGTATGACCCACATAGTCCCAAAATAGACCTAAGTCATAGTAGTTCCACCTTACAATGGAGGAATATGACTAGTGTAGTAGCCAATTCAAAAAAATAGACATAGTTGGTATAGTGACACAATATGACATAGGAATGGCTAGTTGGTATGTCAAGGCATAATAAACAAATATCTCCTCTAGTTTGCCCATAGGTGGTTATAACTAGGATACAACAGATCAGATCAATGATACTAATTTACCCATAGGTGGTTATAATTAGTAGAAAGACTAGTGAAACACCAATTTGCCCCAATAGGAAAATATAATCAAGCTCACATAAACAAACTTGATATAATAATGGAATAAGAAATGAAGGATGAAACTACCAAACTTTTGTTATACTACTCCAAAATACTACTATCTGGAATGTTTGAAACAACTGCCAAAACTAATCTGATTCATCATGATGAAAATGTGAAATAATGGATGAACCAAGGTCAAACGAGATAGATAAGTGATAGGCAAAGTGATAGGTTGGTAGGTTGATAGGATGATAGGAAGGGTTGACCCTAAGTGATGAGGTAAATGGTCAAGGTATATGACAATGACAAATGGTATGGTAAATTGAAATGGTATGGTACATGTGTCTGGTTGATGATGGTGGTTGGGTTTCGATGTGTTTAGCTTGGGTATGGTTGGTTGGTTTTGGATGTGTTTGGCTTGGGTATGATTTGTTGGGTTTGGATGTGTTTGGCTTGGGTATGGTTTCTAGCATTCTTGATGATGGGGAGATGCACGTCCTGCTCAGCAAATGATATAACTAGAATAGTCAATCATGTTAATTTCTAGCCCACACCTAATCTAAATAGATCCTCTATCAAGAACAAGCTATAGATTTGGAGACAAATGATGTTATTGTGATCTTTGTTGGCTATTGATTATGATTCTTTTAAACATCAAGACAAGGTATCTTTGTATCCTTTGCAAAGGAAAGTGCTGCCAAGGATGGTAAATAGGGATAAATATTTGTTGATAGGTTTGTTTGTGAAATGGAATCATGGATGATAATGGAATGGATGATGGTTGGGAAATAAAAGAAGATTGGGATTTTCAGGCACACATAATGTTATTGATTCTAGATTCAACATAACTTTGGATGTGGCAAGGATGAAAACTTCTAAATATTCTTTTGATAAGACCACTAGATTTTGCTATTGTTTGGGCCTGAGAGTAGATACCATCTAATTAGGCTATAGATTGGAAGCTATATTGAATTGATCTTTGATTTTATCTTCATCAATCAGTGAAAAAAATTTGTGCTTAGCTATTGGTGCTTCGATGAGGTTTCTACCAATGAAGTTGTATTTTTTGTCCTGTAGTGCCTCTAAGAAGGTTTCACTAAGGAATATTGACTTTTAACTTTGATTGTCTTCTAGTGCCTCTGACAAGGTTTCACTAGAATATGTTGAGTTTGAACTTTGATTGTCTCTTAGAACCTTCAAAAAGGTTTCACTAGGAGATTATTCTTCTTCTACATGAATGTGGTCTTGCCCTCCTTACTGATCTTCAATTGATATGTCATCATGGATGCAATTAAATAAGGTGTGATTATGTCAGTCCTAATCGACACCTGTGAGAGGTGGAATGCCAATGTAATGGCTATGTTGGTTAATGGTAATGTCCTTGGATGAGGAAACACAATGCTCATAGAAGATACTAAGATATCTTATATCGATGCTGATGTAATCATCTTCAAAAACCATATAAGGATCACAAATGTATTCAAATTGATCTATGATGCATGCATAACTAATGTAAAACAACCATGAACATATTCTATTTTTGAATTTGATTTTGACTTAAAGGACATTGAATCCAATGTTGAGACTGATGTTGATTCTACTTCTAATTCTAAATATGATGTCAATTCAATAATAAAACCTAACTTCAATGTTGATTCTTCATTTGGTGTGGATGTTACTATAATGATGTTTTGTTGAATGCTTGGTATTAGGCAAGTAATAGCCTGTGATGGCATAATGAGATCCATAAAGACTAGTTTATCAAAGTGAGACTCCACAATGGTGGGACAAAGATTAAGATACAACTCCTCAATTATTGACTTGTCAAGGGGAGGGTCTTAAAAAATAGGCATATTATTAGAAGATGATTCATCATAGGTTGACTTATAAAAAATGGTTGGTTAAAAAAAAACATCTTAGATTGGCTAGTTCTCTTGTCTTGGTTTACAAGTAGTTGTAAACTACCAGTTTAGAATACATTTTGGTCTTCAAATGATTGGCTCAGTTGGAAAAGTATTGATTGGATTGGTTGGGTTATTGATTGGATCAATTAGGGTACTAATTAGATTGGTTGGGGTTTTGATTGGATTGGTTTGGGTTATGATCAGATTGGTTGGGATTGTGATTGGATTAGTTGGGATTATGATTATATTAGCTAGGATTATGATTGGATTGGTTGGGGTTTTCTAAAGTGGGGAAAAATTGGAACTGGATGAGTAATGGTTAGTAGTTGAATTATGTTAGGGCATTGATAAGCATGATTTCTCACATGAGCCACATGATGAAGTCCTGTAATGGTAGCGATAGGGCATTATGAAGCTTGGTTGCTATCATGAGCCAAATGATAAAGCCATAGAATGATATGGTTGGGTCATTATGGGGCTTTCTTGTTTGTATAAGCCAAAGGATGAGGTCATGATATAGAAATGGTTAGGCATCATGGATTTTGATTGCTCACATAAGCCAAAGGATAAGGTCTTGGAATAGAAATGGTAGGGTGTTGTGGAGCCTGGTTGCTTGCACAAACCAAAGGAATAGGTTTTGGAATGGTAATAGTATGATGTTATGGAGCCTAATTACTCACATAATCCAAAGCATCCAAGTCCTCATCATAAACCACATCATCTCAATTTATGATGATTGAAGGATTTTGACTTTCCCCAAAGAAGTCATAAACAAAGCCATCAAATCAAAGTCATTTTGTGCATCATTATATCATAACTTGGATTGTACATGGATCCAACATAAGTGTATCTAGACATATTCAAATTAATGAAGAAAGATCTAAAAATAAAATGGCTTAGAGTTACACAAACTCTAAAAAATAATGTCTAAAGGACAAATGGTTCAAACATGATCTAGCTTGGTCGAAGGTGGAGATGTATCTCCAAACAATGGTCTTAAAATGGAGATGTATCTCAAAAATAATCTATGCTAAAACTTGGCATAAAATAGGCTAATATAAAATGTCATACACACAAAAAGTCAAGAATTTGAATATAAATTGATGTGTCAAACGTTATGTCCAAAGTGTTCCAAGCAAGTCTAAACTAGGAAAGGGAAATGTTACTATGTCTTTTGTCCAAACGTGGAGTCAAAATCTAGACTCAAATAGGTTGTGCTAGGAATTTGACCAAATGGTGTCAAAATCTAGTCTTTAAACAAAGATGATGATGGGATTTTAATTTAACAAACTTGAAACACTTTGACATAAACCTAGCACATGGAATCAAACATAAACATGATCATTTGGTATAAGGCACAAGATAAAAGGCACCGAGAGAAAGGTTGTGCTTTCCCAAATAAAGGCACAAATAATGACAAGGATGGGCTATGTGATTAAACAATCAATAGTTTTCAAATTTGGATAATCAATTAAATTAAGTTACACAACCCAAAAGAGAAATATCTATGTATCAGCCCCTACGTGTTGAGGCTTAAACAAGAATCAATCAATGTTTGAATCCAAAATTGAAAAAGTTAATTGAAAACTCAAATGTTGAAAGCTAGGCTATAGTTGACCAAATAAGCTAGACAAATTTGAATGACATGACTATGCTAGACAAGGATCCAACAAGACTCAGATAATTGGTTTTGACAATGATAGTTGAGACATAAGATAAGACAAGTCAATTGAAATAATTTGAGCAACCTAATGACATTAATACTCTAAAAAAATGTGATAGTTTTTTTTTTCAAAGACATGTAAGGTGTAAGACTTGAAAATGATTTGGGCAGAACAATGGTACCCATTTCAAATAAGTGACACACACAAACAAGTTTATCAAAATTCTAAGACAAATATGTGTGACAAAATGACCAACATAATGCCTCTTTGAACAAAAGAGTGATGTATAAACAAACTCTATTGGATGTGGTTTAAAAAACAAAAAAGAGTTTTAGTCTCAAAATACCAAGAAATAAAGAATAAATGACCAAAATACAACTTAGTATAATTAGCCTAAATCCTATCAAGGTGTGGCATTGTGGGGTTGACTAAAACCTACAAGTTTTTAACCATCTATATTGATCCCATGTGCACACACTTTCACGTATGCACACAAGATAAGCAACATGTTAGTTGAGTCCATATCGATCAACTTGTTGTGAAAAGGTCTTTTCTTTTTCACAACCACTATGTCCATCACTTTCTCAGTGTAGTGCGATGTCCATATGAATCATACATCCCATGCCTAACCTACCACTAACAAATATGGTTTAACCACTCAAACCACCATCCCAATGGGGTGATCCCAATTTGTATACCCCCCATGAAGAGGGGTTGAAACACTACCAAGAGATTAAATCCCAAGTCAATGCTTCCATAAATAACTTGTGAGAGGTAATGACACCCCCTTCACAAGCCAAAATGCATGAAAATAAAAGATAAGTAGAAAGACTTTAGGGTTGCTTTTAGATCACTCATTACTATGCGAGTTGTGGGGAGAGCTTAGGCAAAATTCTTTCTATGCCTTGGAGTAGGCACTAAAATGAAATTAAAAGGCACTTTTGATCTTGTGATTTCCCTATAGGGGATAGGGGGAAGCATACACATGCTATCCTTTTTGCAAAACAAACAATCAACAAACAAACATGGCATAAAAATGAACATGCTCAAAATCATGAAAACTACATGTTGTTAATGTTCATTTTAAGGCACCAAAATTGAAATGTGTTGTGAAGTTTGACCCCTTGGCTTTGATGAAAACTTGCTAAAACATTGAAAAACATAAAAGGAAGAATAAAATGAATTAAGTTCTTTTTAGACATCCAAAAGACAATGTAAGCAAGATTGATAACATGTTCAAATTTGATTAGGTTCACTATTATTCACTAACTGAAATGTTTTGGTTAGTTTCATGGCCCCTTGGTATATTGACAAATTCAAAAGAACTTGCACAAACACAAACTAAGCAAAAACATAACCATGTTCATTTTAAGCACTTAATCTAAAATGTTTGAATTTATCCTAATTCATTTCAAACACCAAATTTAAATGTTAGAAACTATTTAATCTTGTAAATTTGTGTTTAATGTCTGCCTTGACCCTAACAAAAAAAGAGAGTGTCCCCATGTTTTGAATCACTTTTGATTGTTAGAAAATGATGTTTGTTTTTTATCTCTCATGTTTGGATTTAATTTCACATTAACTGTCGATGGTTTCAAGTCAAGTATCATCGATCAGTTAACATCTAACCATCGATGGTTGAGTAGAATCGTTAGCGATTGATAAAGATCATTGGTGAAAACTTGTGGACCCAAAGGTAAAACCAAAAAATATGAAATGCATTAGGTTAGGCTTGGATTAGTTAAAAGATCAAGAAAACCTATAAGGTAAAACTTAGTTGATGGATTTAGATGATCTTGTTGATAAATCAATGAATGAAATGACCAAAAGAATTAAAATTAAATCTTTAAGTCCATTTCTCCCCTATAACCTGAGTGTTGGTGATTACACAGAGTCGGTGGTAGTTAGGTAGAATAATCGGTGATTAGGGTCTAACCATTAGTGGTTTCACCTGACCATCAGTGACCACTGTGTAAATTTGAGAGTTTAACAAAAATGAAATCCAACCAAAAACATGTTAACAAATCAAGTTTAGAGAGCTTCAAACATCCAAATCAATATTTATAAGTTGCATAATGATCTCCTTGGTATGTGGGATGCATTGGATTCCATTGGGCATGCCATCTATGATCCAGGTATTTGAATAAAAAAGGAGGTTAATATGGTGTTAGTTCTAAAAATAATGAAATAAACACACTAAAGAAGCTAACATCTCTAGGCCTAGATCATGGGGAGAGTTTAGCGAAAAAAAATGAAGACATAAATAAAATGCAAATAAATGACAACTTCTTTACCTTCTTTGATTTCTCCAAGATGATGTGTTCATTAGCTTGCTCAGATTGTAATCAAAATGTCTTCATCAATGGGGCTTGACTATCTCCATCTCCTCTTGGCACCATGGTTGGCTTGATTTTGACATTATAACCCTATGTATTTTGCTTGATGAATTAAATCCAACATTATAACTCTACTATGTTCCAATCTCTCTAAACGAAGAGCTCTAGGCTTGCTTTTATAGGTTCTAAAATGACTTGGAATGGGTTAAATCTTAATCTTGGTTGGCTTAGTTAACTTGAGTAGGGTTAAAAGGTGTCCAAAATCTCATGATTAACATGAATAGGCATGCTTTGAGATATTTTGCATTTGGACAACTCATAAAAGGTCATGATTATCTTTGAAGATGCTCTTTAGGATATTTATTGAATTTTCCTTTTTGATAATTGATTTATTTGCTCATGGATGAATTCAATTAGGATTAGGATTAATATTTGTAGGTTAATTAACTTTTGTTATGGATTTGAACATTTGTGCAAGATTTTGATTTATTCAATGTGCATTTGTTCAATTTAATTTATTTATGGGCAAAATTGATTTATTTGCATGGTTATGAAGCCAAATTTGAGGTATTTAGAGATTCTTAGGCTAAATTTTTAGAGGTTGCTAAGAATTGCTCTAAAATAGGGTATAAATCCATTGGTGGCCAATTTTAGATGTCTACACTTAGTATAAGTGTGTACTCAATAATTAGTATCAGAATGGGTTCCTTAAGAAATAGTCTAACTGCTATAAGGTAGATATCAAGAGCACACATAGCCGGTCAAGAAGGATTTCTCTTAAATAGGGATCCACTGTTCGATAGAATGAATTATGCCTTATGGAGCTTAAGGATGTGAACTTACCTAATGGATCTTGGATTTGATATTTATCAATCAGTTGTGAGTAGATATGTATCTCCATCATCTCCTCCAATAGATATAACGCGAAAGAAGGTGAGTGAAAATAATGCAAAAGCTATGAATGCAATTTGATGTGGTCTAGCATAATTAGAGTTTATCAAAATAATGCACTATGAATCAATAAAAGAGATTAGGGATAAACTAAAAAATATATATGAGGAAGAAGATAGGGTAAATTTTAAGAGCCCATATCCAAAACCCCGTTATATTCATTTAGGTGAATTTGATTCACAACCTTGGCAAATTGATAGGTCCAAAATTTTTGCCCATTATCCCAACTGCATTTTTATGTCAATAAGAGATTTATTCAGCTCTACCGATGGCATATCCATTCAGCTCGTCCTACGACATAGCCATTCAGCTCTACCAAATGGTAGAGCTAAAAAACTATACCATTGGTAGATCTAACTGACTATACTATTAGTAGATTCGAACAACTTTGCCATCAATAGAGCTATATGGTAGAGCCCTTTTATTTGGGTAGTGTCATTGGTTGTTCCATTCGCTAAAACCCTTTTGGTTGGGTACATGGATCTATCAAATTGATAAAATAAATGGTTATGCCAAATAGCTATGCTAAATGGCTCTACCTATTGGTTGTGTCAAATGGCTCTACCAGAGGACTAAGCTAAATGGATCTACTAGGTCACTGAGTCAAATAGTTCTGTCAGACACCTATGGCTAGACTAAAGGGTTACCAGGGGGCCCTATTAACTATAAATTATACCCTTGGCCCTCATTTCACACATTTTATTCCACATCCCCCCTTAGCCCCACCCATAACAATTTACCATTGACCAATGACAAGCCCGTGTAGTTTGAAGATTGTACAATAGCCACTGCTGGATGTGTACTTGGTACAATGATTAGAGGAATATCTTATAGATTTACATAGCTATATTGTGAAGAAATACAAATTTCACATTATTTAAGGAGAGATTTTTGAATATGAAGAGAAAATAAATTTACAAGGGGTTCACAAGTAGAATTTAGATTCCATGTGTCAGGAGTTAGCAAAAATGATAGTGTGCCTTTGTAAGTATTTCCATTGTTTTAGACCAACTGATATGAAAAAAATTGAATTAGGAATTGGTCAAGCTGCCTATGGTAACTAATATCATGAATCCATTAGATACCTCTATAATCCATTTAGAATAATATGGGCTTACTAAAAGCATGTTTGAGAATGTCCATTGTGAAGATGCAGGGCATGATTTAGATGACAAAGATAATGAACAATAAGATATGGCAGTTGAACAATAATTAGACAATAAAAAATATGAAACCCTCGGTGATGTAAAGATTGAACTATTGCATAGAATTCAGGATTAAGATGAGGTCACTAATCCTAAATTATTTGCAATAGTTCAATATTTATGTTACTAAGGGTTTCATCTTTTTTATTTCTGATCATTATTCAATTGTCATCTCTTATTGTTCGTTATCCCTATCATTTAAATCATGCCCCGTATCTTCATAATAAACATTGTCAACCATTTTTATAGCTAGCTCATACGATTCTAGATGTATTCTAAAAATATTTATTAGATTCATGACATGGTTACCGAAAACAACTTCAGTTCTTGATTTAATATTTTTCATATCAGCTATTTTTTAAAACAAAGGTAATACTTGTAGAAGACACACCATTATTTTTTGCTTATTGCTGACACATGGAATTTGAATTCCCATTATAAACCCCTTGTAAATTTGATTTCGCTTCATATTTGAAAATCTCTTCTTTAACAAAATGTTAACTTCCTACTTCTATAGGATAGCCAGACAAATGTAAAGGTGCACATGCAATGTTTTGTTTGTATATTCTATTGAAAATCACTTCAGTATCCTTCAACATGTGAGGTAAATTTAATGGTTCTATCTTTTAAGGTTTAAAATTTTGAATACAGTCCTTGATTTTTTTGTTTTCCTTTCTTCTTCCCATACCCTTAAGCTTTAACCATAGGGAAAGTTTTTGTAGTTCCATTCGACACTATCATCTGGTCTGTTGTTCAACATTATCGTTTGACACTTTTATTCAATTATGTCAAGATTTAGGAATCAAAGGTGATATCTTGTTTGATATCAGGATCAAGGGGTATATTATATATATGTGGATAATTAAACTATTTTTAAAGATAATACTGTAAAGGGTTGGCAAGCTGATCCCAAATATAATTTATATCCCTAAAATTTTGATGATCCGATCCCATCTACTGACCCTAAAAATCATCAAAACCAAAATCCAAAAATTAGAATATTCATAAATTAATGAATATTCACCACTAAAATTTACCCTAGAAGAAGATCATAATATAAAGAAAGGCCACAAACAAGGCAAACCTGAGAAAAAGGAGAGCTTTCATAAACACAAGAAAAACCTATATTCCAAAGAGGAAAGTAGTTCATCCAAAGAGAGTTTCTCTTCTAGTAATAGAGAAGAGATCTTATTCATGGAAATAGAAATAGAAGATGATACATTGGAAAGTGAAGACAAAGAAAGAGAATAAAAGGAGTCATAAGGGGAAGAGAATGTTGAAATAGATGGACAAGTAGATTTTTAAGAACTCATTTGTGTCCTAAGTGAAATCAAGAAACTTAGGAAGAAGAACTTGAAATAAAAATTACAACTTCAAGAGGACTGTGAATCTAAGGAAAAAATATCACAAAGTCTTGAGGAATAAAAAGATATGATCATCAACCTCAATATTCAACTTGAAAAAGAAAAAAATATTGAAGAAGAGGTGAGAATCCAATTAAACAAAAAGGAAAAAAAATGTGAGAGGCTCAAGTCCAAAATTATTTTCTTGAGGAAGGAACTAGAGATAACAACCACTAAGCTAAACAAAAGCCTCAAATTTGAGAAGACTATTGAGATCTTAGATGATATCATAAATGGCCAAAGGTCACCATTTATAAAAATTAGTCTTGGATATAAAGAAAATCAGATGGCCAATAAAAAAGATTACAAAGAGTCACCAAAGAAGGCAAATGAGGAAAAGACAAAAATCTATGTAGATGTTATCAAAAGTCCTATCATCAAAAATAAAGAGAATCAAGTCCTAAAAAAAAACAATTACTCCTCAAAAATATAATAAGGATAAATTCAAAAATTCCTTTCCTCCAAGGTAGACACACATGACTAGGTTTCAAAACTCTTTATTTGGGTATTTATTTTTGTGTAATCACTTTGGTCATAAATCAATAGACTGTAGGACTTATGAAATACATTTTGGTTGGAACAAAAATATAATTCCTTATGGTATCTCAAACAATAACTATAATTAATTTACTCCTTTAGTAGATTACAATGTCATATGCTATAAGTGCAACAACTATGGACATACAACATGATTATGTAGAAGTGGTTTTATAAAACCTCCTAGGCATAATAAGAAGGTGGAATCCATGAGTAAACAAAAATAATAAACTTCAAAAGTATGGAAAATGAAGCAAGAACAAGAAAACAAGGAGAGACATATGCTTTTGTAAACTATATTTCATGCACAAGAGGTATCACTAAGCTCATAAGAACAAGTATAAATACAAGGGTGGCTAATCATTGCATTATATTTTAGCTCTAGTGAAAAGACAACTTAATGGATGAAGTCTCATAGAATATTAGAGAGAGAATATATAGTTGGAGAGAAGAATGAGAAAGATGATCAAGACAAAGTTGATGTCTATTGAAAAACACTTTTACAAGATGTGGTTAAAATGCATGATCAATTGTTTGATCTACTAATCTTGTGCAATATTTTGAAATGCTCACATCTTAAATAATGAGAGGTTGCATGCCTTTACTCTTGTATTTGAAGCTAGCAAGAATTTTATTGAAGGAGTTGGATATTTATTGCCTGCAATATTAGATTATAACATATTATTAGACCATTTGTTGAATTTGTGTTTGTCTCACTAGAAGCTTTCACAATCACTCTTTAGGAGGGTTTTGAAGATGATTTAAATTAGAATCTCTAGGTAATAATACTTAAGCATAAAGATAAGCAAATTTGCCTTAAGACTCAAGGGAAGTGGAAAAGAGGAGTTACCACTTGAGCGTCTAGAACTAATCCATATGGATGTAAATGATGTCAAAAAGCCTAGATTTGATCAAATTCAAGGAGAGAAAATAAGAAGTCCTTATGCAAAAGGATAGGTAAGAGTAGAAAGACAATCATTTAGTTGTGGTGATGTTGAACAAGATGACATGGATGTTTCCCATGATTTATTTGTGGATGGAAGTATAATGAACATCCCTTTGCCATTGATGTCAAAGGGGGAGAATTAATGAAAGGAGGAGCAAAGGAGGAGAACTACAGCAAGGGGGAGTTTCTCTACATATTTTTCATCAATGACAAAGGGGAAGATTGTTGGATTATTGTAATTGATGTCAACTAAATTACCTACAAAATTATCAATGAAAATGTCAACAAAAATATCAATGCACAAATATTTTGGTGAAGAGGTGCCTCTTGGATGGGATGCCTCATTTATGAAGATCCTTTGGAGGCTATATAAGGTGGATAGTAGATTGGAAAACATATGGAATTAATTCTTTCTATAATTCAATCATAAGCATATTTTTGTGGAGAAGAATAAGAGGAAATTGAATTTTCTATCATTCATTGATGAAGTAAAAAAATTAAGGTGGAAGATTGTTTCTATAGAGGTCTATGCCTCAGAAAGAAGAGATTGGTGTATGTTGCTAAGCTAGTGCTTAGTAGTGGGGATTGGTGTCTCCAGTATGTTGGTTCCTACAAATTATTTAGTAGTGGGGATTGGTGTCTCTAGTGGGTTGGTTCTTACAAAGTTTTTAGCGATGGGGATTTGTGTCTTTAGTAGGTTGGTACTTATAAATTTTGTAAGAAGAATTTTATTTATGAATGGATTTGGACAATAGATCTAAGCAGTCATTTTATTCATGGTTTTCTCCCAAAAGGGTTTCTACGTAAATCTTGTGTTCTTAATTGTTGATATTTTATGATTGATATTATTATGATTATCAATTTGAAAAAGTAAAATATTACCTTATATTGATTCACCACCCTCTCAGTATAAGAATTTGCTCTACACTTTCCACTTTCCTATGGATTCTCATGACACTTCCAATATCCTTCTAGTTTCCCTTATGATTATTGTCTCTCATGACCTTACACCTGACCTCATCATACTTACACTTTCATAGTTCTTTTTGACTAACTTCCATGTTGAACTACCAATCTTATACCAATGTATACTGTCCATTTCCCCACCAATAGCGCTGCTCATACATGAGAGAGTTTGGTCATCCATGGGGAAGTTCTCAAGTCCAGAGTCAACCATAAATTTCTTAATTTCTAAGGGAAACTATCTTAGATACTTTTTGTGTAGTTCCCTCAATAAATTGAACTATGCTTCCTTTGAACAAGAATATGTAGAGATGACATATTCCAATATGTATCTATTTGGTGTTATTTTCCACTAGACATCCAAGACACATGTACAAGTAGTTATTAACATTGTTAAGGTTATCTAACACTTTTCTAGCTAGGGATTTTTCCTTCCATAATTTCTCGAGTGGTCCTGTGTAAATGCCAAAAGCCAAGCATATAAATGAATGGGTAATTATAAAAATAAGGTTTCATATAAAGAATCATATAGATGTTGTTATACCCATTATCATGCAAAAACTCTTAGTCCAATATATTGAAGTGCAAATTTATCTTCTACTATGTCAATCCAATGCTTGACATTTTCTAGAGAGATCCATTTGAGCATATTATTACCATCATGCTATTAATCACAACAGGTCTCGATAATGAAACCAAAATGTTGGGATCTTTTATTCTTAGTTTAAATTGACTAAGTACTAGTAACATGCCTAAAAAAAATGGTGAAACCAACAAGTGAGCATACCATCATATCACATGAGTAGTGACCACATGCGCTCACTTGAGGATATAGCCTAGATCGGTTCCTGTTGATTATGTTGTGTAGTGGTGGACAAACAACTCTATCTACACTGAGGTGATTGGGTTAGTTATATTTTCATTATTACTACAAACATTATTTTAGAGTTTACTATTTTATTCATTCCATACATTCCACATTCTTCTAATTAATACCATAGAAACAAATTAATACACTAGAATTCATAGATAAAGTAGTGATTGCATTAATTTCATTTAAATAAGATTACAAGATATTTCAAAAGTATTTTCTCTAGTATTCCCTCTCTATTTGTCTACACATATACATATATTTTATAAGCAAAGTTAATGGGTATTTATACATAATCCAAACCCTCTCAGGTTACATATTTAATACAAGAGAGATGAATAGCCAATGACTATTTCAGAAATAGAAGTTATGGTGACCCATTACAATAAAACCCTTTTGACTCGGGCCTAACAACCCTTATATACTCTCTCTATGCTATATATTCATTTTTTTCTCCTACTCTCTTGTGAATAGATGATAGATTTATGCTTGGTTAGTTTTCAATGCTTCTGCAAACTGCTTCATAAATGTCTTTACTTCTCATACCCTTATCCAAGTCTTGTACTTTTGTCCAAGTCCTACATATTTTGTTTCTCCTTGTTCTCTATATCTTTGTCTATCATAACTCATTCTTCCCCTCCAACATCCTCTGTACCTCTCTTCTATGCCTCTCTCTTCCATGCCAAGGTCCTATGTGCTATTCTCATGTCCTTGCTCTTCCAAGTTATAGCTCTAAAACCCTTAGAATATAATTATAAAATTTGGGTTTCAACATCAAGGCTCATGACAGGTTGATGAATTAGGTAGAAGTGATCTTCTGAGAGCCACATGCTAATATTTTAAAGCTTGATCGAGAGGGTAACTTGGTGGCACAAGAATTTTAAGCTCATCAAGGTGCCCTAAAATAGATGGGAGTCGTTCCTCACTAATATTAAAATCAATATCCTTGTGGTTCCAATGGAGAGTGTGTTGTCAAAACCTCGAGTCCCCTTTATCTCTTCTTTAAATTTTTTTGGGTTTCATGGTAATAATTGGATTTGTAACCATATTAATCTATGATGGATTGGAGTGGGATTATGTGTTATTTAGAAGTGAACCCCATTTTTTCCCTATATATTTTGCTTTGTAGCTTATTGTAAAGGGTCAAATTTTTTGTAAAAGAACACTATAAGATTAATATATATTTTTGTTTTCATCTTAAATTTTTTTGTTTTCATGAATGTCTTCTAATTTTATATGGTATAATACATGATATTGATGTTAAAAACTCAATTATATGAATTTATTCAATGTATGTGATAGTTAGGATCGGCAACATGTTATTCTAATTAGTTATTTTACAATTTCCATTTTCATTTAGATCATTATGAAACTGTGTGCAGCTAGCAATAGTTCATTATGTGTTTAATATTATAAATAATTATTAGGATTAGGCATACATGATTTTACCTCAAATCTCTTCCCTATGTGGATAAAGTATGAGCTTATGTGAAAGTCAAAATATAGTGGTAAAACTATAGTTGGACACTTATTTAGGGCTAAAGTGTTGATGTTCCCCACTTGCCCAGAAACCTTCCTTATTTACCTTAACCTTCCTTCTCCTTTGATATTTATTTATTATCTTTGACTTACCCCTATTATTTATAAATTTTAGATAAAGTTATTTGAGTAGTGGACCCATTAAATTATATCAAGTAGTATATAATATTTTGGTGTGAAGTGAAATAAGGAGTTGAGCCTCTAGTGGTAGTACCTAATCTCTTGGAGATCTATTCTAATCATGATATCCCATAGATCCTAATACCTACAACTCATGTCCTATATTGTTCTAGAGATAATCCTAAAATAAGAGGATGAAAGTCCCTCACTTTTCACTAAAGGTAAATTAGTGCACCTAATCTAATGGGTGCATCTTGAGGTGCCAATCAAAATGAACACATCTGGTGCTAGAATGAAGTCCTCCCACTTGATTTGCATATAAAAATTAGACTAGTAATTGATAAAAAAACAATTTGGATCATCCTAAATAGATCACTATATCTAGGTATGGTCTTGATAGGTTATTAATCTCACCTCTAAGGTTTCATAGAAGGACTAGGTCAGATAGAAGAAGCCCAAAACCTTTGGTTACCCTATCTAGTTCATACACCCAGACCACTCTAAATAGACCCATACCAATGACTAAACCCATGACATTGTTAGTGGGGTCTACTATCACTATTCCTAGATCTATTCATGACCTATTTATAAACTCATAGAGGTACCTCTTGTGATTCACACCTAATGGAGGATGCACTAATGAGGAACATTTAACTTCCTAGAAGACCGACCTCAGGCTCCTTAACATCAAACATGAAGATGTGCCTTGTAGCTTCTTCTATTTCACATTGATGGATGCTAACTATGATAAGTTTTAGAACCTACCTAAGAGCTCCATCACAAGATGGGAGGGATTTAGTAATATCTTCCTAGCTTAGTTTGAAAAAGTCATTTATCTTAGAATCCTATACTAGTAGTTTTACAACATTAAGAGAGAATAAAATGACCCCATTAGGACACTCAATGCTACAGTTACGAAATATGTATATCAGGGTCACTAAATTATCTAGACCAGATGCCCAATTATCTCTAGAAATGTATAAAAATGCCCTAAATCCTTGGACTAAGATGTTCTTATGCATAGATCCCATCATTATGGACCTATCTATAACATATATTAAATATATTAAATTAGATAGGTACTTGAATCCTCAAGGCCAAATGGAATTAGATACCCCTAATATACTTCCTAATTCCCCTATTGAATCCTATCTTCAGCGCTAACCATAACATGCCAATGCCACAACCTGTACCACTAACCAACCTGCTCCTATTGAGAAATGCTACACTTGACCAACACTTAGGTCTCCTTAGCCCAACAAATGGTGAATTAGATCCCCCAAAACCAAGCATTGATTACCATAATGAATAACATCAAAATAATACCCCAAGAATATACTAAAAATGAGTTGGATGCTATACAATGCATGGTCTAAAAGCTTGGTAATGATTTCTTGGGCCTCCAAAGATAGGTTGGGAGCACTGGTAGTGAAAATTTCATATATAAATTCACCTATTAGAGATAAAATTTCCATTATAAATTCTCTAAAACCCAACAAAATCCATCTCCTAAAAAGTTAACTAAGATCAACATTTATGAGTTGGCCCTACTGAACTAGTGTCATGTGCATAACATAGCCCAACATAGGGAAATTGAATACATTGAGTTCTGTAGTGATTTTGACATCTTTCATAAGGAGATGGAAAAATACAAGGTAGTCCCAAACCCTTTGAATGGTCCTAAACATTTTGATATGCCTAGTTCTGCAAGATCTCCAAGCACTACTATGGTACTAGAAACCTCAATTTCTTTAGCCAAAAGGATAATGAACTAGATGAGTCCACACATGAGGTACATGCTTTCCAATATAATCAATGAAATAACTATGCCCTCAAGAATTAGAAACAAAAACAACCTCTTACTTCATCCACTCCCTCTAATAATAGTGCAACTCCTCTTAATCGTATAGGAAGGGATGATCCTCTACCTCTAAATCTAGTAATCCAAATCCCCTCGAAGAGGTGCAACCTTTTCCTAACAAGATAGGCTAAAATATAGTATAAAACATGAATAATATAAAGGAAAATATCACATTACATGATCTTCCCCACATCACTGAGGATAGATATCTCCTCTTGAATTCCTTGAAAGACAAACCAAGCCTAAGACTATGCACACTAATGTGATCATACATAATAATAAGGTTGAAGTCCCTCCATTCCTCCTCACAGTTTGATTTTTTGGAAAGAACTTTCACAACTATGTATTTGACTCATTAGCCTTGGTAAATGTCATTTTTGCTATATTTTTTTAGAAGTTAGGTCTAACATCCATTAAATTAGATAAAATTGTAGTCCAAATAGACAAATATAGGGTCAAGGTAGTAGGTAAACTCTTGAATGTAAACATGCAATTGGAATCCAAACCCATAGTCCAACATTTCATGGACATCCAAGTGGTATAGATATAAGAAGCCTATAGGATACTTCTCTATAGGGATTGGTCTAAGACCCTAAATGGGTAAATGAACATAGAATTATTGCACATGTGGTCACCTTGGAACGATGTGGCCAACCAAATTCATGTTGATAGAGAACTTAGGATGAAACATTTAATTATAGAATATTATGTCATCAATGAAAGAAATGAAAGAATAAACATAGTATCTTTTGACATTGGCATTTACACCTTATCTAAAAAACAAGCAAAAAGCATAACTAATGAGAATTTTAAATTGTCAGGCTTATGGTCCTTACACTTTAATGGAGCCTATTCTAAACAAGGTTCAGGAGTTGGGATTATGTTAGTTGACATGCAAGGTGTTACACCTATTTTTATCATCTCTAATATTTTTAAAAGTTTTTACATGTTTTAGTTCAACCATATTGATGACTAGAGTCATGAAGTATAAAACTGATGGTAGGGGCCAACTCATTTATTTTCATTTGAATATTTGTCTTCTTGTGCATGTGAAATCATGAAATAATTGATACTTCAAATATTTTTTATTATTCTTAATGTTAATTAAGTGATTTTTATAGCATAATTATCTTGTTAGGTAAATAGTGTCTTTAGTATCTACATGATCTACTTTTAAATTTTTATACACTTGGGAGTTGTTTTCAGATTTGACCATATTGTGAATAGTGATATTTGTGCAGGTGTTGATCTGTTTCAGCTGCATCCAATACTATATCTTCAAGTTTATTTTGACATGATAAGGAGGTGATAAGTTAAATACATTTATTATTAGTTTGATAACACATGTAATATGGTGGCATGAATAGTTGAATTACAAAGATGAGGCATGAACGAATAGTTCAGTAACATATTTTGTATAAATCTTATTGTCTCCAAGATTGTCTTCAAAATATGTACCACATATTGTTAGGCATGATTTTTTATGTTGTTTTAAACTTTTGAAGTTATTAGACATGAATGGGACCTAATGATATGCTATATATGTTTAATATTGTATTGAGAAAACCTAAGTTTAAGGTCAATGTGACTTAGGTCATAACATTTTATTGATTTACATAAAGTTATTTGGTGGAACATTAGTTGAAGGTGGCACATTATATAAGGTGGAAAATATAATGCAAAATGGTAAGGTTAAATTATAAACAATGGTTTAGAGTTCAGACTTAAAGTAACTCAGGAATTAAATGGAATGGTCATTAATGATCCACCATGGATATTTGAAAGGTTTGAATCAAATGAGATCAAATATTGATGTTCAATCCTTCTAGATCTGAGGTAATTTGTAGTAAGGAAATACTAAATGTTTGGCACCTATCTCAGGTTTTGGTTTTGGTAGTCAAGTTAGTTATGTAGATAGTAATTTGTTAAATTGTATAGTTAGGTTACTAATGTTGGTTGAGCTATTTGATTTGTCATATAATCAAGAACAAATAGAATGCAAACACATAATATTTCACAAGTAATGTCAGTTACATGAATATAAAAATGAAATTTTATATGTTTGTCATTATCTTTTTTTAAATCTTACCAAGTGAAAGCAGAGCTTTATTGGTCAAAATATTGCATTAAGGAAGCTAGGAGAAATTTAGAGAAAGATTTTGAGGCCTTATATGTGATATCTTTATTTTTAACGTATGAGTTTAATGTTTCATTACTTTTTAGAATGATTGAAAGATATACTTTTTATTTGAGAAAGAATGGTTTTTGGTCAGAAAATGAAGACATGATTTGAGTTATATTTTTTTGGTTATTTATGTGCAGTAAGTTAAAAAAGGCTTATTTTGAGAGCAATAATAATGTGATTGATGTTGTACAAGTTCTTCATGATTTAAATATTTTATCAGTTTTTGGTGTTTAAAAAAAACACTTGCATGTTTTTTGAAAATAATAATATGGATTCAAGTGGTATTCACAAATGTTGTTCTTTTTGTGTTAAGGCTATACAAGTTTGCATGCAATTCAATTTCTCAAAGTTTTTTTTCTTTTTGTGTGTCTAAATACAAAATGGTAAATGAGATCACATGCATTAGTAAATGGAAGTTGTCATAATTAAAAGGTTTTGAAGTTACTTAGAATGTCATGGTTTGTATGGAAGTACATTTTTGGTTTGGCAATTTGTTTCTTTGACACATAAATATTGGGTGTTGATTTTACTTTTTGGTTTAGATAAATCTTTACATGCACTTATTTCCTTGAGAAAGTCATTCTAAATTGGTTTCAAATTAGGATGGTTCTAAGAAAAATATTTATTTATTGAATATGGTTTACATACATATGGTCAAAAAGATATGAAGTTATGATGAGTTTGTTTGAGAAATATTCATCTATTTACTTTCGACATGCATATAGAAATTAGATTTTTAAGGTTTTACTTATATATGGTAATTGTTTCTTTGACTGAGGAAGTTTTTAAAATATATGGTTTGGTGTATTTGTTATATCATGCAATTTTAGGATTGTATGTAAAAGGAAAGTGTTCAACAATGAAATTTATTATTCATTTTATGCATGTCTCTTTTGTATTCTTTTGATCAATTTAAAAATGATGACCGTTGGGAGTTTTCAGATTTATGACATATGATTGTTTGATGTCATTTGAATATATAAATGCATGCACTTATTTTGTTTTTCATATCAGTGTTTAAATATTTTATGAGGTTGTAAATATAAAGGGATATTTTTTAAGGACTGACTACATATATAATCTTGTCTACAGGTATCTTGGTTCATTTTTTGAAAAGATGATGAACATGTTTATGAAAATGGTGGTATAAGTTTTGCCTTGTTTGTTAGTTTTTGTGATTATCAATTTTCAAATTTATGTTAAAAAATTATGGTCTTTTATGTTGTTCACTGAAATTAAGAATTCAAGGGTTTTGTGTCCTTGGTTTTCTAAAGGAAATGTTCTTCCTTGTATTCAACTTTTTCATCTCAGGGTTCATGAAACAATGGTGTATTATTGTTTTGGTTTTTTCATGCCTTTCAATGTTCAAATTTATGTTTATACAAGAGTATATGATCATTTAGATAGTATATCATGGTTTTGATGCAGGTTATGATAAAGATGCAGATGGATATAATTATTTTCTACTTATTTGATTCAGAATGATATACTTGAAGCCACATGCAGTTTTATGAGAAGATAAACATACATGTGTTGTATTGGTTTTCATGTTTCTTTATGGATGTGATGACATATAGACAATTTGAGAAAGTTATGGTTATTTTATTAGTTCATGTACATGTCTTGATGATGATTAATTGATAATGGAATATAATATAGATGAAAATTTTTATTTCTAAATATTACTAAGGTTTTTTGAAAGATGCATTCTTTTGAAATTTGATCAAGTCATGAAAACCTAAGTAATGGAAAGATTTAATTTTTATTATAAATTTGACATTTGATAATATCAAGATTTAGCTATGTATATTCTATTGAGTTAATATTTTATCATACTTATTTAGTATGTCATGGTAGAATTAAGAATCACGCAATTAAGGTATAAATGTTTGGGATAGAGGTAATGATCAACACAATGAGAGCACTCTTTCGTGGGGTAGTTCTTGAGGTTGATTCTTTTATGATAGTAGGGTTGCTAATAATTTTCCTCAACCATTTAACTATGGAACTTGAGTATCCATTTGTTTTGATGCCACTGATCCTATTTTCTAGAATGATATTGATTCTTTGCCTGTTATATCTTTGAATTTTTGAGATCATAAAGGTTTGAGGAGATCACATTAGAGGCATCATCCTTATAGGAAAGACACTCCAAGTAAGTCTTCTCAACACATGCATATTTTTATTCAGTCTGATCCACTAACACTTTTCCTCAATCATTTAACCATGAAACCTAAGTATTTATTCATTTTGATGCCACTGATCTTATTTTATAGAATGTATTTGATTCTTTATTTGATAGATCTTTAAATTTTCATGATAATAGAGGTTTGAGAAGAGCACATTAGAGGCATCATCCTTATTGACAAGGTACCCCAATTAAGTCTTATCAACATATGCATATTGTTATCCAGTCTAATCCACATAATACTCTATTGTATGATCAACATGAAAATGTGTTTGATGTTATTACAAAAAAATTTCAACTAAATTCATTTATTCTATTAAACATTGTAATCCCTTCACCTAAGCTTGAGAGACCAACTTATTATATTCATAAACATGTTAGTAGCCCTACAACATAACCCATGATGATTAGGATGTTGAAGAAAGTAAAATTGGAGGTTGATGATCATGAGGGCACTCATTTGATTGAGATTCCCATTACTTATATGGTGTACACATAGTATCAAACCAATAAGGGTGGTCTGTTAATTGATTTAATTTTTGCCACTGAATCAGATTAAATTGTTATGTTCATGTTTGATACTTTTACTTATTGTCACGATGATTAATTTTTGAGCATGTGGATATTATTTTTTATGATGTTTAGTATGTTGTATGGAATTAGTTTTATTTTATGCAGAATAATTTATTGGCATATTTACTTAAATATTATGGATAAATGCTTATAAAAGTTAATATTAAGAGTATTCAATTTTTTTTAATTGTTAGCATTTGTTAATATTATTATGCTTAGTTAGATGTTTATTTGAATGTTATCAAGTGATTCAAGGGCCCCACCTATTATAAATGTTATCGATATATTATACTTTAATTTGATCTATTAGACTTTATGTTAAGTATAATCTTATAAAGGTTAAGTCATAAAGTTAACTAATTAACTTTTAAAAGTAAATTAGAGTTAGCAATAACTAACTAAAGTTAGTTGTAACTTACTTCTCAACTATCTATAGAAAAGATTGATTTATAAACATATCAAAGATACATTATAATGGAGAAACATATATAGATGAAGAGCTTTCTCTGAATTTCAAAATTTATTCATTTTTTTTAATATAAACATCTTTGAGATTAAATGACTATTTGCAGATAGATCGACAAATATTTTCTTTCACACTGAAGTAATTTGCTTGTTTAGCATATGTATATCCAAGTTTCCTATTTATTTCATAAACTAATTATCTAACTATTATCAGACTTAATATCTTTTGGTGATTGTAGATATGTAGTCATATGAGTAGAACTCTATGTACTTGACCTAAATAATATTAATATTAATTCTTATGTGTTATTAATATTAATAGTCAGTGTTATTAGGTGATCATTCTTATGTGTTATTAATATTAATTCTCTGTTCTTACTTTACTTTGTTTCTTAGTATTAATTTGAGGTTAAATTATTTTTAAGTTAATGTTATTAGTTGATTATATGTTTTATTTAGATCAGTATTAATTCATTTCTTAGTTTAATTATACTTCAATCTTATAGAATAGGTTAGTAAATCTTTGCTTTTCTAGTTTAGATATAGTTGTAGTTCTTTATAGTTTATTTAGTTAGCTTGGTTAATTAGTTTTAATTTGATTTTATATTAGTATGTTAGTGTTTATTTTTGTTTCACCTTTTGGTTTTCACTTCCATTTGTTTTACTTATATGATGATTTTTTTGATTTCTTTTCTTTTTATTTGTTTTGAGCTTAAACAATATTAAGAGACTAAATACAATTTGATTTAATAGAATTATAAAGGATAACATATCTTTCCTTCAAGAGATTGTCTCTCTTATAGGGTTTTCTCTATCAGATAGGTTAGATTACCAAGTTATAATTTGAATCCTTTTGATATTTAAAAATATTTGATTTATGAATTATAATTATGCATTATTCAATATTTGTTTTGCTTATCATTTCCTATAAATATTAAAAACCCTCTCTTCTTCATCTTTGGAATCAATTTTTAGTCTTTATACCCTTACAATTAGATTGGTATGATTCCATATTAACCTTCTCAATAGGTGAAATGATTCATTTGTTGACATGGAATTTTTCACCATCAACTAATTTTATAACTTTGTTGGGGACTAATTTTTGGAAATATTATTATTTTTATATTTATATTTTTTATTTTATTTCTCTGGCCCATGACCACTGCATGCCCACCTCCTATTATCTAATGTTTGATTGATATTGTCAAAGATCAAGTTGACATTGTTTCTAATCATAATCATTTTGCTTGGTATAATAGACCTTACAATTTATCTCATATTCTTAAATTTATAACTGAGGAAGTAAAAAAAGTAAAATTTAAAATTGATTGGTATGCAAATTTTAGTAGTCTAAATCAATTCCATAATTTGGAATAAAATTGTCGAATTCATCAAGAAAGAGAGCATATTTTAATTACTAATCTTCCTAGTATAATACATTATCTTTATGAGGCTTTTAATTCAGACTATTTTATTTTTCCTTCAGATTTTAATTTTCACACTGACTCTAATACAATTACAGAGTTAAATCAACCTAGTCAAGTAGTGAAATATATTAAAATTTTCAATAGAAGAACAAATAAAGCATAGAGTTTGAAACCTAATTCTAGGCCTACAAAATAATAGAAATCAAGTAGAAATAATTGATAATGAAGCAGATTATGATGAAGATGTTGCTCAAGCCCTAGTGAATTCTTGGATTCATAGGAATCCTATTAATATTGGTGCTCATCAAGAAAAATTACTTTCTCTTAAAGGACTTAATGTCCCTAGATTCTTAGAAAGACCTGATGAGTCTTAGGAAGACCATTTAGATTATTTCAAGTTAGTTTGTGCTACTCTTGGTATTATGAATGAATTTTTTTATCTTATAGTCTTTTTGCAAACTTAAGAAGGTAAAACTTGCCAAAATTTTATTAGTCTTCCTATAAGTTTTATTAATACTTGTAAATATATAGAGGATTGGTTAGAACTCTGTCTTGGAAAAACTAAACAAAATTTAAATTTAGTCAATGAATTAGTTAATATATCTATTGATCTGGGTGAAATAATTTACTATTTTATAATCATATTCACTAAGCTATGTCAAAATATTCCTCATCATGTTAGACCATCTAAAAAATTAATCAAGATAGTATTTTTGTAATGCTTTGCCCCTAAAATATAAAATAGATTTAGAAGACAAAGATATTGAGAATTATGATGAACTAAAGTTTTCTACATTTAAGATGAAAATAAATTTAAACCTATTGGTTTTAATGAGAGATTTGCCATATGCATAAATTATAATAATGTAAAAAATCTAAAAACTATTCATAATCTTGGCAATGATTTGGTCATCAAAAGCATAAATTAAATGAAAAACTATCTACATCAAGTAAATATTTAATTCTTTATAAAAGTAAAAATGATTAAAAAATTAATTATTGTTATGTTTTTGAATTATGTCATGATCCCAATGCTTGTATAGTTTTGAATTTATTTAAAAATATATACATGGAAATGATAGTATCTCCACTGATCTCGCTGATAATATAAACATGTGAGAATTTCATGAATCTTTAGATGATGCCAAACCCACTAATGCTTATACTATCAACATTTGAGAAAGATATTATTCTAACCAAAAAGATAATTCTAACACAATTAATAACCAACCATCATCTTATAAAAATCAATATAAAGACAAAGATATGTAGAATAATGCTACATATGATAATGTTTTAGTTAGTTCTAAACAAAATAACCCACTATCAATTGGTTTTAATAATATGAAGTATCCTCCTTATAAGCTCAAGAATCATACTCACATTTTACATCCAGATGTTGGTGCTTATAATATTATAGATGATTTGGATATTATTAAGGTAGATTTTTCATTATTGTAAGCTGATGGTTTACCTAGTTAGCTTGATAAAATTAATGATGCTATCAAAAACCTAAATTATTAAAATGTGGTAGGATTTTAGGGATAAACTAATAGTAATAAACAATCTATTATTTTTGCTTAGATTTATGATCCTCCTATCAATTATATACATCCTTTTTATGTTTCAGTTAAAATTGCTGACAATTTTTTTAGAATTGTATCTTTGATAAAGGGGCCTCAAAGAATATAATACCAAATTCATTGTTGATCTATTAGGCATATCTTATGAGACCAATAATAAGAAACTCACAAGTTTTGACTCTCATTAAACCAAAAGTTGTAGTAAGTTCCATGATATTATTATCAAAATTGTTCAAGATGAAAGAATTAGATGTATGATTAATGTTCAAGTATTGGATATTCATAGCAATTATGTTATGCTATTGGGAAGAGATTGGTTAAAAGTAACTGGTGAGTTCATAATAAATGATAAAAATTAGGTTTTGGTTGGAAATAAAATTACTTTCTTGCAAAGGGAGGAATGGTTTAATAATCCTATAGATTCCACACACTTGTTATTGCATATGTGAAAACTAGAATTGTCATCTATGAGCTATTAACTTTAGATTAACGTGAAAAACAAGAAAGAACATTTTCTATATATACTATATGGTATTCATATTTTGATGGAGCATGTTCTCAACATGGTAATGATGCTAAAATTTGTTTAATTTAACTTATTGGTAAAATATTTTATTATGATTATAAATTATCTTTTGATAATATAAATAATAAATCAAAATTTGAAGCCTTATGCTTAGGTCTAGAAAATGTAATTGAACTTAATGTCAAGTAATTAGAAGTCTTTGGTGATTTCAAGTTAATTGTTAGACAAATTTGAAAAGATTTCAAGACTAATAAAACTTGTTTACATAGATATACCCAAAAAATTTAGTCATTTTAAAAAAAATTTGAAGCTTTTAATATCACTCATGTACTTAGAGAATTTAATGCTTGAGATAATAAACTCACTATTTTTGTTTCAAATCCTACTCTAAGTGAAAGTAAATCAACTGTTGACTTCTCTTTTTATGAAACTTTCAGACCTAAGGTGCTTGATTAAAATTAAAATTGGGTTGTTTTCAATTATGATGAACATATTAGTTATTTTTTTCAAAGCAATTAATTTGATCATGATGATTATCTGTTAAATTATGATGATTATTTGTAGTTAAGTACTAATAAATCATCTACTGGTTTAGTCAATTTAGAGTCAATATTTACACCTAATGATCAACCTAAAATTTCATGCACTAAAGAACCTTTAATAATAATAATAGGAGAGACTATTCCTATCAATCTTGATATCGAGGAAGATCCTAAATACGTTTATTTAAAAATTCAATGCATTCCTGAGGAAAAGTTTAGGTTTATTAAATTGTTTAAAGAATCCATTGATGTCTTTACTTGGTCCTATAAAGACTTTAAAGGTTATGATACCAATATTATTAAAAATGATATTATTATCAAACCTAGTATTAAACATATTAGGAAAAAGATTAGAAGAATAAGCCCCTTGTTTGAGGACACTGTCAAAAAGGAGCTTGATAAATTTTTTAAAAATGGTGTCATTTTTCTTATAAAATATTCAGATTGGGTGGCCAATTTAGTGACCATTCATAAAAAAATAGTGATATTAGACTTTGTGTAGATTTTAGAGATATTAATAAGGCTAGTGGTAAAGATAATTTTCCACTTCCTAGTATTGATCATATCTTTCAACAAGTTATAGGATATGAAATGATGTCTTTACTTGAAATTTTTTTGTTATAATCAGATTTTTGGTAATTCAAATGATAGACCTAAGACTATATTTACCACATGTAGAGAAACTTTTGCGTTTAAAATAATGTCGTTTGGTCTTATGAATGCAAGTGACACATTTCAAGGAGATATGCATATAACTTTTGATGATTTAATTGGCATAGTCATTTAGGTCTATTTAGATGATCTCACCATGTATTCCATGAAAATAAAGAAACATATGGATCATCTTCATAAAATTTTCACAAGATGCAAAAAGTATGGTGTTTATTTAAATCCCAAGAAATCTATTTTTGGTCTTATAAAAGGTAAATTATTAGGATGTAGTAGTAATAAAAATGGTATTTATATTGATCTAGAGCATATAAAAACTATAAGGATCTTCCACATCCAAAATACCAGTCTAGACTTAGATTTTAAAAAAAATTAATGTCATATATAAATTTATTTATTATTTTGCTGATAAGTCTAACCCTTCACAAATAATTTTGAAATAAAGATCAATCTTATGTTTAGGATTCAGATGTTGATTCAAATTTTAATAATATTAAGGATGCCATTGCTAGTGTTGATGTACTTGCTAAGCCTGATTTAACAAACATTTCATTATTTATGTGAATGCCATTGAAATGACCATAGGTGTTGTAATTATGCAAGATGATGTGAATAATAAGGAAAAATTTATTGGTTACATGATTCAAATTCTAAAACATCTAGAAACCAGGTATCCATTAGTTGAAAAAATTGTTTTTTCATTAGTATCCTTTTTAATAAAATTTTATCATCAATGAAGGGGGAATAAGATTATTGTCAGGTCCAATATGTCTGTCCTTTCTTATTTTTTGAAACAACCTACTATCCAAAGAATATTAGATAAATAGATTTTAAGGATTCAATAATTTGACCTTGAATTTGAAACATCCAAAACCATAGAAGGTAATGAGTTAGAAAAATATTTAGTTGAAAAAATGACCTCAAATATGAATGTTTTTGTCTTGTCAATTGATAATTCTTTACATTCTAAGCCTCATTTTTGAACCATGAAAGTTACTAATTTTTCTAAATAGTTTTTGTTTAGCACAAAATGAATGAATGGGATTGTTTACTTTTGAAAGATGATTGGTATCAAGATTTAATCTTTTATTTTTAAAATCAAGTATGCCCTAGTAACTTGGATAAGAAACAAAGAAGACGCTTAGAATTCAATCATTAAAGTTTATTTTATTAGAGATTTTTCTATTCTATAGAAATAGGGATGGAGTTATTTTAAGATGTCTAGCTCATGATCAAACTCAAAATGTGTTTAGAGGATTCCATGAAGGTAGTTATAGTAGTCACTATGTAAAAAAAATTACTGCTTATAAGATTTTATACGTAGGTTATTATTGGCCTACATTGTTTCAAGATGCTTATAAGCTAGTTTGTGTATGCATGCCTTGAAAATTAGTTATTGATAGAGATAGATTACATGCAATGCCTTTAAATCTAATTATTATATAAAATTCCTTCACTAAATTAGGAATTGATTTTATTTTTGACATTCATCCCCCTTCTTCAACTAGTCACACATATATTTTGACTGCTACAAATTATTTTACAAAATGGCCAAAAGCCAAAGATTAAAAAGGTTTAGTTATAGCGGAAGTGATTTTGTTTTTAAAAATTAGATCTTTTCTAGATTTGGTGTTCCTTTTGAGATTATTTCTAGTAACAGTTCATAGTTTTTTTTGAATAATTACTTAGATTTTTTGAGACATTATTCTATTATCTCTAGTCATTTCTTAAAATTCTATCCTCAAGGGAATGGACAAGATGAGTCAAATAAAAAAAATATGATTTCAATCATGAAAAAATTAGTTTCTAAGAGTAAGTGAAATTGACATTTAAATTTTTTTGAAGCATTATGGGCTAGTCATACAATAATAAAATATGTTATAGGTTATTCACCATTTATGTTGGTTTAGGGCTTCAAAGTTACTATTCCAATAGAAATTCAAATTTATTCTATGAGTACTGCTCTTCAATATTTGTCAGAAGATGGTAATATGATAAAATAGAGACTTATCGATCTATGAGATTTAGATGAATCTAAGGCCACTACTTTACAGATATTAAAAAAAGATAAATAAAAGTTAAAGAATATTTTTAATAAGAAAGTATCTAGAAATATTTTTAAGGTTGGTGATCTTAATTTGTATTGGGATAAATCACATGAGGACCTAGGTGAACATCATAAGTTTGATGATCTTTGGCTTGGTCTTTATAAAATTACTACAATTTTTGAAAAGAATGGTTTTTATTTACAAGATCTTAAGGGTAATTGGCTATGTCATTCAGTTAATGGTAATATTTAATTTTTTTTCATAATTATTTTCTTTTCTTGTGGTTGTTTTCATTTTAGTTAGTTTTCTTTCTTTCTTTCTTTATTCTTTTTGGTTTATTGTTTGCTTTTTCTATTTTTATTTTGGTTTCAATTAACACATGTCAATATGCGAGTTTTCATCATTATGAAGGAATAAGATCTGTGAGATTTACTATATCATTGTAAGTTTTCAATTATTTGAGTTATTACTATATGATCATTTTTAGATAGTTCTTTATGACTAAACAAGAATTAAATATAAATATGTTAAAATATTTACTTAATTTTTAGAATTTGTATTTTAGGTTGTGCATTATTTTTTATCATCTTGAAATTTTTAGTTTAATCTATTCCCTTTCTTTGTTCTATGCTATTCGAATAGTCCATCCCTGATTATCTTTATAATTTTAAAGGGGTTCACGCTTAGCTACTTGATAAATGACTTAACCTAAATTGCACTCTCAAGTTTTATTTAAAATTGTAAATTATTTTTGCAACCCAATTTCACAAGTAAATCCAAATAAAAATTTCACTAATGTTATGTCTATTTTTATCACCCTATACTTATTTTTAAAGTCTTGACATGTTTCAATTCTACCATATTGATGACTAAAATCATTAAGTATAAAATTACAAGTGGGGGCAAACTCATTTGTTTTCGTTTAAATATTTGTCTTCTTATACATGTGAAATCATGAAATAATTACTACTTAGAAAATTATTTATTACTCTTAATTTTAATTAAGTGATTTTAATAGCATATCTTGTTAATTAAATAGTGTCTTTATTATTTTCATGATCTACTTTGTAGTTGTTATATAGTTGGTGGCTCTTTTCATATTTAACCATTTTATGGACAATGATAGTTGTGCAAATGTTGATCTATTTCAGATTCACATAATACTATTTCTTCAATTTTATTTTGACATGCTAAGGATGTGATAAGTAAATACAATTATTGTCTATTTAATAACGCATATAATATGGTGGCATGAATAGTTTAATTAAAGAGATGAGGCATGAACAAATAGTTCAATACTATATTTTGTTAAATATTGTTGTCTATAAGATTGTCTTCAAAATCCATAACATGTATTGATAGGTATGATTCTTCATGTTGTTTTGAAAATTTGAATTTATTAGACATGAATGGCACCTAATGATATGCTATCTAGGTTTACTACTATATTGAGAAAACTTAAGTTGTAAGGTCAATGTTACTTAGATCATAACATTTTATTGATTTATACAAATGTATTTTGTGGCACAATAGTTGAAGGTGGGACATTATAAAAGGTGGGAAACATAATGAAAAGTGGTAAGGTTAAATTATAAACAATGGTTTATAGTATGGGCTCAAAGTAACTTAGGCATTAAATGGAATGGCCATTGGTGATCCACCATGGATATTTGAAAGGTGTGAATTAAATTAGCTCAAAGCTCAATGTTTGATCCTTCTAGATACAAATCAATTGGTAGTAAGGAAATAATAAATGTTTGGTACATGTCATAGGTTTTGGTTTTGGTGGTCAAGTTAGTTATGTAGATAGATAATTTGCTAAACTAGATAGTTCAGTTGCTAATTTTGGATGAACTACTTGATTTTTCAAAGAATCAATAATGAATAGAATGTAAACACATCATTGTAAGTGAGTAATGTTAGTTACTTGAATATAAAAATGGTGGTTTACTTGTTTGTCTTTGTCATTTTTAAATCTTGGTGAGTGGAAGAGGAACTCTACTAGTTAAAAGGTTACATTGAGGAAACTAGAAGAGTTTTGAGAAAGATTTTAAGGCCCTGTGCGTGATATCTTTATTTTCAAGGTATGAGTTTAATGTTTCGTTCCTTCTAAGAATAATTGAAAGATAAAATATTTCTTTGAGAAGGAATGGGGTATGTTCATAAAATGAAGATATGATTCAAGCTATATTTATTTTTTTAGTTATTTATGTGAAATAAGTTAAATAAGGCATATTCCAAGAGAAACAATTATGTAGTTGAGGTTATATAAGTTCTTCCTAGTTTAAATATTTTCTCAAATTTGGGTGCTAAAAAAAAACACTTGCATGTTTTTTAAATAAAATAATATGGCTTCAAGTGGTATTCTCATAGGTTTTTATTTTTGTGTTAAGTCTATATAAGTTTGCATGCAAGTCATTTTCTCAAATAATTTTTTTTTCTTTGCTTGTCTGAATATAAAATGGAAAATGAGATCGCATGCATTTGTAAATGAAATTTATCATAATTCAAAGGTTTTGAAGTTTCTTAGAATGTCATGGTTTGTATGCAAGTATATTTCTAGTTCAAAAATTTGGTTCTTTGGCACACAAATATTGGTGTTAATTTTGATTTTCAGTTCAGATAAACCTCTGCATGCACATATTTTCTCAAGAAATTCATTCTTAATTGGTTTTAACTTAGTACGGTTCTAATAAAATTATTTATTTATTGAATATGATTCACATACATATGGTCAAAAAGATATGAAGATATGATGTGTTTGTTTGATAAATATTCATCTCTTTACTTTCAACATGCACAAAGAAATCAAAATTTTAAGGTTTTACATATATATGGTAATTGTTTTTTTAACTGAGGAAGTTTTTGAAATACACAGTTTAGTGTATTTATCATATCACGTAGTTTTGGGTTTGTATGTAAAAATTAAAGTGTTTAATAGTGTATTTGATTGTTAATTCTATAGAGGCCTCTTTTATATCCTTTTGATCATTTTAGATATGATGATTGTTGGGAGTTTATGGAGCTATGACATATGACTATTTGATTTCATTTGAAGATATGAATGCATGCCCGTATTTTGTTTTTCATCTCTATATTTGAATATTTTATGAGGATGTAAATAGAAATGGATATTTTCTAAGGACTGTTGCACATATAATCTTGTTTGCAGGTATATAGGTTCATTTTTTCAAAAGATGATGAATGTGTTCATGAAAATAGTGGTATCAGTTATAACTTATTTTTTAGTTGGTGTACTTATCAATTTTCAAATTTAAGTTTAGAAATTATGTTTTTTTGTGTTATTTATTGAAACTAATAATTCAAGGGTTTTGTGTCCTTGGTTTGTGAAAGTAAATGTTCTTCCCTGCATTTGGCTCCTTCATCTCAAAGTACATGAAATAGTGGTGTATAATTATTTTGGTTTTTGCATTCCTTTTAGTGTTAAAATTTATGTTTATACAAGAGTATATTATCATTTAGAAATTATATCAAGTTTTTAATGCAAGTTATGGTAAAGATGTAATATCACTAGATGGATACAATTATTTTATAATTATTTCATTTAGAATGATATAATTGAAGGCACATGTAGTGTAATGAGAATTTAAGCATACATTTTGTATTGTTTTCTAATGCATAGGTAAAGGGGGAGAATCTTAAAAAACTCCATTATCTATCTATGGCCTTGAAAACAAGATCTCATTGGCATGTCATGCTTATCTTGAATCTTCTAGCACCAATCTTGTTTGACTAACTTTGGTCACTATAATTATTACTCTCTTTCATTAGTCCATATTTATTATAATTTATTAGAACCTCTTGATGGCATTACACCTCTATTATGTCATTCACAAACCTAATTCTACCTCATTTCATTCATTCTACTCACAAACTTCCTCTTAGCTCTTCATTAGCTTTGCATAGGCAATTCCCATAGGACTTAAGGTTCAGTTATTGATATAGGTTTCAAAAGATTATTATTTTATTATGAGTTTTAAATTACCACATTCCCTCTACATCAATCTCCTCTAACCCCTGGAGCACACCTTACCTTATAAATCTACACATAAACCTTACATTGTCCTCACAAGGCTTGTAACCTTTTTTTTGAATTTTTCCCTTAATTTTACAAATGTATCAAGTATATTTAACAAATAATAAAAATTTAGATTACCCTATATTCCCCTTAAACTTCACATGAAGTTTCAAGATCCATCTCTATTGATAGTTTACTTTTCTCTCTCTTGGACATACCTAATTAGGTCTCTAAGTCTATTTGTTAAGCATAGTCATATGTACATGTATGGACAGAGTTCCTACCAAAAAAAAACTTAAAAAATATTATTTTTCACCTAAAATCTCCAAAACTACCAATTTCTATCCAATTTGAATAGTTGAAACTCTTAAAAATCTCAAAACCCTAATCTAGGGTTTAACATTCTATGTACAGGCATGAGAACCTACAAAATTCCTTTTCTTGAGTTATAAAGTGTTTTAAAGGAAAAAAAAGATATTTATAGGTATATTTAAACTTAGGGTATATTTTTCAATAGGTTTCAATATTTTATTCATTCTTACTTGCTCACAAGACATCTAAACGCAAAATTTTGGGTACACTAGGTGACTATACTAGACATAATGGACTCCAAAATGGAATATATTTAATTATAGTTTAAATTACAAAGTTTTAAGACCTTGAATAGGTTTTTATTATCCCCCATTATCTCTAAAATATCTTCAATTTCCACTTATTTCACATATTAATGATATTTCATCACAAACCTCAGGGTTTTAAAGCCTCATATAAGACTATGTCATCTTTCAAAAGGATTATGTATGACTAAATAGTTTAAAGCTTATGCCAAATTTTTTTTTAAATTTAATAAAAAATTTAACATATCCAAATATTACCAATCAAAACCATCACTCACTCTTTGAGACTATCACTTGTCTTCTTAACATTTGATTATGCAAACAGGGGTCTCCCTTAACTGTAGAAATAGGGTTTTGGTTGTAACAAACAAGACCATTACTTTATTATGCCTATATATTGTATTAAATTATTATTGGATTTAAAAAACTATATTTCAATTAATATACTCACTTACCAATAATTTTTAAATCATCTTGATGGTCCACACCTTAAGAACCAAATAATTATTTCTATTACTTGACTGTGACAACAGTCTATAGGAGTTTTAAGAACCAATGGACCTTACACTCATAGTTTCTCATTTTATATAATTTTTAAAATAATTTTAAGTTATTAAACATATACATATATTCATATTTACATGCCAACATAAGTCTCCTCTCACTAGCCTGTAGAAACATTTAAACTCTATTAGACTTGAACTGTGACCTATTCATCTTGATATAAACCTGCACTCTTTCAAAACACCAAGGTTATGGCCTTAGGGGTATTTAAAGGAAAAATGAAACTAATATAAATAAAATTTCAATAAAAACAACATAGGCATATAGTACTATCTCTTGTTTATTCATCTTGATTCATCAAACATACATATTCAATCCATAATTTGAGGAGTTTTGTACATTTTACATTTTTAGATTTTCCTCTCCTCTCTTGGAGTTATCCCTCTCTCATATTATCTCATATCCTTAAAAATAATGTACCAATTCTCATTTTTACCAACTTTAATGTTTGTTTCTTGAGTGGTTACATTAACTTCTTTTTTATAACTACCTCAACGTGAGGTTTTGGAGTCCTTTTATTATATTTGATTCTTGATGACTATCACCCTAGTGACTTAAACCTTTTATTAATTCAAAACATTATTAAAATGACTCCTTGGATAAATTAATTCACCTATACACTTCAAACCATGCATTTAGTCCTCCTATCCTTTGTTACAACATTTGAATTTTTAAATTCCCTGTTTTGGAGGGAAAACACCTAGAAGCTACATAACACATCTTGGGGACTCCAAATGGACTCTAAGACAAAAAAAAAAGGACCTTAAAAGGTCCTAAAAACATTTTGACACCCAAAATTGACCAATTTTTACCAGTTATGACAATAGATCAAAAATTATATTCTTTAGCTTGATGCTTCTACATCATTTTTTGTGTTTCTTGATGGACATAATGACATATGGATAGTTTAATAAATCTTTCATTGTTTTATTGATTCATGAAAATATTTTTATGATGATTAATTGATAGTGGAATATAATATACATGATAAATTTTATTTCTAAATATGAATAAGGTTTTGTGAAAGATGCATTCCTTTCAAATTTGATCAAGTCATGAAAACCTAAGTAATGAAAAGATATGAGTGATTATATTAATGTTTGGTTGTGTATGCTATATTGAGGTATTATTTTAGTATACTTATTTAGTATGTCAAGGTGTAACCTAGACTCACATGATTCAACTAGAAATGTTTGGGGTAGAGGTAATGATCAACACAATGAGAGCACTCCTTCACAGGGTAGTTCTCAAGGTTGGTTCTTTCATCGTGATAAGGCTACTAAACACTTTTCTTCAATAATTTAAAAATGAAACCTAAGTATCCATTAATTTTTATCCCATTGATTCTATTTTATAAAATTTATTTTATTCTTTTCCTACTAGATCTTTGAATTTTCATGGTAATAGAGGTTTGAGGAGAGAACATTAGAGGTATCATCCTTATGGGCAAGGAACCCCAAGTAAGTATTCTCGACATATGCATATTGTTATCCATTCTAATCCACATAATACTCTATTCCATACTCAACCTAAAAATGTGCTTGATGTTATTGTAAAACATTTTCAACCAAATTCATTTATTTCATTAAACACTATAATCCCTTCACCTAACCCTGAGAGACTAACTTATTCTATTTGAAAACATGTTAGCATCCCTACAACATAGCCCATGGTGAATAGGATGTTGAATAAATTAAAATTAGAGGTTGATGATCCTAAGGGCACTCATTTGATTGAGCTTCTTATTACTTCTATGGTGTATACAGAGTATCAAATTGATATGGGTACTTTGTTAATTGATTTAATTTCTACCACTGAGTCGGATTAAATTGTTATATTCATGTTTGATACTTTTAATTGTTGTTATGATGATTAATTTTTGAGCATGTGGATATTATTTTTGGTGATGTTTAGTGTGTTGTATGAAATTAATTTTATTTTATGCAAAATAATTTATTAGCATATTTACTTAAATACTATGGATAAATGCTTATTGAATTTAATATTTAGAGTATATTAATTTATTTGATTGTTAGCATTTGTTAATATTATTATCCATAGTTAGATGTTTATTTGAATGTTATCAAGTGAGTCAATGGCCTCACCTATTAGAAATGTTACTGGTCTATTATATTTGAATTTTATGTATTAAACTTTATGTTAAGTCTAAACTTATAAAGGTTAAGTCATAAAGTTAACTAATTTACTTTTAAAAGTCAATTAGAATTAACAATAACTAACTAAAGTTAGTTGTAACTTATTTCCTTACTATCTCTAGAGGAGATTGATTTATAAATAGATCAAAGATACATTGCAAAGGAGAAACATATATAGGTGAAGATCTCTCTTTGAAGTTCAAAATTTATTCGCCTTCTTTTGTTTTTTTGTAAAAATATCTCTAAGATTAAATGACTATTTATAGATAGACCAAATAATACATTCTCTAAGAGTGAAGTAATTCACCTTTTTAGTGAAAATATATCCAAGTTTCCTATTTATTTCATAAATAAATCATTTGAATATTATCAGGGTTAATATCTTTTGATGATTGCAGATATGTATTCATATGAGTATACATCTATGTATTTGACCGAAATAACAATGAATGCATCACATTTTGTGACATTTTGTTGATATTTTAATTGTCAATTATTGTATTTTTTTTTAACACTATTTGTACTCATAATTTATATTTCTCAATGAAAATTTATCTCCCCTTATGTTAAACTGACTCTTGTGTTAAGACTTGAAAATTTTCTCTTTATTTTGAATAATTTTTTTTTCATTTATGTATTAGATTGTTTGAATTTAAGTTTAGATTAGATAGTTTTTATTTTTTTCATTATCTTAATTTTTTATTTTAAATTATGTTCTTATTTTAATTTAGTTTACTTTTAGGATGGAATGGTGATGACAACTCCCATGGTCTGCATGGGCTAGGGGAAACCCTAGCCATGATTTTTGTACTACTATTATGTGTATGGGGGGTGAGTTTAGGGTAGATCAGTGTGTGGATGCCTAGGTTGGGGGAAACATCCCTTGGTGTGGTGTGGAGGGGCATTTATGTTGTTGTTTTGGTGGGGTTGGTGTTCCTTATTAGTTTCATGCAAGTGTTTTTTATGCTCTCTTTATGCCAGTGTGGTGTTCCTTGAGTTTTATTTTCTCTAGAGACATGGATCTAATAGATCCTTTTTCCTCTTTGCAGCAATGGCAATGTGGCATTTTAATATAATTTTGACTGGTGATGATTCTTCACTGGAAAAAGGATTACCCAAAATCAAGAAAATGAATGGTTGTTTGGAGAGATGCCATGAGTATCCTATTTTGGTGATTTAGTCAAATTATGTCTTAGAGGATGTTGCTTGACTAAGTAATCATGATCTAATTTATAAATTCATGGGGATTTGACTTTCTTTACTAGTTCTATAATCTTAGGCTCGAAGGAGTTGGAACCCTAAAGGTGATATGGAGATAATGTTGTCTACCTAAAATTATTTTTTGGTTGTGTTTACGTACATGGTAGATAGAAACAAAGATTTTGAAGGTAGACCTTATTTTTATAATCAGGTTAGGCCCTTCATGAAACACTAGCATGTGGGATTGAATTTAGCTAAAGATCTCTCTTTGAGGGTCCCTGTTTGGGTTCATCTTCCACAACTATCATTAGAGTTTTGGAGGAATGACATTCTACATATGATTACTCTTCTACTTGGCAAACTAGTTGGTTTGGGTTAACAAACTCTGGATAGAAAGTTTATTACATATTCTAGTATTCGCATTGAAATTAATTTAAATAACCCTTTTCTAGATTTTATGGAAATATGCCTTGGATCCTCTTCTTGGATTCAAAAATTAGACTAAGAAACCCTTCCTTTTAGATGTTGATTTTGTCATGAGTATGGGCATTTTAAAAGGAATTGCCCTAGGTTTAATTAGGTAGTTGGTGCAACTAATGCTACCTCTAACTTAGTTCTTAAGAATGATAAACGGAAGGCCCCTATGGTTGATAGGGTGACAAACAAGGAGGGATTTATTTTGGTTAAGCCTCACAATAAGGGGAGAGGTTAGAAGATAACCTTTAAGGATAGATAAAATGATGGGGTCTTAATCAATTTGGTGTTTTGGAGAACTTAGTTCAGGAGGAGGGGTTTCTAGTTGAGTTGCCTTCTAGTGTTGGGTCCTTAGGAGTGGCTTTGTCAAAAGACAAAGAGTATGATAATCAAAATTTATTGTTAGTGGAATTTTAGGTTGATCAGATGGTTTCAAATTTACTAGTTATTTTAGAACTAAGTGGGCCTTTGGTTTTAAAGGAGGTTAAATCCTTCGTTAATCCCATTCCTTCTTAAGTGAAGGAGGATTTGAATTCTGGGAAAAGTAGTGGGCCTTTACACACCTTGGGTTTTCATCAAAATCCTCTTAAAAAGGGGCCTTTAGATAAATAATCCAAGGTGAGATGTAAGAAAAACCTAGAGAAGGTTAATTTATTGGTGAGACATTGGTGGATTCTAGTTTAGTGAAAACCATTAACTCCCACTTCTCCCAATCTCATAAATGACTGTTGTTTCATGGAATGTGAGGGGTATGAATAACATCCCTAGACAAAAGGATAATTTTGAGATGATTGGTACTCATTATCTTGATATTATTTTCCTTCAGGAAACTAAATTGTTAGTGGATAGTAGGTTGAATAAAGCTCTTAGCATCTAGACTAATGGCTCTTGTCAGTGTGTTGAAGTTCATGGTAATTTTGGAGGTGTGGCTTATTTTTGGCATCCAAGGAAGGTTGTTCCTCTTTGGTGGATCTCAAGTCACTCTTATCTTTCTATGTCTATTTCTAGTTTAGATTCTGATGAAATTTATCTTTTCACTAATGTTATGCTCCTATTGATCTTCTTGTCAAAGCTTAGCTTTGGTCTCATGTTAGATACATTTTTTCTTTGGCTCCCTTTCTTCCTTGGGTTGTGGCATGGGAATTTAATGTTATTTCTTATTTAGAGGAGAAAATAGGTGCCATTATTAGGCTTGATTCTTCAGCTAACCTCCTAATGGACAACATAGATCTAATGAATTTAGTTGATGTGATGCTAAAAAATGGCATTTTCAATTGTAATAACAAAATAAGTGGTGAAAATGCTTTATCAAAGAGACTTGACCAATTCCTCATCTCTTGTTATTGGGTTGGAGATAGGTGGACTACTAGCTTAAATATTTTGGATTGGAAAGGTTCTAATCACTAGCCAATTAAATTAGAATATGTTTATTTTAGAGCTCCTAAGAACCCATCTTGTAAGTTTCAAATCATGTGGTTGTGTGATCCTTCACTCCAAGACCTAATGATTTAATGGTGGCATCAAGGAAAACCTACTCATGGTAGGTCTATGTATTCCTTTGCTAAAAGATTGTAGTATGTGAAATATAGGCTTAAAAAGTGGAATAGGCAATGCTTTGGCAACCTTCACTTCAATAAAATGATAACTCAATCTATACTGGACACTATCACTCACCAAATATGGGATCATGGTCTAACTGATGATTTGAGTAGAGAGGAGTCAATAAATATTAAGGATTTGGAGGAAAGGGAGTTGCATGAGGATATTTTTTGGAAGCAAAAGTTTCAAATTGATTGGCTTTAGGAAAGGGATATACATAGTGTCTTTTTTCATAACTTTGTTAAAGCTATAAGGAATGGTAATCTTATCACCTCTCTAATGTCTTCAGAGGTGGCTCAGATTTCCTCTCTAGGTGAAATTTATCAGAAGGCTTCTTGTAAGTCATTGGGCTTGTAGATATATTTCATTTGCTAGGCAAGTGATTCTTTTAAAATCACTGATTTAAGCCCTTCCTATTTACAGGTGCTTTGTGCTGGTTACCCCTTCATGATATGTTAAGGAGTTTAATTCCCTTGCCCACAAATTTCTTTGGGTAGGTAATTTGTCCTCTTTGAAGTGGAGCTTAGTTAAGTGGGAATCTATATGTAAGCCAAAGTAGTAGGAGGTCTTGGGCTCAAGCTTGTAGGTTTGAATCATTAGGCATTACCTACCAAATTATATTGGTATTGGTTTACTTTCTAGGATAAGGATTGGGATAGAATTATTATTCATAAGTATCTTCAAGGGTTGAGTTCCTCTGATGTGCCTCGATGTAACCTTTTGAAGAAGGGATCTATGATTTGGGATACTCTTAAAAGAGGGGAGAAGCTCATCAAAGAGGGTATATTTTGGATGTATAATAAGGTCTTTAATGCTTTTTTTGGGTATGATTCTTGGGATGATTATCCCCATATTCTAAAAATCTTTCCTCATTTACAACTCGTTCATATCAATTTTATTGAAGCTAGTTCGAGTAAGCTGGAAGACTTCAAAATGGTTTAGGTTTTGGGCCAAGTGGAGGTGATGCATTGGAAGGATCCTCAAGAGTGGCCTTTGAGTGGTACTGAAGAGGCTCATCAGGAGCTAGATAGGATTTTTGATAATATAACATGAAATTGCCTTGAAGGGAGGGATACTCTAGCCTAGGGCTCTGATCTAAAGGGTAAATTTTTAGTTGTTTTAGGTTACTTGGAGTTGGATAGATAGTTTTTCAAGAGGGTTGGCATTCCTTGGCAGAAGTAGGTATGGAAAAAAATTTCTTGGCCCAAATGTAACTTCTTCTTATGGCTAGTATTCAAAAATAGATGCCTTACCTAGGAGAATTTATGGAAGAGAGGCTTTCAGGGCCCTTCTATCTGTATTATTTATAATAATAGTGATGAATGTGCTTCTCATCTCTTATTCCAATGTCCTTATGCTTGGGATATTTGGCACATGTGGTGGGGGGCTTGTAATCATTCTTGTGTACCTACCACATCTTTGGCTGAGTTCTGGGATAGTATGGGTAGACCTCCAGCTCAAACATCTTTTCTTAAGATTGCTTGGGATATTGCCCTACTTTCATTATCTAGCATCTTTGGTTGGAAATGAATCAAAGGATATGTTAGGGTGATAAAATGGTGGTGGCTCATTTATGGTGAAATATCATTGGTAGGGTCTAGGAGACTATTTCAATAAAATGTGATCTTTCAGTTACTGTGGATCTTAGTGATTTGGATATTATAAGGAATTGAAATTTGGCTGATAGAGGTTTTGTTATTTTGTTAGTATAGGACTTTGACAAAACAAAAATAAAATTCATCAGGAGGGTAAGTGGTTTCCTCTTCCTCAAGGAGTTCTTAAGGTGAATATTGATGGTTCTTCTAGGGGGAATCCTAGGCATGTGGGGGTCGGTGGTATTGGATAAGATAGTGTTGGAAGTATTGTGTTTTTCTCTCTATTTATAAAGGGAAGCATACTAATAACTTTATGAAATTCCTTGATATTATTTATGCTTTAGAAATAGGGTGTTCCCTTGGTTAAAAAAATATTTGTGAATCCAATTCATAGATTGCAGTGGATATGCTGGAGGAGCAAAGGTTGGCCGGAGATAATTGGTAACTACCCATAGTGGTTAAACAAATTTTGAATATGTGTTGCTCTTTGGAATATATTTCCTTTTTCCATATTCCTAGAGAATGGAATAGAGTGGTGGAATATATGGCTAAGTGGGATTTAGCGCATGAAGAGAGGTGGGATGTTGAAGACTGGGTACTTTTGTCTTCAGATTATTTTCTGGCTTTGGAAAAGGTAACCTTGGAAGACAAGAATATGTAACTGGCTCTTCTGTGGGATTCCTTTGGGGAAGAATCTTTGATTTTTTTGTTTTTTTTGTATTCTTTCTTGGATTTTCAATAAATTTTTACCCCTTCTCTTTAAAAAAAAAAAGTTCACTTTTAATTCCTTTTAGCTTTTTGTTTATTACTTCTTATCTTAAGGCATTTTTATTTAGTTTTAGTTTGTTATTAGGATATAATTCTTACATGATATTAATATTAATTCATTGCTCTTTAGTTTATTTCTTAGTATTAGTTTGAGGTTAGATTATTTTTAATTTAATATTATTAGCTGATTATACATTTTATTTAGATTAGTATTAATTCATTTCTTGGTTTAGTTATACTTTAATATTATAGAATAATTAGTAAATCTTTGATTCTCTATTTAAGAGATAGTTGTAGTTCTTTCTAGTTTATATGGTTATCTTGGTTAATTAGTTTTAATTTGATTTGTTATTAATATGTTAGTATTTATTTCTATTTCACTTTTTGGTTTTTGCTTCCATTTGTTTTATTTATCTTTTGTTTTGTTTTGTTTCTTTTCTTTTGATATTTTTTGACCTTAAATGATATTAAGATACCAAATACAATTTGATTTAATATAATTATAAAGGATAAGAGATATGTCATTCAAGGGACTGCCTCTCCTATAGTCTTTTCTCTATCAAATAGGTTAGATTAAAAAGTTGTAATTTAAATCCTTATGATATTTAAAGACATTTGATTCATGATTTATAATTATACATTGTTCAATATTTGACTTGCTTATTATTTCCCAAAACTATTAAAAAAACCCTTATGTGCATCTTTGGAGTCATTTTTCATTCCTTAGACCCTTATAATTAAACTGGCATGATTCCATCTTAACCTTCATGATATGTGAAAGTGTTGATTCATTGGCATGATAGTTTTTACCATCAACACAAGGGAAAAAACATATGAATTCCTATAGGTTACATTTCCATTTCATAAATAACCTTGCAGAGTATAAAGCCTTGATTCTAGGTCTACAACTACCCCTGAAACAAAATTCAAAGAGATAAAAACATTTGGGGATTCTGAATTAGTAATCAATTAGGATGAGAGTAAATTTAAATACAAGTTGTCTTACTTGAGGAAATATAAATATAGAACATGTGACTTGATAGAATCATTCAATGTTAACCCCATGCATAGGAAAGAAACCTAGATTCCCTTGCAACTTTGATAGTGAATATGGATCCTTTAGATGACTCAAGGATGCATAAGTTTTCCATATAGATTATACACTGCCCTTCAGTCCTAGAGAATGTATAAAATTTCTAAGTCTTTAATGATGATCATCACATAATAGACTTCATAAATACTTTTGGGGTCTTTAGTGATCAGATCATAGATGTGATGGATAGAAATAAACCCCTTAGTGAGGATTTCAACAAGGATGATATTATGAAATTGAGGGGAAACTGCATCCCAAACGGTATGATATCATGAAAAAGAGTATTTGACCTAGAAAAATCAACATACAGACCATAAAGACCAAACATTATGGATAATAAATCACTCACTATCAACTTGGGGTTAGCTGATTAACCCATATATGTCCACATTGAACCTAAATTCACCTCGACTAAGATTGAACAACTCAGGAGATTACTCATGTGATACAAAAATGTCATCACTTGGACATATAAAGACCTTAAGTTTTTTGATCCTAGAGTGATAACACATACCATCCTAATCAAATAAGGGGACAACCCATTCAAATAGAGATAGTGACTCATAAACCCAATATTAGATCCCCTCATTTAAAAAAGGTTCATAAGTTGCTCTCAGTTGTGATTATTTTCCCAATCTGCCATTCTACATGGGTAGCCAACTTAGTGCCCATCTACAATAATAATAATGAATAAATCAGACTATGTGTCAATTTTAGGAACCTAAATTTGGCCTCAAACAAAGACAATGATCATTGTCTTCCTTATATGTGGTCATCCATATGGTGAGTGGGTCTCAAATGATCTCTTTCTTGGACCAATTCTTATTAAACCTAAAAGATAGAGTCAAAATTGTCTTCACTATGAAATGGGGGACCTTTTCTTATAAGAGGATACCATGTGGCCTTATCAATGCTCATACCAAATTCTAGAGAGACATGGACTTTAACTTTGAGGAATTAATTTGTAAGTGTATAATAATATTTATGGATGATATAACTGTATTCTCAAAATGGAGTTTTGATCACATCCACCAATTGTAAAGGATATTTTAAAAGTGCAGAAGGTATGGTATGTCACTTAATTTGAATAAAATCATCTTTGGCATAATGCAAGGTAAGTTTCTTGGTCACATCATCACTAAGGAAGGTATATCCATTAATCCTGAACATGTTAATACAAGTTATAAAATATCTCTTCTTAACAACAAGAAATAATCAAAATCATTATTTGGTAATATTAACTTTGTGCATAAGTTTATATCTAATTTTCTAAGATCTTAAACCCCTAAATGCCATTCTAAAACATGAAACTAATGTGGAGTGGATTACTCCATCCAAGCAAAATTTCTAAGACATCAAAAATTTTATCATGCAGGTGCCAATCATGACCATCCTAGATTATATGAAAGACTTATACATCTATTCTTTTGCCTACAAGCAGACCATATCTATTTTATTAATTGAGATGATAGATAAATAAGAAAACCCCATAGCTTTCATGAACACTAATTTGAAATTTATGGAGTTTAAGTACTTCAACCTAAAAAACCACACTTATGCTTTGATCTAAGTTGTTAAGAATTTTAAGTACTATATCCTTAAGAACATGGTGCATGCCATTGTCCTAGCCATTAAGATCATGTTGGGATTAAAAAAATTGGGAGAACATAGAGGTTAGTGGGTAAATAATTTAGAATAATATGACCTAGTGATCAGGCCTACTAAAATGGTAAGAGGTCAAGGCCTCACTCAAATAATCACCAAAATTAACCCAAGAATTATAGTGGTGAAATTGGATCAATCAAAAATAGCATGCCAGGATTGGTATAACCTAATTAGCCACTACCTTCTCTATGGGATACCTCCTATAGGACTAGATAAATCACATAAAAGAGCTTTGAGGTTGAAGGCAACTCATTATATATTGAAAAAAAGAGTACTCTATCAAAAGAATTATGATTGCATATACCTAAAGTGTTTATAAAAAAATAATTAAAAGACATCATGACTAACTTTCATGAAAATTTAGGGGATGGTCACCCTTTAGGAATGAAAATGACCCCTAAAATTCTATGAGCTGGATATCATTATCCCACCATATTCAAATATGTACATGTTCATGTTTTCACCTGCCATGAGTGCCTGGCATTCTCCAAAAAATAATTCCATGCATTGATGCCCCTCCAGCCTTTAATATAAGAGCATCAGTTTGCTCAATGGGGACTCAAATTCATAGGAGTCACCAACCTAAATTCACCATTTGGCCATAAGTTTATACTCATGATAATTGATTTCTATAAAATGTGGATAGAGGTAGTGCCCATCAAGAATAACATAAACAAATAATTAATATGATTCCTTGAAGAAAACATAACTATGTAGTTTGGCACACCAATCTCAATGGTTTATGATAATTATCTAGCATTCCAATCAACTAAACTAACTGAATGGGAAAATGAAAATGGTGTCACCTTGAAGTTCTCATCGACCTAATACCCACAAGTAAATAGGTTGGTTGAGTTGATGAAAAAAATATGATGGATGTAATCAATAAATATGATGAGAAGTGACCGAAAGGTTAACACTCAGTACTCAAATATGCACTCTAGGATGATCACACTAGGTACAATTTGACCCTAAAAATTTCACCTTTCATGTTAATGTATGGTCTGGAGATAATATTCGTAGTAACCCTTATATTATCTATGTAAAAATTCATGTAATAGTACATGGAAGATGATGGAAGAGTGAATTCAAGACTATTGGACATCATTCAAATGGAAGATGCATGAGAATTAGCCCTAAAAAGTTTCAACAGACATTGGGACACTATCAAGAGATGGTTTGATAATAACACAAAATTGAAATCCTTTAGAGTATTAGATATGGTCCTATTATAGGATAAATCTCATGA
>JARHVA010000325.1:5162500-5347500 GCA_037957365.1 Torreya grandis | reverse complement strand
AAAAGCCCAAAAACATTGAAAAGACTTAGAAAAAACCTTAAAAATAAAAAAATTGTGAAAATTGGCTTATAATTTCCATCAGAGATATAAAGGCTAATCCTCTTATCTAATTTGATTCATTTCAAATCTTTTTTACCATACCATTTGTTATCCTCCCATTTCAAGGGGAACTAAATCAGCCTGATGTCCACATGATCTATGTAGGCAACACTTGGATGCATGGAACATCTCAGCTCAACTCGGCCACTCATCATTCCCACTCTTCATTTGTAATTCCATTCCCATATCTCTCATTTATTGACTTAAAAATGTTCTCACCATTTTATGAGCAACCATTACCTTAAAATCTCATTCTTTTATGAGTAACCTTTGCCTTATGTTCTCATCATTTTATGAGCAACCATCATCTTAAACACTCTAATTGTTTTGAAAGTATACCTTCCCTATTTCCATTCTATAATCACATACCTAATTTTAATCACTTTTATTATATCCCAAATCCTAGGAGAAATACGTTTAATCTAAAATACTTAGGACTATGTAGGAAAATTTACTTGCATGGGGCATTTAGAGTCAACTCAACCACCCTGTTTCCTATTCTTATATTCCCCCAACTTCTCAACAACTGATCCATTATCCCCTTATCCTAGGGGAACCAAATCTAAGTGCAACATCTTACTAATCACACATCCACAAATTGTTGATAACTTAATTAGGTTTCTATTTTTATTGTGTTAGGTTTTTGGTTTGTTTGTTTGTATGTTTATTTATATTGGTTATTTTTTATATTCTTTGTTTGTGTTTGATACATTTTTTACACTTACCTCTTTATATTTCATATATTACGTTTAGGTTTTTTACACTCATATTTTAAATTTAATGTTGGTTTGTCTTTGGTTCAAATGGGTTATGTGTTCAACATTGGTTTTATTGTTCCATATCATTATTTTGAGTTGTAAAGCATTCACATCTAAACAAGTCCACACAATTGAAATACAATATTATCATAAGTTATTTATACTTATGATGCATAATATCATTTTCAAAATTAAAACCCAAGTGCTCAAATCTTATATAGAAGTGTTTCACTAAAAACATCTCTCCAAGCATATACTATCTATACATGATCCAAATGACATAACCGCATCACGTTACCAATATTTTCAATAAGCATGGACATCACTATGATAACTAAGGACATGCATATCCTACTGTAAGCATATAATATATAGTCATACAACATGATATATCCATGGGCTCATCACAAACTAAAATATTCCCTAGTAAAGAAAATAACATAATCATGAAAAATAAAGAAACATCAATATCCATATTTTGATCAACAAATCCACATTTAACATCTCAATAGCGAAAGATCAAAGATCATCATGCCTCATAAAATTATATCAAGTGTCCATGTAAAATATCCATGAGCAAAAATGACTTTCATATATATATATATATCTCAAAATCAAAGTTGTATACATCATGAGAATATATACATCTCATATACAATAAAAATGTAAATCTTAGCTCTAGCTCACTCTATCTCTTTGGAGACTCTAATAAAAACTCTAGCCTATGCCTAGAGGTGGTGGATGTGGTGGTGTTAGACCCATCACCCTCCAATATGGTGTTGGTTGAGCCATTGAGTACTTTGATGTTGTAGTATGCTATGATCTAGAGGTTTGGTTGGTCTGTTGACTTTATGTATACTCTCAATAGGATGGCACCATGCCTTCTAATAGCACCGCCAACTCATATAATTTGTGATAATAGGTGATCTCATCCTTCACCCATAAGGCATCATCCTTCACCTATAGAACATCATCCTTGGCTTGAATCACATCAACTAGTGATCTGGCCAACCCTTGATCTGACTTAATCTAATGTGCCTTAACTAGCTCCTCATGAATCCTTTGAACATCCCTCTTTAACCTATCCTAGTCTATGTGAGTCTTATCTCACTTGATAAGAGCTATAACTAGATTAACATCCTATAATTTAAGTTAACCCAAGATGGATATCATTTGGTAAACTTACCCCCTCAATACTATAATCTCTATTTCCCAAGTGAAAATGATGCCCTATAGTTTAGTAGTCTCACCCTGAGTTGTTTTTAAATCAGTCCATAGCCTAACTACATCTTACTTTAGGCTAGTTATCTTAGCTAATATTCCCATGATCTCCTACTGTAGCATATATATTAGACATTGGTCCTTTTCTAACCTAGTATTACTTAAGGTCCCAGCCTCCCCTGTACCTAAACCTATGCCATGCATAAAGGGCCATGCCTCTCCTATACCTATGACTATACCCTGCCATCAATCACCATCTGAAACCTTAGGCATATCTGTGTCTAATAAAGGACTCCATCCACCATGTCCATGCCTATATACATCCCCTATCCTCAATGTCTCAACCAACGTATATATATAAGGGAATAAACTAAACACTTATGACCTGTGAAACCTATTGTATCACATGCTATAATGGAATCTAAACAACCTAATTCATAGGCTACTACATAAGAACCTAAACAACCTGAAGTGGGAAGACCTAAGGTATAACTAGCTATGTGGGAGCCTATCCCTATAGCTATCCATATCTCTAGTCATACCCCTATGCTAAAGCTTTATCTCTATCTCACCTTCCTCATATGTTATCTTAGGTATTGGGGTTGGGGCATATTCAATCAAATGGGCCTGAAACCTACCCATCATGTCACATATTAATCTATCACACAAGCATCTACTACACCACTAATATAGGCCCAATCTAGGAGTTATACCATATCAAAACTCATAATCACCTAGGTTCTTAGCATGGGTGGTTTCCACTGTCATTGCTCTTGAGTCACATGTGCAAATAAATGAGTTCCTTTTGGCATATCTTATTGGAGGAAAATATTTTATTGTACTCAATTAGGCTTATACCTCTCCACTATAAAGTCATGCTAATTTTTGATGTAACATGGAGTTATCATATACCTAGTCATAAACTTGTTCTCTACCCAATTGAAGTGAATAATAATTAATGGAAACCAAATTAATTCACCATCTACCATTTTATTTATGGATCATAAGTTGAAGTATAAGTCTCCTCTATGACCTTAGAGACCTACCCCTATTTGGTACCAACCAAACATACGTGGGTCTTACACTTTTCTCTACATACACTGGTTGACTGGTCATTTTATAGTGATATATTCCCAAGCCAAAACTTATAATAAATTATTATGCCTAATATTCTAGCCCATTAAATAGGAAGTCAAGTGAATATATATATATATATATATATATATATATATATATATATATAACTATGTCAGTACCATAGGGCCCCATGCAAACTGAGTGCAAGAATCAAACATGTCCTGAATAAATCCTGTAAGGCCAATATAAAAGTGTCATCTACTTTTGTTAGGAAGTGGGAGGGTGATGATAATATCCATCAGAATCACTACCTCACTCATCACTGAGGTCTATGCCTCTCTAAAAAATCCATCTGGAGTAATGCCAAGTCCTCTAGGGAGTCAATTTCTATGGACCCATCCTCAATTACAACATCTATCACCCCTAGCATATCCTCAGACATAGTTCATCAAAATTCAAGCATTCAATAGATCTTATGATTGAGAATGGATAGTTATAGGATCTTCCATACATCCTCAAGTGTCATTATGGCCTCACTTATGGATAAGAATAAAGTCAAAGTCTTAGAGTGCCAACACTCTGTTAGTGCTAATAAATATGCCATATCAGTTTGAATAGTAAGAATTTGAGCTATTTGAAGTAATTCAATTATCTCTAAGATCACTATCAGGTCATATGTCATCATCCCATGATAGTGTAGTACTTTAGAGCACCACATGTACACCATCATCATAATTACTCGCTCCTACATGTCACAAAGTAAAATGGAATAAATTTAATCACTCATATTTTTTCTCTTAGTTGATCATTTTACTACTTTATTCTAACTTTAGCCATGATATTTTATTCTTCTATCCAAAATTATTCCTTTCTCCTTTGTCATTTTCCACTTATGGTGTTCCTGTTATTTTCCCTAGTAATCCAACCATTTAGTAGGTGTTCCTATTAGTCAAACTATGGTCCATGATATTATCATTTTATAAGTCATTCCAACTAATTATAAATATGACCTTTTTATTTTAGGTGAGTTTACCATTTAACTGTCTTATCCATTAACCATGCATTTCTATCATTTATCTAGAATTTTTGCCCTTTGTCTGGCATTTCTTCTGTTTGACTAGAATTTTTAACATTTGACTGGTATTTACACTATTTTTGATGAAATTTTCTCAATTTAGTGATATCATTGATTTGGATATTTCCACCCATTTTGGCATGGTCGTTGAATTGGCCACAGGTTTGTCTTTTAGTCCATGACCTCATCATTTTCATGGGTGATTTCATTATTTTCACATTTTTGAAAAAAATGAGTTTTCTATTTTGAGTTCTTCCTATTAGCATTAAATGTAATAAATGATAAAATTGAAAAATACTAATTACACTTAATGATGACCTTCTAACCACTAGTATCTGATACTCTCTCACGCTCTTAACTAAGTCCCTATGGTATGGGATATTAGTCATCTTCTCTACTTCTCTCACACAAAAACTAGAACTCTCAATTTCAATAGGGGAGGGTAAAATAAATTAATTTTCACTCCCAAGGGGTGATTTTATAGCCTTAAATTTGAATTTTTCACCCTTACCCCTACTATGATTGACAAGAGTCTTAGTTTTGCTTTGTTGATCTTTTTTTCATCTTGTTTTCTTTTAATTCCTTCATTTTTAGTGTCTATTATTAAATCCAATGCCATTTTCTTCTATTTGAGGACCAATTAATCAAAATTATGTTTTCCTATCCCACCCTTTGGGGGGCATCTTAGGCCTCCAAAACATTGTTTGGGGCATTTTCATCAACCCATTTTTCTAGAACTCCATTAAAATAATTGAAAGTGGGAGAAAAATTATTTCTTCAAATTGTGATCATTTTAAATGACATTTCTATTTTTAAAAAATCCATTTCTTGGCCTTGATGTCTTTCCATGCCCTTTTAAACAATGACAAAGTGTATACGTCTAATTCTCACTACTACCATGTCAGAATGACTTCACGTAATAACACACAAACTAGGCCAAAAACTATTGAAATGCTCTAATTCATTTAGACACATCATGTACAAATTATAAAACATCTTGATACATCCTTAACTGGGGTAATGGATGGTAGCCAACTATTAGCTTTTCTCAATTCCATACTATTCTAATTACCACTTTATATACAACTTTCAAGGGTAATAAATTGGAACAAATTTGAAAATTTTGACATTGCACAAAGTACCTAAAGGCTAATCAATATTAATTATTAAATCAAATAAAATCAATTTGTTAAAATAAAAATCCATGAAATAAGTTAATTACTTAACTATGTCATATTTAAAATTCAACGAAATTTATGAATTAGACATCATCAAAAATTTGTCTTGACCTAAGTATTAATATATGTTAATATCTGAATTAAGAGAAGCCATGCCTTATTAATGTTCCCTCTTTCCAAAATATTAATTGAATTTGCTTCAAATTTTGAATTCATTTATGACCATTCATCTCAATCTTGATCCAAAGGCCACTATTGATCTAAGAAACTTATAAATACCATGGCCATTACATACTTTCAACAAGCTTTTTAGTGCAAAGATATAATTTAGAATTTATTCTAAAGCTTCAACCATTTATTCAATGTTTCATTCACAAACTAATCCAAATGGTGCACGAGAAGATGTTGGAGGCATTTACCCAACCATGTTTTTAAATATCTTGAGCTCCATATCCAAACACAAACATGCTTCTAAACTAGCCTTGAAGGGAAGTTCATGAAAATGGTATAGCATTGTCTAATTTATGCTCTTGTGTTTGCCATTTACTTCATTAACTTTGCCTAACTGAAAGAGTAGACTTAATATATTTGTTATTGATTTTATTCATTAACGAATAGACTAACTTATTTTGTAATCAGATTTTACAAGAAAAACCTTAAAATTATGCATATTAATATCGATATCATAAATATCTAAAACTTATAAAACCTTGAATAAGGATATTCAAACAATATTAAATTCTTATTTGAATCCAGAATAAAAGAGTGTGTATTAAAGCACAACACAAAGCTGACTCTAAATGTTGAAAAAAAAAAAACATTAAAAAACACAATTCATACCTCTTTTTATTAATTTATCTCATGTAAAAAGTTTATTTTAATATCCATCTTATTAATTTATCATTCTTAAGAGAAGTTGCTCTAATAATATATATCTAAAGGCCACTTATTGAAAACATTTTCAATGATTATAATTTCCATAGATAATTCTTTAAAAATATCATTAGAAATCATAACTATAATCCAAAAAAATTGTTCGTTTCAACATAGATTATGGTTTCCATTCTTTTGAAAAAAATCTCGTTAAAAACCATAAAAATTTCCAAGCTTATTTGATTTTTCTTTCAATTAAAAACCATAAAAATTTCTTTAATGTGAAACATAGATTATGGTTTGCATTCCATTTATCAGTCAACTCATTGGCGTGTTTACCACCCTTAATTTTTCAATCAATATTATCTTTTATGATACTCCTCACCTTCATTATACCATTTAAAATATAATATCATTTATTGGAGTGTGAGAAAATGTGGACCAAGTGTTTTTACAATGTTTAATATGAAAGAGTAGCCCATCATACTTATAATCATACCTTTGTTTTCCACTTAGATTGTATTTCTATCAAAGGGACCATTGGTTTCAACAAAATTGTCTACATTTACAAGGAAATTTTAAGTGGTTATATATATTTTAATGTATGTTATTCATGTGATACGATATTGTAGAGAGTTAAAACTAGTTCCAGGCATTTGTTTAGTTATTTTTTTAATTATTTATTATTTAGTGTATTTTTTAATGTATAGGTGATTGGTTTAAATTAGGAGTTATTTAATCAATATTTCAACATTTTTAGTATAATAATTTTTTTTTACATATTTTTGCGTTAATTTTTATAATCATTTTCAAATCTCCTTATCTTGTGTCAAAATTGTTTAGGTAATCTTGATATTTTTCAAGATCATCTATGAAGTATTTATCTTGATGTTTTTCCTTCCTTTTTGAATTAATGCAACCATCTATCTTTTTTTGCATTTCTTATTTTAATTTATTAGAAGGACATATACATGTCAATATATCCAATGTTTGAGTTCAAGTCATTTATAAATTAACAAGTGAATAGGTTTATATGATGATAAAAAATTCTCAACTATAATCTAATCCTTAGAAAGCATTATTGTTTGAGCACTCTTGAAATTTTTTATTATAAATATTTTAATTATCTATTTTTTATTTATCAACATTTTTTTATCAAAATAATTTTTCTAGAGATATCCACAACCATCTGGGACATAAATGAGAGCCCAATCCCTTAAAAATAACCACAAACAACCTCAAATCCATTATAAATAACTTTTATTTTCCTCAAATCTAACACAAATGGGAGCAATTGGCCCCAAATGCTTAACAAGATTTGCCCTAAATAGATTTGTTTTTTATTGACATCTTTGTTATCTTTAAAGGTTATGACATATTAGAATGGATAGTTAGTTAATAATAACAACTAACCCTAAAATGTAAACCTCCAAATGAAACCCTTATCAATTTTAAATGTGTAAATTTTAAGAAGATAATAGTAAAAGTGCACTTGTAGTTTGCAAGGAAATAGATATGTGAACATAATTGAATATTTTTTATGTAGTTGTAAATCCTATCACTTGACCATGTAATTTTGTAATGAGTGATTGTCTAATCCTCCCAAAGTGATAGTCACAGACTCAAATTCAAGTGTGATAGGTTATAGATGCACATGGGTAGGATCAAAATGTGATCACAAATCATAATCAACTCAAACACCCTCATTCATTAGAGCAAAAACACCTTAGCAAATTAAATTTCTCCTATCTCTCTATGTATGAATATTTACTTAATTGAGCATTGCTTGTCTATTGTATATATGTAATAATACTTAAATTAACGTGGTTATATTTATATACATACATTTGAGTGAACTCAAACACTATACATCTCCTATGTTTTCATATTTAGGTAATCCTTCTTTGTACATGTTACTAGGATTAAATTTGTGAATGTTTCATTTCCTATTTTTATTTCTAATTTTTATTAAAATTTAAAAATATATTATGTTTGTTCTTATGTAATACATTTATTTTCATGTTTAATTTTATTTTATGACACAAAAAATAAAAATAGAATGAAAAGAGTTTTCATTTAGAAGAAGAGCTAAACATTATGAAAAATAAATAAATATTATTGAAAAACCCTTGATTACATCCAAGTTTGGCAAAAAAAAATATTGCATAATTTTTTTTGAATGTATGTTTACAATATAATAGTGTGTTTCCTCACCTAAAAGCAGGCATGCATATGTAAAATGTCGTAGTTCCTTTGAATGTGAATGATATGATTCATTATATGAATAAAAAACTTCAAATTAGTTTTTGAATGATAATTAAATGATAATCATAAATATCATGATGCTTAAACCAATGATAGTTTTGAAGGTAGTCAGCCAAATAAAAATATTCTAAAGCCCACTAGTGAGATACATGTACTCCTTAGTGTCTAATTTAATAACTTCTTATTAAAAAATACTTAAAATATTACAAACATGTCAAATAGTTTAAAATAATTTGAATGTTAAAAAAATACCCTAAATTGTGGTTATATCCTAATCATCTACTAATCCTTCTATATTCTATTCACCTCTTAATCCTCTCATTTTACTGTCACCTCTTAATCCTCTCATGTACTACCAATAAATGCAAGATTTAATACCCCATATTAACTATGTTTTATGTTAACACTCTAGCTAATAATCTTAAGCTCAATCCCCTCATTAATATTTTTCCATGTTCCACTTCTTTTTACAAAATTCTATATTCCCAAATCATCTCAATGCATTTTATTTTCTTCAATCAATACTATTTTTTAAACACCAAACATTTAAAAACCCTAAATGACTACAATGATACACACTCTTTATAATATGCAAAATTAAATGAAAATCTTTTCTCCATGGCTATAAAAATTAATATTAAGCAAATACTAATGATATTTTTTTAATCCTTTGGTGACTAAAATTATGTCTCTATACTTTTTCTCTAAACTTTTTTGATTCATAATTTAAATTTTTTAATAGAAAAAGAGATCTTTCACATCATATTAAATTATTTTATGCTTCTTGATTATATTTTTGTTTGTGATGATCAATTATTGATTAGACCCTTTCCTAGAATCCTAAATGATTATAATTTTGAATGGTTTTGTGCTCTTTCATATGAATCTTTTTATTGTTTGACAACTCTTGTAGATTATTTCTTTGCTCACTTATAAATCACTACCAAAATCCCATTATGCATTTCAACAAAATGTTACACCTCTCAAGTCATTCTTATCTAATGAAAGCCTTTCAATCATCCAATGGAAATAAAACATGTTATATTTTTTCAAGTACCCTTCGGGATCTCCATCAAATGCTCACATTGGACTGCTTAAATAGGATTTATTTTTTGACAAATATTGACATATTTATGATAGAATATGAATAATATATTTGACCAATGCAAAAAGGATTCTTAAACTTAATTTATAGCTAAATGTTGCATACATAACTACAAATGCAATGTTGATGTTTTCAATTATTCTTCGTTCACGAGATTTATGTAAATATTTTTACATAATATTACTCTTTCAATCACCTTAAATTAAAGCTATTTAAAGATGAGAATAAGTAGGGAGGATCCAGGTGGATTAGGGCATGCAAAAAGTCTATAATTTAAGTTTATTAATTTAATAATATGCATCTACATATGACCACTCATCAAACAATATACATTTATAGAAATCTTTTTTTTTTTGAAAAATCATAACTATGACTTTAAATAGAATAAAATATTATACAACATTAATATTTTTTTAAATAATAATTTTATATATCTATAATTAAAAATAGTAATAAAATATATTTAAAAAACCACTACCAAATAATCTTACATTTAAACCTAATAACTCCACTAACATTATTATAAACACCATAATAACATTTAAAAAAAACAAACAAACAATTATAAACTATACTATCAACTATAAAATTTTAAAAATCTACTGAAATAGTTAAAAGGGTGAACATATTAACACTCCTCTTCTTAAAGCGTGTGAGGAAGTACCTCATGAACCTTAAAAAAGGATCGACATATTTAAAGTCCATAAAAAGGTTAACATGTGACCAAATATGCCAGCATGGAGTAACAAGACAACCCACAAACCAAGAAACAAAATCCAATCGTATGTACACACTTTTTCCAAAAAGTTTTAAATCTAAAAGAATTCAATCAATCATTATCACACATTATAGATATGAACGATGAAACCTTGAGATCCAAATCCAACACCAGTCACAAGAGAGACTACTATTGACCACCAAAGGCAAGTTTCAAAAGTCCAATAAACAAAGAGGGAAGAGAGTACGTTAAGGTAGAAGTTGCTCTGACAGAAAAGGAGAGATCATATTTATAAACCTACCCACACCACACCAGCAACAAATCCATCACAGTTAATAAATGGCATCACATCGCTCTAAACCATCATCGATCCAGATTCGTCGTCTAGCCAGTAGATCCAGGTAAACTCAGAAAGCAGGTTTACTTGGACTGAATGTTTTGGATCAAGGATACTAGTGTCTCTAGATAAGTAAACGAACTTCCACCTTCTCCCACCGCCCGTATTGCTGCTGCTTTCAACTCTCACGCTCTTCTCCTCGTATCTCTGCCTTCATTCCCTTCAATTATTAATTTGACAACCCTTTCTACTTCTGCACCTTTTACAACAAAAACTCCATTTTCCACAGCCTCGCTCTTAACCTCCTCAGCGACACGTAGCTCTTCAACCAACAGCTTCTTCACGAAGGGCTGGTCGTACTGAAAAGGCCAGGGCCAAGATCGGGACTCCATTACTTACACTCTCCAACGTAGAATTCCACCCACAATGACTCAGACAGGTCCCAGTTGAAGGAAACTCAAAATAGCATGTTGCTTAAGAAGCATACACAATATTGAGTTCATCGATTTGCAGTTGGAATGGGGAAATGAAAATATATGACCCAAGAAAAGCACCTCACACTTGATCTGCAAATAAAAAGTTCAGCATGAACCACATGATCTTCAAATTATACTAATTGGCAACAGCTATGTATGAGAAAGACAAAAGAATAAAACCATACAGAGAGCCACCACTCCAATTATGTACCATGCCTCTTTTTCCTATTCAAACATCCTATCCCATTGAAGCTGGGAATTAGAAAAACAGAGAATTATAGAATCTCGAGTTAAAAATAGTATCCTCTTTTTCCTTGGGAAGCATAATTTGTTTTACGGCTTTTGAGGGTGGCCTTTGTGTTTGGGCCTCAGATGGACAAAATGAGTGGATTAAAAACCGTACGGAAATGCCATCAGGCCCGCCCCGTGGTAAGGAGGAAGAAGATCCCAATCTTGTAAGGAAACCGGTTTCGGAAGATCGGGGAGAATAACTGCGGCCGATCCGTCCGCCGGAAGAGGCAGGCTATTTGTAACTGCCTGCATCATACACAGGCACCGTGGTGACGTAGAACAGGACCGATATTTTCGATTCATGAGCAACCGCGGGCACAAAAAGTGCTGCGTATCTCTGTGTTTGGTGACTCAACTGAAATGCAATGATTTTAAAAATGATTTAAAAATTTAATACACTATATAACTTCAAAATTTTACGCGAGAGGATTCTTCTATGATGACGAGCTTTCACATTTTCTTATAAACAAGCATTACTCCTCAATTTTCGTGTTTTCACATTTTATGTTTATCAAGAATTTCACGGCTCACATTGTTGTAGACTAAAAATATCTGCTATGTGGTCAAATTTTTCTGTGTCTTTAGTTCTGTTGAATTTTTGATGTGATGTTTTTTTGTGTGGTTATTTATTCATTAATTTTTGGACTCTTTCTGAAATATTTTTTCTCGGAGATTTGTTACATATAAATGTCATTTTTCCACTCGTTTTTGTATGATTAACATGATACCATACTCTTATTTTATTAATATATAAATATATTTTTCAATTTAAAAAAATAGTATTCTCACATTTTATATTTATCAAGAATTTTATGGCTTACATTATTGTATCCCAATAATATCTACTTGTTATATGTGGTCAAATTTTATGTGATTATGCTTTGCATAATTGCTATCTGCTATCTCAACATGTAAGAGATGATTTCTTACAAACTATTTTGTTCAAAATTTTCTCTAATTTAATAGAGGGAGGGGTTCGTGTATAATTTAGTGTATTTAATTATTATATATATATAAAATGCTATATATTATTAATAATATAGAATACAAATAATAGTATATAATATATATAATTATACAATATTTAATTATAATATATTAAATAAATTAAATAATATTATGTATAATGGAGCAGCATTTAGTTCCATTTTTTTCAGGGTGTGTGGGGCTTTGGAATGTTCAAGGAATCATTAAGTCTTTTTGCAAAGTCTTTGTGCAAGGTACTTGCCAATAAATTGGTTAATTAGATTTTGTTTATCTGTAAGAAGTTAATATTTCTCTTTTGCAGACTACTCTAAAGTGTATTCAACTTAACATGACCCAATTCTTCACTCTACGTGAGGAAGGATGTACCATCGCCATCATATTATTGTCACCAAAATTTCTCCCATTAATTCTTCCCATAGATGAAGATTCATCATGCTGAGTGATTTCATTGCTTTTAGATATTGATGGTCATTCATTAGGTATTCTCAATGTTTACACTCCAAATGATGGCCCTGACAGATCATTGTTATGGTGATATCTGGGTAATAATTTATCCCTTGCCACATGACTCATGTGAAGTTATTTTAATATGGTTGAAAACCCCAATGACAAGGCTAATCTTCGCCCATGAGTTGGTACATGGGAAAATGTGAAGCATGGTATTGTTTCAAAAAATATGTGAGATCTTGTCGACCCTCTCCTTAGACAACACACATTAAATATTATGCCTTGGTTTACATGGTCCAACTGTTGTACTAGCATTGATTGCATATATAAAAGGCTCGACCATTACATGTCAGAAAAAAATATTTTCTCTTTCTCCAACATTAAGGGCCAACCTATTAATTTGTTTATTCTAAATACATCCTCTTAGACCATTCTATAATCTCTTGTATAGTAGAGTAGATCACATGTCAATTCAAAGTGCTACCTAATCATTTCATTCTCAACATGTCTTATTACCTAGGATTAGAATCTGTGACCTTGTCCACCATACGCTGCCAACAAGATTGAGTGGTGTAATAAAGCTATTCAACACACCACTAGCTTTCTCCACCACTGTGAAAAACAAATCAGTCATGTCATAAAATGGGGCAATGAAGCTATGATTAAGAAATTTTAGAGAGTTTCCTCCCTCAAACACAATCCTTTAATCACCATGTTAGGATTTTATATTAGTAATATTATTAATTAGTGTATTTTAGTTTGTTTGTTATAGGAAATTGTAATCTCGTAAGGTTTGTTGTTATCTATGCTATTCAGGGTCATTAGATCTTTTGTTATAGGAAGTCGTTGTGCTTCCTCCATGGCTATTTAATAGTCTATGTATATTCGCATAGTAAGAGAGAAATATATTATTATTGTGTGATTTAAAGAACAATTCTTTGTGTATTTGAATGCATGATTGCCTGAGTTAATTTTCTGTATAACTCTGTCCACTTTCCAACAGTGGTATCATATCAGGGATGGGCTTGTGAAAATTTGTGAAGGGATGTCATTGCTTTCTTCGCTCCTGTGAATGAGAAACAACTAGCAGTAAGCTACATAAGAGCATAGAATAAAATTTTATGTTAAATCGCTATATATGGATGTATATTCTGCGTAAAACCTAGCTGGTTATTTTTCTACATCAGCACTAAAGCATTGAAGCACTGTTATTTTACATCAGCGGAGATTCATATCATTGTTTTCTGCATTGCCATCGCTAAACTTGTCAATCTCCATCAAAATGTTGCTCATGCTGTGGGAATAACTGATTACAGCGATCTGGACATCTGTTCTGAGCTTCTTGAGCTGCCCGCCTTGAACTCTACGAGTTCACCTGATGTCTTCTTGCATTTCAACGAACTTGGACGTAACCCGTTCTCTTTGTGCAACTGTGTTGAGAAGACTATATCCTGGCCTAATTTGACGTGTGTTTCGTATACATCTCCCTTGAAACCGTTGTTCAAAATAATCCACAGTTTGGTGTATATCTTATAAGCGTTTATTTTGCATGCTGAGTTTTGTGTCATTCAGATCTGCGTATGAGCTCGAATTGTCATCAAATCTACTTCAGCGACCATTTGTATCTACCGTCATACAACGTTTATATAGGTTGGAGATTCTCAATAAATGCTGCATAAGCATTTTCCTTCATCCGCCAATCAAAGTTGAGTAACCTGTGCGATCTACAACATACCAGTGCATCATTCTTTTCCAACCGGGAATAGAATTGTCTTATTAATTTATGTTAAAAAATACCTAGCTGATTATATTGTTTTAGATCTCTTTTGTTAGTTGATAAAAGGGCTTGATCAATATAATTTTCTAGTGTCATGGTTTAGGAGATATTCGCTTAAATGGCAATTGTGTTTAATTAATGTTTTTTTAATAGTGGGTCAATAATCAAAAGGTGTTTATATCGAGTCCATAGTATTTTTGTATAGTTAAACTTATGAATTATTAGATTTTGGTCGTAGGTTCGGTGAATGTCTCAAGTGTCTTTGATAAGTCATTATAAAAGCCATTTTGTCTCTTAAGAGTATAGTCAAAGTTTTTTAATTGTATTTAGTTTTAATGTTTTATAAAAGTATCAAAACATTGGTTTTAAGATTTGTCAATTTTATGAGTCAAAATTGAAGATAAAATGAGTCAATATTCACTGGGTTCATAGTCAAATTATCATCAATAGACAATTTTAATGTTAAAAAAGAGTAATGGACACATTTTTGTTTGTACGCAACCTTTCCGGATTGTGGGAGGAGTTTCTCCTCATCTAGGCTTCACGACTTCATCGGCTGAGTAAGCAGTGGACATACTAGAGGATGGAGGATACATGGAGGTTGGAGGACAATTGGCGTTCTCTCGTGAGTCGCCTATGATGGAGTTGCATCATTGTTATGGTGACTTTTTTTAGTGTGTTTGTTTGATGTTGTGCATGGTGTGGTTTTATTGTGTAGTGTGGTTTTTTCAATAAAAGTACTCGACATTATTTTCTAGTTTGGTACCTCTTGATGAAGAACATTGTGGGGAGCAAAAGCACTAAAGTAGTGTTTGGTTCTTGGAAAAGGGTTTGTGAAAATCCAAAAAACCATTGAAGTGTATAAAATAATCGATACCTCTTGCCACCTCCAAGTTCACGATCAACATGTAGCAGAAAACCATATGGGTTTGTGGTAATCCAAGAAACCACTAAAGGTGTTAGCAAAGACATGTACCCCTATGACTTCCAGGTTTGTGGTAATCCTACAAGGAAAAACCAAGGTGACACCAAGACATTGAAGCCATAAAGAGGGTATGCCACCTCAAAGACAAGAAGGCTACACGGAGAGTGTATAAACTTTTACCATGTTTGAATTAAGGGGCACTAGGAATTAATAATGTTAAGGGGGTGAATGTTAGGATTTTATATTAGAACATTAATAATTAGTGTATCTTAGTTTGTTTGTTATCAATAACTGTATTCCCATAAGGTTTGTTGTTATTCGTGCTATTTTAGGTCATTAGATCCTTTGTTATAGGAAGTCATTGTGCTTCCTCCATGGCTATTTAATAGTCTGTGTATATTTGCATAGTAAGAGAGAAATATATTATTATTGTGTTATTTAAATAATAATTTTGTGTATTTGAATGCATGATTTCCTGAGTTAATTTTTTGCATAACTCTATTCACTTTCCAATACACCACTTATAGAACCTAGCCACCTCAGTCAAACACCAAATCAAAGTGGTGGATGGTCATGCTTTCATAAGGGCACAACTTCATGTTTGTTTGCATTGGCTGAAAATTGGAGACAAAGATTCAAAGCAATTTTCAAATCCCTTAGGTCCAAACAAGCATGAGATCAAATCAAAGCTATAAATTCAACTCAAGCAAGGCTCACCTCTCTTCCTAACATCTCTACTTTTCTAGACCATTATAAATTAGTGTTTCAAGATCAAAAGGAAATAGTGGAAAAAACCCAAGCTATGCAGACCAATGGATTTTTGAGGCACCTCTAAGTCTCCATAAACTCACAGAGGCTCTTCACTACTTGAGTAATGATAAAGCTCCTAGTCTTGATGGATTTCTGTACAACTTTTAGAAAGCCACATGGGAATTTGTTGGGCCTGATATGCTTCAAGTTTACAAAGAAACCTAGTAAAATCAATCATTCAGTGCCATAATCAATCAAGGTAATATCAAATTCATACCTATAGTCAATGACCTAGAGCTTATTGCCAATTGGCAACGTATCACTTTGTTAAATGTTTCATATAAGAGCCTTGTTAAAGCTCTTTCTAACCATCTTCATCGTGTTCTTCCTGATATTGTAAGAGTAGAACAAATAATATTTATTAAAGGTAGATATATTATTGACAACATTATTGTTGTCTGTGAAGGTATGGAATAAGCTATAGCTTCACAACAGAGAACCAATTTTCTCAAATTAAAATTTGAAAAATCCTATGACAAAATTGAATAGTTTTTTTAATCTATCTATGCTAAAGACTCTTGGTTTTGGCTAGTTATTTATCTTGGAAGTTCAAAATTTATTGGCAGATGCCTCTACCTCCCTCACTATTAATGGTCTCAAATCTTACAGTATTGACCTCCATCGATCCATCCATCAAGGTATCCCTCATACTCTAGCTCTGTATCTTATTTTTGTATAAGATTTCGGATATCTTCTTGCCTCTAGAGTTAAGTGGGTTCTTGTTCAAGGAATTATTTTCTTTGATCGATCTAACCAAATATTTAATGGTCACTTTGTTGATGATATTTTCCTTACCCTTGAAGAGCAAGAAAAATCTTTCTTAGAAGACATGAAGTGTCTTGATATTTTTTTCTATCCTCTGGGTCAACTTTGTAATGGAGTAAAACTCAATGTTTTAGAAATATCATGGTGCCTATGCCTAAGTGGATTCTTCATTTTAAGTGGAAAGGGATTGATAGAGGATAACAATTCAAGTTTCTAGGAATCCCCTTTTCCTTTGATACTTCCCTGCATAGTTTTGGAAATATTTCATTTACTATGTGGAAAATAAGGTTGAATACTGGGTTAACAAGCATTTTTCCTTTTTCCTTACCAGGGAATCTCCAAGATTATACTAAAATCTTGGTAGCTACCCATGTTTATTACTCTTCATTTTAGGTTCCCTCTAAGGCTTCCTATGATAAATTGGATAAAATTCTTAAGGATTTCCTTTGTTTAATGCCAAAGATATGAGAGGATTCCATCAAGTTGCTTGGACATTTATTGTCTCCCTTGCGATAAAGGAGGTATGGGTATTATTGATATATAAAATTAAATCACAACCTTATGTGACAAATGTGTTGTTATGGCAATTGAAGGCAATGAATCTTGGAAAATATTGCTAAGACATTCTATATCCTCTAGATTCCCCTATGGTAAACCTAGTTGGAAAAATATTGGCTTTTACACCTTTCTCATCATGTCATCTCTAGTCAAAATTAAAGGTTCTTGTATGGCCACAATCATATGGAAGCCTTTTGAGGTTGTCAATTCCCATTTGAGATGGATTGGTGATGGTTTTCTCACTGGGTTATCTTTTAATGATCATAATATATGGTGGTCACCCATTATGATCAATACTAATATTCTATTGGTAGAATTACCTTGGATCAAATCACTAAAGATGTTTAAGAAAGGAATTCATACCATTCAAAAACTTGGTCTATGTCAGGGATTGGATTTCTTGGTTGAATTTGAAAGAAAAATTTAATTTGAATAATGTGGACTTACATTTTATTCTTCACATTTAATAACTAATGTTAGATGTAATATTTCACTAGCTAGGCTTGTAGCCACCTTACTCATGGTGGAAGGAATAGAGGTGGAATTATGAAACCCATTTTAAAAACAACTCCCTAGGACTCTTTTATCAAGTTATGAGTCCCTTCTCTTTTTCTCTTAGTAAGTCTATAGGCAATAGGGTCTTAATTCCTCCCCCATGATGTGGATTTCTTGACTCAACTAGATTTGGATGGCTTATCTCAAGCCCAAGCTAGTCCATTTCCTCTGGTGCTTGGTATACCAAGGTCTTCTACTCGAGTAGTGACTCTCCCATATTAGAATTACTCAACCCAAGTGGCCCACCTACAAACACACAAAGTCTTGTAAACATCTCTTCTTGTTTTGTCCCAGAGTTTAGTTCACCTAAAAATAGAATCATAACCTCTTCTAACCTTAGAAGCTTGAGCTTTTATCTTGGTGCCTTGCCTTACTTTAGGATTTGGCTAACTAACCTACTACTATTACTTTTTTATGGAATGTTTTTAGAGATGTTATTTTATTCCAGTTATGGAAGCCCTGAAATAATGTTTTATTTAACAATGTTGGATTGTCTTGTCTCCTATATATTATTGATAATGTTTCTATTATATCTTTGGCTTGCATGCAAATTCATGTCTAAACTAACAAATCTGTCATGGAGGTTCATCATCTACAAGAGCTCTTGAACATCTAGGGGAGTGTTCCCTTCATAGTGAGATGTAACCCCCTTGATGGTCCACCTTAGGTTGGACCACTATCACCTTTGATGAGGCATATAACTCATTACTATAGTTATAGCTACTTCTTCCCTCAATTCCCATAGTGGGATGGAGGTTGTCACCACTACATGGAAAATATGATACATCTCTCTCTTAGAGGGTTTCTTCTATTATCACTACTACTTAGACACAACACACTAATAAATGGGTGATAGATATGACTTTGGACTCCCAAGATGGTTGGGTGACACTAAATCCTCTTTTTGCAAAGCCTTCTACTTGGACTACTCTTCCACCTAAGGATAATCCTCTACCTCCTCCCTTGGGTGATATGATTTGTGCTTAATTATAATTTACGTTATAATGTGATTTGGAGTATTATTTATTGATGTAATGTGGTTTTAAGCACCATATCTTGTCCATATTTATTTTATGTTTCCTATTTTTTTAGTGTTGTGCTTTGAGCTGATGTTTGTCCTTTAGCATGAAGTTTGAGATGCGAATACCAACTGATTATGATGATATGTAACCTTATGTACCTTTATTATTTTTTATTATAAATTTATATTGAAGCATTCCAATATCAATTAAATAATATTATATAGTAATTTATATACTATTTATTTATATAATAATATTATTATATATAATTATATTGTTACATATTAATATTACAATAAAAATATATATTATAAATAATAATATATTATAATATAATATCATGTTTTAATAGTATCTATTAGTCTTTGTTTCTTTTAGTATTAGCTCTCCCTAGAACTGTGGTCACATCCAAAATGGATCTAAACCTTGAAGCTCATAACTTTTCAATTACATATGGCTATGGAATTAATTTCCTCATTGATAAGGTTTCTTAAGGATTTTATTGACTTAGTTAGATGTGACAAAGGATTATGTGAGAAATTATCTAAGTACGGGGAAGATGACCTCACTTGAGGATGTCATGAAGCTAGTTTATGAGGAGTGTCATAATGTGAGAAATCCTTTCATGAGTGCAACAAAATTTTTCAATGGAAGATCACCCAAATTAACCCTTCATCATCCCCTAATTTGGTATTGCACTCCTTCAGCATGATTGATGATATAGTTGATGAGACATTTATAGGTAAAAAGGAAGTGCTAATAAAATATGTTAATCGCATTGGAAAGGATCTCATGGGAGAGGATAATTTTGCCCAGATCAAATTGAACATCATGTCCCTCTCTAAGGAAATTAATTTGCTATCCAGGCATGCCCTAATTGGTAAAATCATCATAAAATGGGATATGTTGGATGATATTGAGAAATGATATAGTGAAAATTGGGTATGAAACCTATTTATACACCTCCTACACAAAGTTTTCCATGCGGTGTCTTTCGACCAAGTGAGTGAAGAGAAGGTATTATAAACAACAAACTAAAGCTTTTAGAATCAACAAGACTCCACCTTATTGGGTCCCCATTTTCAATGCCTTACACACAATGGTTGAGCTGCCTTATCCTAAGTAGACCCATCTATATTCTTTATCAATTAAATTCTAAGAGGAAAGCAGTTTGAAGTGAATTGGAAATTGTCTATGTAAGGTGATTCACCTAGATAAACATACTAAGGTAGGGACTATTTCTTCTTCTTATGCAAGATATGTATTTATGTGGAATCTTAGAAGTCCCTTCCTTATTCCAATGTCATTCAATCCCCAAGTGGCTCTTGGATTTAGATGGTTGAGGTTTAAGCCATGTCATCTACTTTTTCATGCTATTAACATGCTCATATTAAAGCACAATGCCCTTATCTTATGATTATATTTTTATTCAAATTTTAAGAAGCATGGGGTTTGTTCCACATGAGTTTTTATTTATCCTAATCAAGCACCATGGGTGATTATTTGAATCATCGAGCAAAAATATTATACATAGTTGTTACAAAAAATGATGATTTGAAACATCAAGCAGAAAAATTATATATAGTTTTTCCAAAAGTTGAGATTGTAATTTCCCCCCATTTAGCTCATAGTTTAGCATCCTAGAATTGGATGCCTCTTGAAAGGTTTCCTATGGCGAAATGATCTTCATGCTAATGACATAATTGTAGTGTGTGTGTGTTATCCCCTGTTGGCTTTGTTATCAAGGATCCTAGCTCAAGTGATCCACCTATAAAGGTTCCATTTAATCAAATGTCTCCTAAAACCATGTTTAGGGAATCATAAGCCATTTCCTAGGAATCAAGTAGCATATAACCTATCATTCATCACTCTCTAAAGAAAGGAACCAGGTCAAAAACATTTAAGGAAATGGAAAACTAATTTTTCATTCAAGAGTTGATCAATCAAAAGATGAAAGTGAGAACAAATTCTCTAAAGAGATAAATATTCCCCAGGCCCTAAGTTTCTTAAAATAAGCTAACTTCAAAAATAAATCCAATCTAGGTCATAAATTAAAGTTCAAAAAGGATGTGTATGTTGATAAAGTGGGTTCCTATGGGTTTTTCAATTATTTATTATTTATTAATAAACAGGGGGTGGAAGTCCCCTTCGCTCTTCTTTGATCTGTTTCTTGTTGGCTTTTGGAGTCTTCTGGCCTCTCACCACTACTAGATTTGTGTTATATTTCTTTAAGTGATTTTATCATTGGCCCTAGTTTCTTCATTGAGTTTGGTTATAACTCATGGAGATTACTACTCAATTTGGTTAGGTAGGGTTAGATACCTTATTGGCCCTGATTGGAATGTTTTAAAGATTGGGAGTGGGATCAAATCTATTGAATTTTGTCCTTTATTTCTATCCTTTTTTCAAAAAATAGTTTGTCATTGATCTTGACATTTTTTAATTATCTATGGTGCATCATTATCATATACCTATACATGATGAGAACACCTATGACATTGTAATGGATTTATTTATTATCTTGTTGAAGGAGGGTATATATGAATAACTAGAGTAAATATATTTTTTCCACCCTTCAATAGCGATTCAACATGTGTCATATATATATATATATATATATATATATATATATATATCTGTGTGTGTGTGTGTGTTTGTTGTTGTTCCTATTGGCTAGAAATAATTTCTTAACCATTTTAGATTTTTGTTATTAATTGAAAATAACAATCTTTTAAGAGTCAATTAAAATGAAACATTGAGCAAAAAATGAAGCTAAACTAATATGTTTGGGGTAAAACATATAGTTTATCAAGGATTGGCATTATGATAGTACACATTTAGGTCACCTCAAATGTTAGATTTGTAGTGGCAATTAGTGAAGGCTGAAAATGTAATCATAATTAATGATTTTCCATTATGGATTTCAAAATTGAATTGATTCAATAGTTACGATGTTGAGGAAGTTGATATTAATGAGAGTACATGATGAGTTAATATTAGGCAATTTGTGTTGGGCTTAGATAAGGTCGAGGTTCATTATAAACTAATTTGAAAACGTCAATATACCTTATTTCCATTATTTTGAATTCTAGTCGAATTTTGTTAAACATTCTAAAAAATAAATCTACCTTATATAGTAACAAGGTTTTAGTGAATAGTTTTTTGATATTTTACTTCTTCAAGAGTTTTTCCTAGAGTTACCTATTGATGTTTGTGATGTCTTTGGTATTTCCTAAAATCATCGATTAAGGAAAGATTTTCCTTATTGAAATGGAGTTTTTTTATGTATGCATTATATATATATATATATATATATATATATATATATATATATATATATATATATATATATATATATATCTCAATGCAATTATGAAAAAAACCATAAATTTATATTCATTGAAAATTTGGTTAATGTATAAATTTATGGTTTTTTTCATAATTGCATTGATTCAATACTTGAAAATTTGGTGAAATTTCATTTTGTTGAATAAATATGTATGCTTTGCATTTGAATTTGTTTGTTATTTATGTAAACTAATTTTTTGCTTTTATGCTTATGTAAGGTTTTATGGTAGAGTTAGGTGATGAAGTTTAAATTTTCTTTTCCATTTCCTAAAATCACTAATAACATAAGTATTCTCTTTCTTAAATGGATTTCCATTGATGTATGCTTATATATACATTTTTGTTAGAAGGTATAAATTGTTCATCTATTCTCTAATACTATTTGTTCCAAAAGATTTTTCCCATGGAAATTGAGCTTGTTTTGGTTGTGGTTTCAGTTGATATATGAATTTGTGGTTTTTTATTTTCATAAAATGCATTCATTCAATACTTCAAAGACCATTTAAATTGATACCAATGAAATTATGACACAAACTATTACTGCATTGGCATGTTTGAGGATCAGTGACAAGGGTTTTAAGGCTATGATAGAGTTCATTTGCATTATTTTAAAACTATGGTAATCATTTTTGAAGCTTCAATTCTTTTGGGTTTTAAGTTGATGCCATTATGAATGTGTGAATAATTAATTGAAGTAAATAGGCCTGGAATAGTTTTATCTAGTTTGGTCTTATCAGAATTCAAGGTTGTAGTGGTGATTCTTACAATTTAAAATTGAAATAATAAATATAAATTATATTTTTGTGCATTTCATAAAGTGCATTAATTCAATGCTATAAATGATGTCACATTTGATAATAATGATAGTGTACCATGAATTAATGTTGGACTAGCATAGTGGAGCTTAGATAATATTGAGGACTATTGTTCATCTTGTTGGGAGTAATTTTATCATTTTATGGTTTTTCAATTTGATTATTATGGTTTATAGTTCTTGTGCATATATTTTAAGAGTAAATGTATTTATTTTATTTATTTTCTTAATTTTTAATCCTCTTTTTACAAACAAGTTTTTTGTTGTTTACATATACTAAGGTTTATAACCTTGTCTATGTGGAAAGATCTTATTACAAATCAATAATTTCATGTTTAGGTTTGAGGATTCCATGGAAAAAGAGGTTATAGGGTTCCAATTTATTATATATATTTGTGGTTTCTTGTTTTTGATTTAGCTTATGATTATTTAATTTCCAAGTCTACATTACACTCTTTAAGTTCTATAGTCCTTGAAATCATTAATTCTAAAAAAATGATGAAAAAATAAAGCTTGGATTTGTTGAAGTCTAGGATAAATTTTGAATAGGATTGTATTTGTTGATTTTTTAGTTTGTAATCACCTAAAAGTGGTGTGTCACTTGAGTTAGCCTATTTCTAGCTTAGCCCTATACCTATCTTAGAGCCTTTGCCACACTTTTCCCATCATTATGCAAACCACATACAACTATAGTTAGCCAAAAACTTATCCCAGAATAGCATTCCCAGATCCTAACCTAGTATTCCTAGAAGTCTTCTAGGTGGACATTACCACCACATTTGGGACACTACAACAACATGGCGCTAGTGTCCCCAATTGGGAACTATTGTATTTTACCCTAACTCTCCCTAACATATAATTTTTTAGATGTGTGTCCCTATTTAGTTCAACATAGGTACATTTTCTTATCCACACAAGCTATATATATATATATATATATATCTATAATACAAGACTATTTAACCTATATTCAATATATGGAAAATAGATAGACAAGTTGAGAAAAATTAAGGTATTTGATCCTTATTCTACCCTGCTTTTGCATACTACCATATACAACATCCATAAGCCCATATTTAAAATATTTCAAAGCTTAATCAAATTCAAGGCATCTAAGTCCACTCTTATTCTAGCATTCACTTGCACCAAACACTAGGTGGGAGAACTACATTGGGATTGATCCCTCCTCAGAGTATTTGTAGGTAGGAAACTCTCTTCATAGTAAGGTGTTGAGGATGTCCAATATATCCTACTAATGAACATACATTTTTATATCATGACATACTTTTAAGGAAGATTAGGGTTTTCACACTAAATCAGGGTTTTGAGGCACACCACAGAGTTCTAGATTTCATACGCAAGAACAAGACCTAGAAACATAGGTGCAAGTGGTCTTATAAAACAGTATAGTCCTATAAAGAGGACATTAGTGCCACTTTGATGAAACTAAATCAATATTGTGCTATTTTTCAGTGAATAAATAGATCTTGAGACCCTGTTGACAACACTCAAAATTATCCAAAACCTAGTTTTTAGAACCCATATCATCTATGACAGTCACTTTATAGATAAATCTCTACTTATTACTATTTTTATAGATTAAAAGAAGGTTAAAATAGCTCACCATATTATCACTTAGCATGGCTTGACTAAGGTCTTGTTAGACATAATGATAGCAAAGGATTAGGGGATCTACTACAAGTACTTGTAGTGATAACTAGTTAGAGGACACCTTCTTTTGATTAGCGTGCTAGCCAAAGGTCAAGGCAATAATATAGGATAACTAGGACATGAGTCTCTTAGAAATAATTTGAGCATCCATTTTCATGGATAATAGGTACTAGGGACCACCTCAGATGACACCACCTCATATTTGGGTATAGATACCAACTTAGTAGAGATCATGACAAAGATCACCTCAAAGGAGTCCACCTTTAGAGGGACATAGTGAGAGTTGATTATAGCATGTTGTATTCTCACAATTTTGATGTAAATGCACATTTGATGTATATATGGATATTTTATACATGGACATTATTCCATATACATCGACATTTGATGGATATTATTTATATGATGCCCACTTTGAATTGATCTCTTTCACATATATGATGTGTCATTTGATTATCTAATGTTTGATATGTGTAGATATTAATGTCACTGATGTAATGATTATGGATGTATTTTTAATTATCACTCATGCTATGATGTGATTTGATTTGATGTATCATGTGGATTATGGATATGTTGTGTGATTCTAATGATGTTTTAGATGATTATGTTATATGATAATTGTTTATGATATTATTCATGTTTGTAATATGTATCCATTATGACAATGAATGATGTGAAAATATAGTATTGATAGATGTGATAAATTTTTTGAGGGGATACATTACTTTCTTAGCTCATATTTCAATGTATACTTTGCAACTTGATTTTTGATATCACATTTGATAGGATGTACCATGATTATAAATAAATCAAAATAAAATTATTTCTAGTTACTTAGAGACTAACTCAAATACAGATGTGTGACATCATACATCATAATATAAAATACCATGATGATATTATCGACGCATATGAACTGTATCAAGCTTCAATAAATTAAAGCAATCAAGCAAGCAAGAAAGCAAACACACACACACACACATAATATTTAAAAATAACAACAATAGAATAAGTTGTTGCATTAATTAATTTTAAGAAATAACATGACTTATTTTTCCCCAAGAAATTGTATGTTCCATGGATCAAATACTACAAGCTTAAGTTAAATGAGTGATTGGATTGATTTGATTGATACGGATAAATAGGACAATATGATTATAACAATTCATTGAGGATCTATAAGCTAAGATAAAAAATGGGTAGTGGGAATATGGGCCAATCTGACTTAAAAACCCCCATGTAACTAAGCATTACCTACATAGTCTATTTGGACCTTAGGTTGATGTAGTTCTCCCCTTAGAGAAGATGAAATGGATGATAATAGTCAATGATAGTTAATATATGAAATATACCCCCCATAAAATGTGTAAGTGCATGAAAGTAAAATAGGCAATTAGTGTACTCAATGACTTTTTTTGGAACAGAGCCAAGAGTAGATTCCAAAGTTGAATAGGATGACAAACTAGACAAAGATTTTGTGGCTTTATATATATTTTTGATATTTTTAGGATTTTTTTTATTTTTAGGATTGTGGGATGTTTTAATTTTTTGGATTTTTGGACTTTTCTATTTTTTAGGTTTTTTGGGACATTTAAGTACATATATGAGGACAACCTACTAGAACATATACACAAGGAGACATAATGTATATCTAATAATCCATTAGCAAATGAAAATCAACACTTAACAGTAGATGTGGAAAATGATACAAGATGCAAAAGATGTGGAAACCAACCTTGATGTAGGATGTAAAAGGTTGATATGGGATGTGAAGAGTGATGAAGCTTAAGGAATCTCTTCAAGGACTGCAATCTAGGGAAACTACCCATATAACCTTATGATGTCTTGCTATAGCAAAGATGTCCTCGCATTCTAATAATGCCAAATCTATCATATCATGTGGCACCTGAAGATCATCACCAAGGTCAAAAAAGGAAAGTGATTTTAATATAATGCTATTACCCATGTAGATCATCAAGAAGGTAAAAAAGTAGACTATACAATATGCCAAAAGGCATAACAAGATAACCCACAAACCAAACCAAAAAATCAATTATAGTAACACAATGTTTCCAAAGTTTTAAATATACAAAGATTTAATCTATCATTAAATCAATATCACACATTACAATCAAACACTTGGATCAAAAATCCAACACCAATCACAAGAGAGACTGCTATTGACCTCCAAAGGTAACTTTAAAAAAAGTAATAAACAAAAGTGAAAGATGGTAAGCTAAGATGGAGGTCATTTTGAAAAAAAAAAGAGAGGGAGAGAGATCATACCCGTAAACTTACCCACACCACATGAATAACAACATCATAATTAACAAATGGCATGCCATCATCATAAATCATCATAGCTCTAGATTCATTGTCTAGCTAACATCATCACCAATGAATTCATCAGGGATTCCAAATTAGGGGATTCAACCTTCATATCTGCATTTTCACACACAAACACACACATTTTTTTAAATTATAACCATTGTGTAGGGTTTAAAATAAGGTGTCATCTATGTCGGTTCTTGATGCATACAAAATTATTGCTAGTGATCAACTTTTCCTATGAAAAGTTCATTAAAACACATTTAATTTTTTTAAAATAATTTATCAAAATACAAGTGTAATATTAAATTTAAAGTAAGAAAAAATCTAAACTTTGAATAAATAAGCTATTTGAGAAAAATCAAACATTTCTTTGGTAGATGCTTTTCTTAATGTGTTTCTCTCCACACCTGACTGCTAAATTTAGAACATTTCACTATAACCAATTCAACCTCTCTTTTAGAGTAAGCATATATTTGGTAGATGTTACATGAATAACTAGTACTAATAATGATGTCTTATAAAAAGGATTAAAACACCCATGTAAAAATAATTATATAATATATTAACAGTCTCAAACGAGACATATTTCTTTATCCATAAACATATTACTGTCATTACTTTGAGGTGTTTATTTTAATTTAGTTACTTTGTTTACCACATGGAGCATACTAAAAATGAAGGCACAAAATATTTTTTATATCAATATGGAGTTGCACTTGAGGTTTGCAACATCATGAAGGAACCTCATGTAATAAACTGCATAAATGTAGATATTGAAGTTGGAGAAGGAAACACTTTTGTAAGTATGGGGAAGGACAAGTTGGAGAATGAATAAATTTCATAAGTATGGGGAAGGATTAAAATGTATACACTAAAAAACTTACCTAAGGATGCAATTCTGAAAGAGATTTAAAACAATTTTTCCATACGGGGTTCAAGCATAGGAAAAGGATGTCATTAGATGATTTCACATACTCCCCTGAATATTGATTTGGAAGACAAGGTTAATATTTCTCTCATGGCGCACAAAGAAAAATATGAGAACAATAAATAAGAGAAAGAAGGAAATTATATTTTTTATAGAGAGAGATTAATCTATGAACCATGAGTAGTATTTTTGAACAAGAAAAAGTGGTGGCAACTTATAACATGACAAATGCAATTGATTGAATCAAAATTATGTAAGATATCTATTTCTTAAATGGACAATATGTGTTTGAATATAGAAGTGCAAGTCATTGAAGACATTGGGCAACGAAGAAATAATGAGTGTTTCAAAAAAAGGTATATCCCACGAGTTGTAGATTTTTACTATCACATTTAACTATCAAAAGAGAACAAATAAAATTAATATTAAATTTGAAGTTTAACTTTTTTTTAAATGTCATGTCATCACAATTATACCTAGCATGAGAAGACACAATGGTAAAAGCTTTTTTTTCCATATTAACAAGGGTCATGTAGTAGTTAGTCTTATCATTTAATATTTTCTATTGAATTGTAAATAATTTATTTAGTTAAATCTAGTTTTTAGACATATACATAACATAACATGTGTCTATTTTTATGGATATGTAATAATGCTTTAGCCAGACTATAATAAGTTATCTATTTTTGGTAATATTTATTCATAACTCATATATAAGCTTTGGTAGTTATCTTAAGCAAATTGTGTGGTTAACTTGCTAACATTGGTAATATTTATTGATACCCTGTAAATGAGATGTAGTAATTTTCTTTTTCAATTAATTTTTATAATGTTGTTGAAATTTATTCATAGTCCATAATGTATGGATTGTGATCAACTTTTCAATTGATAGATAATTTGTAGTCGTCTATAATTATTATTAGAAAAAAAATAAAGTTAAATACAACACTTTATATTTGAAAGATGTAGAGCACATTGGCCACTCTAGTATCCAATCTACCCATAATAATAAAGGAGACTAAAAGGCAAAATAATCCTAAGGAAGGCATTATCATGCCATAATTAGAGAAATTGTTTACGTGAATATTAGTGATTATAGAAACTCACTAATAATTTATTATATGTTCATATTCAAAAACAAGAATGAACTCATTGATAATTAAATATAAGTTCATATTTAGAACCAAAAACTCAATTATTAATAGTTGAAAACTCAAAAATAATAAACAAACCATATTTTCCAAAGTATGCACTTTTAAAACCATATGGTATTGATTTTAAATATTATAAATCACAATGAAGGTGGGTAGAAATGAAAATAAATGAACTAAAATGATATAAATATAGAATATTGACTTTGAAAGCTTGACAAATAAATTAATTCATAAACATAGGGATTTCAAACATTGTATATGGCCAAAAAAAACAAAAAACAAAAACACAAAAACAAAAACTTATCCATTATTCTCTAAACATTTCGGTAAGAAACTCCTTTTCAATGATTATATTTCATCTTCTCAAAACAAGACTTGATCAATCCTTTAATAAATAATATTTGTTTTTGCATTCGATTTAAATGTTCTATAGGTGAAGCAAAAGAGCCACACATTAAATATCTAAACATGATGCCAATATCCATTTCAAATACCAAATTATTGTGTTGTATAATCATCTATTTTATAGTTATATTATTAACTTCACTATTCTCATCCAATTTAGACAATTTAAGAAAAAGAAAAGTAACACACAATCTAGCCTTCTATATCTAATAACATAAATGATTGAATATATTATAGGTACCCACTTAAGAACCATCAGATCCATTGGAAAACCTCATGCAGTAAAAATCTTAAAATTATTTATATACCAAAAAACAAAAACTTTACTATTTTATGAGGTTTTTATACATTTTATGTTATAAGGGTAATTCAAACCTTCTAGTTAGGAAGAGATGGTGGTCTTACTTTTGACTGTGATAGTGTTGCATTAATATAGTAGGACTTGAAATATTTCATATATATATATATATATATATATATATATATATATATATATATATATATATATATATATATATATATATATATATATATATATATATATATATATATATATATATATATATATATATATATACAGGGTGATATTTAGAAGTGTAAATGAATGAGCACAACATATGAGATAAATGACATAGAGATTTTAAATTGGAAAAACCTTCAGGAGGTAAAAAAAACTGAAGAGTGATATTTAATAATTGAAAAATAATGATAACCCCAATACAATTTTTTTTCCTTCTCACTTCTTCACGGAATGCTTCACAAAAATCAAAAATTAAATATGATCAAAATAAGTTCATATTTGAATAAATTCACAATAGGGGTAAAACCTCATTTTATAGAGAAATTCCAAGGGAAGTGACCATTTTAAAAATAATAGGTCCATCCATCTCGATAAAGTCATTTAATTAGATTTTTGTAACTCATTAAATAATTATACTTTTATTATTTATTTTCATGAGGTTCTACCTTGTGTTGATAAATAATAATAATAATAATAATATATTATTATTATTATTATTATTATTATTATTATTATTATTATTTAATAACTTTACCAACGCTAAGGGTCAATAATCCCACTTAGGATTAAATACTCTAACACTCCCCCTTAATGCTAAGTGGGGATAAATGTCATAGTCACCTTAGAAATAAATTATACTATGTACATAATTGAAAGATTTAAAAACTTTCATCACACTAAACACCACCTTTTGAAATAAAAGGAATTATAATCCATAAACTACTTGAAAGTAAGCTTAAATTAGCATGATCATGAGACTACATCTCACAGTTTTTCATGAATAATCATTAAGCATATTTGGAGCATTTTATAACATAAAGACCTCCATTTAAAATTATGTATTTTTAATGTATTGAGGTACAAAAGTAAAACTTCTACATAAAATTTATTTAAATCACATAACTTTCAGATGAAATTTACAATGCTTTATAATGAAAAGTATAGAAAATGAGAAGAAATGTATGGCCATTAGGAAGTGCCATTGTCATGCACACTCTCCCTCAATGGTAAATCCAAGGGGTCCAACATTGCATTAGATTGATAAAACTTGGTAGTATCAAGTGATTTTGTGAAGATATCTGTCATTTGTTCATTTGTAGGATAGAACTACAAATTAATATCACAATTGAGGACTTTCTCTCGAATGAAATGCAGATTAATATTTTACTTTAACAATATATAACAATCAAGCCTTTTTAACATGTGGTGATCCCTAACATGATTATTAAACCATGTAAACCAAGACGTGTTATTAATTGAGAGTTATCAGATGAGAGGGTTGACAGGACCCCATTTGTTCTTGAAATAATACCATGGATAACATTCTTTGATGCACCACTACATAGGCAAGGCACCAACCTTTTGAAACTCTCAATCATATTAAAATCCCCACAAATAAACCACATTTTAGGGGGAGACTATTAGCAAGGAGTGCCAAAGTGTAATATCCCCTACCAATAGAGATATATGAAAGACACAAAACTATGATACCAAAGACCAAAGCTCTAATACCACTGTAATATCCCCTTCAATCAGGTAATATAGAAACATATAAAGCTCGGAACAAGATACAAACTTGCAGAATAGATTCACATATGCATACACAAATCATAGTATAATCTCTCAATAGCCAATAAAAATCTCATTACTTGTTCTTCTGGACGATTACACAATTGAGTCTCTGTTATACAAAATAAGAATATTAAAAATCCTGGTCTTAAAACCCTGGCTTTTGCTAATCTGGAAATGAAAACTGGATCTGGAAGTGTCTCGGCCTTTCTGTGTCGACACACAGGCGCCGTCGTCGGTCGATATATCGCCGACGTCGGTCACTGTTGGTCAGCTTTCTGCCGACGTCGGTCTTTAGTCGACCGATGTCGGTCACTGTAGCCCTTTCTCTGCCGAGGTCGGTGCCTGATGCACTCTGTACGGACTTGGTACGGCCGCCAACCTGTCTCTTCTTAACCCTGATTGCTGAACCACCTGATCTGAAGATATACTATTCTAATACAGAATACCTCTATCTGTATAATTTATTGGATCAAAAACTAAATAAAGAAAATACCTGGAAAGCTCTGTGGTAAACTTCTGTGTGAAGTTATCTCTCAACCCTGGAATTCTGTGATAACTTCTGGATGAAGCTATCTCTCAAATATGTATCTCTGTGATAACTTCTGGATGAAGCTATCTCTCAATTTGGCAATAAATCAGCTGATATCTCACAGCCTCTAAATCACACACAATGAAGAGGGAACGTTCTCCACTGCAATGGAATCCTGGAACCCTTGGCTCAGTCTTCACAGAAGAATTTCTCCAATTTCAATAATCAATTCATACATGCATAATCAATAATGGCCTCCATGTGAAACCCTTATACCCTCCAAAGATATGCTTGCCCTAATTAGGGTTTTTCTTAAATTAGCATTAGGGTTTCTAATTTAAAATTAGAGCAAATAATTAATAATTAATAATTAATTATTAATGAGACCAAATAATTAATATTTGATTAAATCAATCAAATATTAATATCTCCCTCAATATACATCGGATCCTCAAACCGATCGAAGCAGGTGAATCAGGGAGTGATTCCGCATATGACCATACCAAAATAAAGGTGCTCCGCTGCATGTCAAATATCCCTAAATAATAGGAGCATCAATCAAACATGTTTGAAAGACCCTGAATGAAAACCAAATGTAGAAATTCTGCGAATCAAAGTCAAGCCAAGCTCCATTATGACCCTCTATCCATCCTATTAGCCTACGAAGGTCGTATAATAGGCCAATCATCAAATCTGTCAATGTCCATGAAAAAGGGGACATGACAATCCGCCCCTCCGAAAATTGCTTGTCCCCAAGCAATCTCAGAACAATGAACTACTCGATCCACCTGGATCCCAAGGAAAAAATTGTGTAGCATCCATCATGTCACCAATTAACCCATGTGAATAAATCATCAACATCAACAGCATCAACAGTATCAAAATTAGCAACTGAAAAACTACACTCGACACCCAATCAACTATCTGAAGACCAACTGTAGATGCCGGTGAAAGAAACCACTCTGAGGGACTCAAGCCAACTAAAATATCAACCCTGTCAAAATTGAAGTCCCTATCTAACTGATACTCACATCCAATTGGACCGTGGATATGACAATTATTGGTATCTGAATCACTGACACCAAAACTAATCTCTAGATGCACAGAAAAATAAGGAGCATACCTCACCGTATGACGCTGGTAAGAACCCCCAAACTCTGCTACTGGCACACTATTGCTAAACTGGGACTCAATGGATGGCTCCAATCTCGGCTCAACAAACATCACCTCAACATCCCTGTAAGGTAACATAGTAGAAAGGGTTCGTAAAATCTCCTCGCCCAATCTGCTAATAGCACTAGAACCTCGGACAAGAACACCTTCTGTCATCTTATGTGAGTCCAGACGAACACCTGCACTATCCAGCAAATACTCCATGAATGACTCCGTGCAGTAAAAATTATATGTGGAAGCATCAACGTACTCCCCCACACACCACAACTGATCTCTCTGTAAAGGTGGCACAACCAACTGGACCACACTATTATCTGTGTGAGAAGAATCAATCTCTGAGTCTGGGGCTAGTGAAGACCGTAAATTCTCTAACTCCATGGTCACCTCAGCCAAATGAAATTGTGACTCCTCATAAGCTAACTGCGTAGTCTCAAGAATCTCAGATGTCAACTCTAGCTGCTGAATAAGCTCACTCACCTTATCTTCCTTGACCAACAATGCATCATATGCTGTGCTGCCCCACTCTATAAGATAATCTCTGTCGGTGACCAACTGCATATAGTCCTGTCTCAGAATCTGGATAGCCTCCCATAAAGAGTGGATTTCTGTCAAGGATAAATAACTGCCTCCCTGCTCGATGCTAGTAGGAGAACCCCATCCATAAACTGCTAACAACTGATGAGCATCATCGAAATGCTTACAAGCGGTGGCAATGTCTCGCTCACTAACTCTCAGCTGATTAGACACATGATGGCACTGGCTAGATTGTCTCCCACACTCCTCCTCTGATGCATGGTCCAAATGAATAGACTCAGAATCACTGACCACTGTAATACTACCATCCATACTCTGTGAATCAACTCCAAAGCTCATATCAACATGCGGAGTATCAACAACTGTAGCATCACTGTCTAACTCTTCCATACCGAAAGAAACAACCGGTGAAACTAAGTCCTCAAAACTATCCACTGCATTCTCCTGAGTGTCATCTGCAATAACAGGATCCTGGGACTCTTCTACAATCTCTGCCATAGCTGAAAGATCATCGACCCTCAGTGCACTAACATCTGAACACACCTCTACACTCTGATTGCAAGCATCTAACTCATCCTCATCTTCACTATCTCCTATCTCATAATAATCATAATAATCATAAGACATGCTGCTCTCTCGTCGAAGTGATCTGTAGTGCTCTCTCCTTAGCTTAACAAAGCGATCAAAAGGCAACAACTTCTGAACTCGAGGTGGTACTAACTCCCACTCCTCATTCGCTGTCATATACCGCGCGGGTTTGTTTCTGGATGTAGGATATGAAAGAGATTCATTCAACCTCTTCAAACTTAGTTCCAGCTTCTTCATATCATAGTCCCATCGACTCTGAGTATATGAAGTCATCATGATACTTTACCCAAGCTACCCAACAGGATGGCAAGACATTAGCTCTGATGTGCCCAACAGGATGGCAGGAATTTAGCTCTGATACCACTGTAATATCCCCTACCAATAGAGATATATGAAAGACACAAAACTATGATACCAAAGACCAAAGCTCTGATACCACTGTAATATCCCCTTCAATCAGGTAATATAGAAACATATAAAGCTCGGAACAAGATACAAACTTGCAGAATAGATTCACATATGCATACACAAATCATAGTATAATCTCTCAATAGCCAATAAAAATCTCATTACTTGTTCTTCTGGACGATTACACAATTGAGTCTCTGTTATACAAAATAAGAATATTAAAAATCCTGGTCTTAAAACCCTGGCTTTTGCTAATCTGGAAATGAAAACTGGATCTGGAAGTGTCTCGGCCTTTCTGTGTCGACACACAGGCGCCGTCGTCGGTCGATATATCGCCGACGTCGGTCACTGTCGGTCGGCTTTCTGCCGACGTCGGTCTTTAGTCGACCGATGTCGGTCACTGTAGCCCTTTCTCTGCCGAGGTCGGTGCCTGATGCACTCTGTACGGACTTGGTACGGCCGCCAACCTGTCTCTTCTTAACCCTGATTGCTGAACCACCTGATCTGAAGATATACTATTCTAATACAGAATACCTCTATCTGTATAATTTATTGGATCAAAAACTAAATAAAGAAAATACCTGGAAAGCTCTGTGGTAAACTTCTGTGTGAAGTTATCTCTCAACCCTGGAATTCTGTGATAACTTCTGGATGAAGCTATCTCTCAAATATGTATCTCTGTGATAACTTCTGGATGAAGCTATCTCTCAATTTGGCAATAAATCAGCTGATATCTCACAGCCTCTAAATCACACACAATGAAGAGGGAACGTTCTCCACTGCAATGGAATCCTGGAACCCTTGGCTCAGTCTTCACAGAAGAATTTCTCCAATTTCAATAATCAATTCATACATGCATAATCAATAATGGCCTCCATGTGAAACCCTTATACCCTCCAAAGATATGCTTGCCCTAATTAGGGTTTTTCTTAAATTAGCATTAGGGTTTCTAATTTAAAATTAGAGCAAATAATTAATAATTAATAATTAATTATTAATGAGACCAAATAATTAATATTTGATTAAATCAATCAAATATTAATATCTCCCTCAATATACATCGGATCCTCAAACCGATCGAAGCAGGTGAATCAGGGAGTGATTCCGCATATGACCATACCAAAATAAAGGTGCTCCGCTGCATGTCAAATATCCCTAAATAATAGGAGCATCAATCAAACATGTCTGAAAGACCCTGAATGAAAACCAAATGTAGAAATTCTGCGAATCAAAGTCAAGCCAAGCTCCATTATGACCCTCTATCCATCCTATTAGCCTACGAAGGTCGTATAATAGGCCAATCATCAAATCTGTCAATGTCCATGAAAAAGGGGACATGACACAAAGCATATATCTATGAAGACCATCATTAGGGGCATACATCTTGAGAATGCTAAAAAAATGGACATCAAGGTTTAAAAAATGCTATACAATCAGGGGTGACTAGTCCTCCCCCATGGCAATAATAAAGGGAGAAAACTTAGGAGACACTCATATGTTGACACCACCACACCCATATTCATGCAAAGTGTAAAACTAGGTGGCATCATGCCAAATACAATGCATATAAATATGCAAAAAAAAATCTATAAATTTAATCTATTTCAAACAAATAAAATCTAGAGAGCTTATTTATTGACAAGTGATACACACAAATTATTTTTTAGAGGAAATTTTTAGACCTCAATCATTACATGAGAAATAGTTCATTGAAAGAGATCATCCATGTGGAATTATCTCTATCCATCCTCAAAATATGTTAGCATAACAAAACTATGGCATTAGTTTGGGATAGAACAACCTTTCGACATAATGGAGCGGTGTTTATCCCCATCTTCATCTTGGGGAGAGTTACCATCACCATGGATTTAGCTATGCGACCACTTTGAGAATGAGCTACTAATTGAGCATATCCTAGAAACAGGGACCAAGGAATATTGGGAACTATTTGAAACTATGCTATGTTGGGCTTGGGGGATTGGAACAATGGGGGAAGAGGGTTTCAACCCTAGCTGAGAATTCTTGGACTGGATTGTGGTTCATCCATCCCTGATGTCTACCTCCTTATGTTTTTCAAGTTGTAGAGGGGAAAAGGAAGGCTTCAAACATCCCATAAAGGAGAAATCTTAGATGTAATGGTTAGACACTTGACAACTAAAAAAAGTGTTAAGAAAATTGAAGTACACATCTTTTTGTGATGAACGGGAGTCACCTACATCAATATTAATAAATTCTTTTCTAGTCTTTGGAAAGATCCACTTGAATGCAAACCCATTTTTTAGGGTGGGGAGAAAACTTTGATCTATAAAGTCTCATAGGTGCATCGATAAGATCAACCCATATAGGGACATGAAGGGAGGCTTGGTCTGAGACCTTGAATTTACAAGTCCATTTGGATAGAATCATGAGCGTGGTTTGAAGAAACCAACAAAAAACTTGAATTTCAGATGAATCTTTAATAGTAAATAGAAAAAACCCTTTGATAAAGTTTCTAACGTCAACTACATGAATGCTTACAAGCTCCCATTAGTGAATAAACTAATTCTAAAAAGTCTCTTCTAAAAGAAATTGACTAGAAAAGAAAGTCAATATATATATATGTATATGTATATGTATATGTATATGTATATGTATATATATATATATATATATATATATATATATATGTATGTATATATATGTATATATATATGTATATATATATATATATACATATATATACATACATATATATATATATATATATATATGCATATATATATATATGTATATAATGTGTGTGTATATAAATGTATGTATATATATGTATGCATATATATGTATGTATATGTATGTATATATATATATATGTATATATATATATATATATATATGTATGTATATATGTATATATGTATATATATATATATATATATATGTATGTATATATGTATATATATATATATATATATATATATATATATATATGTATGTATGTATATATATATAGATGTATATATATATATATGAAACTACTAATAATGAATATGGTTTTAAAATCTATATATATATATGTATATATATATGTATGTATATATATATATATATGTATATATATATATGAAACTACTAATAATGAATATGGTTTTAAAATCTATAACTCTCTCATAAACGGAAGAGTAACTAAAGACCTTTAATATTTTATTAAAATTTTAAGAAATATAATTTCTTTCATACAAGAAAGATTATTTTAAAACTGCTCAAATCTTATTAATTATATCATATAACCATTTCACCTCAATTTCATATGGTTCATTAGTTTAAAACATATAATTTATTATTTTAAAATATTTAAATTTAAATTTATTATTATTATTATTATTATTATTATTATGGTCACAAATCATTACCCAAAAGAAAATAAGAGTAACTTAAAAAACTTTTAAATAATAATTAAAATCTTCAAAAATTATATAATAATTTTAATTTATAATAAAAAATAAAAAATTACAATGATAATAATAAATAAAGTTAAATAGAGTTCATATAAAAATAATTGAAATATTATTCAAGATAAAATAATTTTCCAAACCTCGGTACACAGTAAAGGGTTTAAAAACTATTCCCTAATTAAGCCCAACCACATTAGACTATGAATGGATAACCCTGACCTTGTGCATTACTTATTTTATTGAGTATCACTTATTATATGAAACTATCTAGTGCATCTAGTTGCTTTTGAAATGGAAACATGGGTATTTTACTCTATATCCTTCATGATCTAAACTTGGATCTATGAAACAAAAATTTTTAGGCCTACCAGGTAGGTATTATAGGTTTCATTTTTAATTAAATATTTATTAAAATACTTTTATTTTTATTTTTTACTTTTTAATTAATATATTTTTAATGTTTAAATATTAAAATTTAATAATTTAATAATAAAATTTATTTATTTGTATTATGATTTGTGGAAAGTTTTGAGGTGTTTTAATCTACTCGACATCAATAATAGTGTTAGTCAAGGTTCTTTGGGAATGCAAATCTATACACCATCAAATTCAACACTCTAATTTTTATATGCTAATATCTACATCTATCAAACATCAGATAATTAAATAACACTTCACATATATAAAAGAGCCCAATTTAAAGTGGACATCACATAGATAATATCCATCGAATGTCCATGTATATAGAAGAATGTCTATGTTAAAAATATCCATCTATACATCACAAATACATGTTCATCAAAATTATAAGAATACAACATGCTAAAATCAACTCTCATAATGGCCTATGGAGGTAGACTCCTTGAAGATGATATATGCCCTGATGTCTACTGATCTAGTGGTTGCACCGAATTGTGAGGTGATGTCATATAAGTTAGTCCCATGGTACCTGTTGTCTATGATAATGACTTGTCAATTGATCTCTAAGAGGATATTATCCTAGATATCCTAGATGATCACCCTATCCTTTGGATATCATGCTCATAAGAAGATGGTTCCCTCTAACTGTAAAGAACTATCCTCATACATGCACCTTATTAGTTCACTTGGTTCATCACTCTCATCGTGTTTGACAAGGCCATGGCCAAGCCCTACTGAGTGACAATATGTTGATTTATATTTAACTCCTTATAGATCCTTAATGCCTTAGCCCATGTCACATCATGATCTGTATGCAATCTCTAACTAACCCTAAATACTATAGGGTGATCAGTCTATTGAGAAACCTTGATTGTAATCAAATGACCTCAGATCTAAAGGGATAAATTTGCTTATCTCTCTATTCTACATGTGCATCTACTCACCATACATGACCTACCAATCTAACTATCTTTATTTCTATAGCAACAATCTCATCATATAGATGATTTACCATCCTATCCTCATCTATAGACCTTGTTATTTATGACGACCCAACCTCATCTCCTATCCCTATGCCCCTAGATGTAAAGGTAACCTTTGGATTTAACTGATAATGTGTGGTGGCTCTAGTTATATCCATTGTCAATCCTATAGGTATTTGTTCTTCCATGTCTAGAAATTTAGTAATTAGAATTGGTTCCATCCTCCTCCCTATCTCCCATCTCCATCTATATACCTATTTTACTTTCTTATATCCTTGTCTCTATCTCCATAATTATCTTATCTACAGACCCTCATAAGCCTCCTCCAGGCATCTCTCTATTTCCACCATCACGAGTAGTCATATGCAACAACTCGATCATTCATTGTAACACACTACTTATATCAATAGCCTAGTCAATTGAACTAGTCTAGCTTGCATCCACCATGCTGCATATCCATTTGTCACCCTAACATTTATGGCTCTACTTATGAAATCACACTCAATCCCCTTAATCCTAGACTAACTAGTCACAATTTCTACTCTTAGTACAGGAGGACTACACTATGCTATCTCCCTAGATACATGAGCAAAAACATGTGGCCTATTGGTACATCTTGACAAAGCTCATAATTTAGTTTTACTTAGTCAGACATGTATCACTCTACAATAAACTCATGATGACCTATAATATAACATATTACAATCATATATGTTGCATAATAGCCATCCACTAACCATGGAAATTACCTCAACATGTAAGGCTACCAAATCAAGTCTTGATATATAAGCTCATCAATCATGCAATGGTAGAAAATCACATCACCTAAATATCCATGCCAGGCTCAAACTATGAGATCCCATACATACACTACTATCTCATTTAGAGACCTCTATCACAACTAGGTTACTAGTCTCTCAATCCCTATATGATCCTAGGATAATACTTATATTAGTGTAGAGGCACATATGTTACATCCACCATATTAGGCCACCATATGTAGATCCATATATAATTGTACTAGGACCACTGGACCACATCAAAAATATTTGCATCATCAAACATGTCTAAAATCACTTTTCCCAATCCCATGTGGAAGTATTGACATCTCTTATTAGGTACCAAAATGCCATTGACAATGGTCATCAATATCAAGGTTACCCTATCAATAGCTAGATCTACATCCAATATATATCTATATGTGAATCTGTGTGACATATCTATGTCTGTGATCCAAAAAAATTACTTTAGTAAGTCTTGAAAATATCATGATTGCTAGAAGAAGATTTGTTTATGGATAAGTATAGGAAAAATATGGTAAGTATCCTCTAGTGTCAATGTCACCTCCCCAATAAATAACTAGAAGGTGCTAGTCTTTAAGTGGCATCTCTCTACAAGTACAATAAATAATTCTTGATCTTCATAAATCACTATCATCTTGACAATATACAATAATATTACTACCTTCGTTAGTCCCACTAACTCGTCATCCCAATTCTACATATCTGATAAGATGTGTGATTGGCAATTGAATGTAATTATCACATAAACATGCTATTGTAATAATCAATATTAGCACATCTAGTCATTTTCACATCATAATTTTCTCATCCTAATTCAAATCAATCACATCAAGCATCAAATCAATTCAAAATGATGAAAACATCAAAGGCATTCAATTTTAGGTGATTTCTCCACTTTGCAGCTCTAATCCACTAATCCACAGGGTGATTATGTCATTTCACATGTGAATTTACCACACAACCAGCATTAGGTGATTTTTCCAATTGACATAGCATTTTCCCCACTTTGTGAGTGGCTCCACTAGTCATACACATTTCTATCATTTCAGTGATTTTAACGATATGGTTATCATTTTCACCACTTTGTGTGCAATCTATTTTATACCCTTTCTCACCATTTTGGCAATTTCAATGTGATATTTTGATTCTATCAATTTTAACATGATTTGTCTAAAACCAATTTTTTGTAGTTTCATCAAACTTTTCAGCATTTTCACTAAGTTTTGGTGGCTTTATTGTTTTCATGGGCAATTTCACCATGTGGTAACATTTCCCCCATAGAAAAATCTCCACATGTGGCACTTCATAGGACATTTAATGTAGTAAAAAAGTATTTTTTAAAACTAAACCTACATACTGTTGGTCTACTTCAATGTGGTCATTGGTACTCTTAGATCCACTCTCCAAGCTACTTGTGGACTAGAATACACACCATTTTCTCTAAGGATCTCGAACACAAAACTAGCACAAATTAATTATAAACATGGAGGGTTAAAATGAATTGTTTTGACCCCCTACCAAGGTCAATTTATAGCCCCAATTTGAATTTTACCCTCCCCATCCCCCTTGTGCACTCATTTTTCATCCTGGGAGATATTTTTTCACCTATTTCATCATTTTTCTTCCTATTTTTGCTTAACTTCTTCATTTTTCACCTTCTTCTACCTCATTTTTCCTTGTTATCTTCATTTTGAGGTCCCATCCATCCCATTTCTTTTCCATCCAACTCTTCAAGGGGGCATCCCATCCTCATCATATTTATTTGGGGCATCTTTATAAGCCCATTTTTAGTGGTTCTTATTAAAATCATTATTTATAATCACTTCTATCTTCTTCACATCACTTTGGGCATCCCAATATGCCCATTTTTTTATAATTTCTTTACTTTAAAAGTTGTTACTTCACTAGTGTCTTGCACACCCTTTGAAAGAGGGGGAAAATATAGACACTTCATTTCTTTGACTCTGGTTTCATCACTATTTACCAAATCATTTTTTCACAATGTTATCAAATTAATCCTAATTTATTAAATCTTCTAAATTCATCAATTTGATCATCATTTTCATCTTTAATCATGACAAGATGTCCTTAATCACATTGATCAACTACATCATATTCCTTAATTTATCCAACACAACCCCAATCTACTTTTTTGCTCTATACATCACCCCTTAGCCAAATAATTATTTAATCCATAATTTCAATATTTCCCACAAAATTTATGTCATATATTATTATTTAATTCAAATTAGCAAATTAGATAATCTACCCTAATGGAAAATACCATGGAGTACACATTTCTTATTTTTCATAAATTAAATAATCCATTTTATCCTCACATCACTCAAATCCCAATGAAATCCCACATTCTCTTAAAAAATGAATTTCGCATTCATTTTCCAATCCTAATGAAATGACAAGTGGGAAACAATGTTGAAGGAATGACAATGAAATTCTTATTTCATGATTCAAATTGTAAAGGAAGCAAACAATATAATTTAAAGTCAAAATATGACTAATCGCTTCACCTACCAAGAAGTCCATTTAATTACCTATGGGACTCTTGAGATACACACTAGAAGACAAAAAAAAATGTACAACTAATCATAAGAATTAGGAAATTTTATCTATAATAATATTACATCCCCCTTAATCCGTAAGGGTTGTTGTCAAAACAAGCATTCCTCTAAACTTTTCAAAAATTTCTCATCCAAGAAATTTTTTTAGGATGTTTACTGGTTGATCTATTGTTGGGCAATGTTGTAACTTGACACTACCATCTTTTACATAGTGCCAAATCAGATGAAATTTGGTATTGATATGCTTGGTTTGGTCATCAAAGACTAGATTCTTTGTCATCTAAATTGTAGAAGTGTTGTCAACCATTAGAGGTGTTGATGAAACTTATTTCTCCTATAAATATGAAATAACCCTTATGAGCCATAAGATATCTCTAGTTGCCTTTAAAGCGACCATATATTCTACTTCTGTTGAAGAATTTTCTTGCAATGATTGCTTCTTAGATTTCCAAATGACAACAATTATTCCTAGATTCATTAAAAAACTCATGGAAGACTTTCCATCTTCATGATCACCATCATAGTCAGAATCTAAATACCCAACTAGTTTGAACTCTCCTACCCTTGAGTATTTGAACCCCGAATGTTGTGTGCCTTTGAGATATCTGAGGACCCTTTTTGCTGCTACCCAATGACTCTCCCTAGTTTTTTGCATGAATCTTGAAAGGACACCAATTAAAAATGATATATCTGGTCAAGTGGTAGTCACATAAATCAGACATCTAATGAGTTTTTTGTATTTAGTGGCATCAACCAAATATGTTGAATATTTAACTATCAATGTGAGTTTCTATTCCATGGGCATGCTAAGAGGCTTACAATCTTTCATTTTGAACTTGCTCAAAATGTCACCAACGTACTTAGTCTAAGTGATGAATAAATACTTTGGTTTTTGAATTACTTCAATACCCAAATAGTAATGAAAATAACCCAAAACAGTCATTTCAAAACTTTTCATCAAATTTGATTTGAATTTTATATTATATCATTCATTGTTCCTTGTGATGAGAAAATTTTCAACATAAACCACCACAAATACAACTATTTTTTCAAATATTTTGATGAAAAGATTTGCATCTTCAAACTCAAAGCATTTAAAGTTCATGTTCATGAGGTACTCAGCTAGTTTTCCGTACCATGCTCGAGGGGATTGTTTCAAACCATACAGTGATTTTTAAATTTGTACACCTTGTTATCTTGTCCCTTTACTATAAAACCATCAATTTGTGTCATGTACATAGTTTCTTTGAGGTTTCCATTCATAAATACAATTTTGACATCCATTTAGTAAACTTTTAATCTATTGTGAGTTGTCAGAGTCAACATGGTCTGAATGGTAGTCCAATCTATTGTAGGTACAAAGGTTTCATTATAGTTAATTCTTTTTTTTGAGTATACTCCTTTGCAATAGGCCATGCTTTATGCTTGTAAAGTGAGTCATATACCTTTTATTTGTTGTGATAGACCCACTTACAACCAATCAATTTTCAACCATATGGTGGATCAACAAGATTTTAAGTCCCATTTTTCACCAATGAATTATACCCATCTTTCATTGATTTTCTCCAAGATTCAAGATTATCAGATTGTTTTAAATTTATTGATTTGAAATCAAAATCAATATTGAGTTCCTCTTGAGAATCATCTAATGTGAGTTTTCCAATCATGTCCTGAATTTCATCAATAGATTTGGCTAGTTGAGAGGTGGTTGTATGTGCACTTTGAGTGCATATTTTACCAACTTCATTGGTTCTCACATCTTTAATTATTTGAGTGGCCCACTTAGGCATCTTGTTTTTTGCTACAAGTGCTTGGGGTTCATCATCTAAAGTTCCTTCACTATCTAGTTTATGTTCTACAGGCCCCTGTTTAATGCATGATGAAGTTTCACTATCTCCTTTAGGAGGAGTTTCAAGCTTATGTAAAGAAGACAATAAAAAATCAACATATTCCTAAATTTGTGTCCCCCACTCATTTTTTAGAACATTTAAATCGCTCTTTTTGTGGATATCAAACATTTTATATTTGTCTATTTGACTCAATTATTGATAAATATGCTCTTTGTCCTTTACAGTATCACAAAATATAGCTTATATTGTGACAAAAAACTTATTTTCTTCTCATCGTATAGCCTGACTGCCTTAAAGGAATCAAAATATCCCAAGTGGGTTCATTTTCAACTCCTGTAATCCAATTTATTTATCTTCTCCTTTGGAATCAATGTGCAATAAGTAGATCCAAAAATTCAAAGATGTCACACTGAAGGGAGATGACCACACCACATCTCATATGGAGTCTTTGATTTAAACAATGTTGATAGTGATATGTTGTGAAGGTATACTACATTTTTGGCTGCTTTAGCCCAAAAGTGTAGATTTAACCCTTTGAATTATAGCATTGCATGAACCTTATTCATCATAGTTCTATTCATTATTTCAATTAATCCATTTTGTTGTGGAGTGTGAGGAACTATGAGATGGTGTTTGATCCCATTTTGATTAAGATAGGATTCAAACTTCTTTAGTGTGAATTCACCACCATTATCTATCCTAAGTGTCTTGATATATGTTTGTGCTTAATTTTCAATCATTGTTTGAAACTTTTTGAAAGTATTGAAGGCTTATGATTTATTTTTTAGAAAGTATATCCATGCCATCCTACTGTAGTGATCGATGAACAACATGAAGTGCTTATGACCACTAGTGGAGAGGATTGGAAGAGAACATAAGTTTGAATGAACAAGATGGAAATTTATATCTACTTTCCACCATGAATTCAAAAATGTTTCTCTTGTGTGTTTATCCAAGATGTAGGTTATACACTTCTCTTCTAATTTTATAGTCAATTTAGGCATGCCAATAACACCATTCTTTTACAATACACAAATGTTTTTATAGCGAGTGTGCTCAAATCAAGAATATGACAACATATTTGGAGACATTCTATCTTCCATGAGATGAGCATGATTATTTGAATTGGATGGATCACACTTGAGTTTTAGAAGTTTCCCTTACTCATATCTAGTCAAGATGATTGCATTATCACTTTTACTCTTGATTATGACATCACCATTGTCTAATAGAATGGAATGGACTTGTTACCTTATGAGAACTAAGGACAACAAGTTTTTTTCCAATTGAGGAAGGTAGAGAACATTCTCAAGTTTGTAGTCTGAAAGCCTTAGACACTTGAGTCAAATTGTACCTCTTATGTGTCGTTGCAAACTTGATCTATCTGTGAGGTATACTAAGTCATAATTTTCTTCATTGTAATCCTCAAACAATTATTTTCATAAATTCATGTGTTAATCGGTGCCAATATCAAGAACCCAAGCATCAAACCATGAGGAATTGATTGAGACACTATTTACTTCATCATTTGTACTAAAAAACACACATTCACTGGTGAATTGGGCTAAGTTTGACTCTTTCAACTATTTATTTGAATTTCCATCTTTATTCTTATAGTATGCTTCAATTTTCTCCCATAGAGTCCTGCATTTGTGATTTCATGGCTACCTTCTCTATCACACCATTTGTAGTAGAGGTTTCATTTTTCATTCCATTTTTTATTTTGACCACCATGATTTTCATTTTTGCCACCTTTTCCTTTGCACCTATTCTTGTACTTGTCAGTGCCTTAATTTTTGGCAGACATGGCCTTATTTGATGGTTTGGAAAAATTTGTTTTGACATAGCACACTCTTTCACTTGTTTTGGTTTTAGTTTTCCTTTCAAAGGCCTTTTCTCTTTTTGCCATCTTTTCAATCAACTAGTCAAATGTGAGAGTCTTCAACTGACTACTTACTTTAAAGACTCCAAATAGGTTGAATTGTTTGGAAGAAGGGATTTTATGAATGCTGTCATATATATGTCAATTTTGACACTTATTGCTTCAACATCATGTTTGATAGCTTGTATCTCTAAAGCCAATCTCATCACATCACCATCTTTCAAATCTAGGTTGAATAGCGTCAACTACAACTGAATGAATTCCAATTCTAAATGGGAATCATATAAGTCATTTAGTTTGTGAAATGCTTACCATGGTGTATTACACCCCTATTTATGAAAAAACACATCTTTGTCCACTGATGCCCTCATCAAGGCCAAAGTCTTCTAGTTTTTTTGCTTCCATGTTTGAGTGTCCTTTGCATTCCTTGTTGGTTCATCTGGTTATATTTCCCCATCACAAATATCAAACTATATATTGTTGAAGATGAGTCTGTTCTACACTTATTGAGACCATTCTAGCCAACTGTCTTTGCCAGTCAAGGTAGTGCCAAAAATATATTTGATAGAATGCATGGTTTTGAGTTTTTGTTTAAGCCTAATTAGTTCATTATCATTCTAAAATGGTCCCCATTTCTATATACGCAAAGGTACTAAAAAGGATTTACTTTTTCATTAACACTGACTTAAAAAGAAAACCTCCTACATCAATATACTCAATTTTTCTTAATTTATGATTTTATGTTTTTTGACATACATGAATGGGTAAAAGCATATCTCTCCTTATTTCTCTTTGAATTACTTAATTTGGTTGTTGTTTTCCCAAATTTATTTAGAATAGTGTTCTCAAGGCAATTAAAAAATTACTCAAATTTTAAATGCTTTGCAAATTTAATTATTTTTAAAATTTGAAAATTGCATTTAAATGAAAATAGAATTATGGTTTTTAATAAAAAAATATTAAAATTTGTTTTACCTCTCCTCCAAATTTTAACTTATGTCAAATTTCTAATATTGGAAATGAGAAAAATAGAAAACTTGCTGCCAGAGAGAATTTGAAATGCCTTTATGCTACACAAGAAAATTATTTCTTACAATGGCACAACTCCTTCCATACAGTCCCTTCCATGTTGGTAGGAAAATGTCTTATTTAGAGCATATATCCTTCCACGCTGGTAGGAAAACATCTTATTTAGAGTTTTAATTCCATTCTACAAGGCACACTCAACAAACATATGCCACATTGGTTTGAATAGAGCCAAAATATATAAAATAGTAAATAACATAGGTCATGACTCTGTATAATGTCAAAAAATAGCCCTCTACAGAGGTCAAGTCATATCTTAGGTGACACATAACTCAGGTGATACCAAACACTACCAAAATGTGTCAGATTTCAGTGTAGTAGGCAAAAATGCCTCAAAGGGATGATAGAATAAATACAAACTACCAATAATCAGTTAGGTATTTAATTAAATGTCACTTCCTTAGTGATACACTACAAATATTATAGAAGATACAAAGCTTTTGAAAGAAAATTTATTATATGCAGATTCCTACATCTAGAAAAGAGGAGATAGAAAAAATGACTAATTAAATCCAAGCTCTGATATAATGAAAAGTGGGAAACAATGTTGAAGGAATGACAATGAAATTCTTATTTCATGATTCAAATTGTAAAGGAAGCAAACAATACAATTTAAATCCAAAACATGACTAATCACTTCACTTATGAAGAAGTCCATTCAACTACCTATGGGACTCCTGAGCTACACACTAGAAGACAAAATCAAATGTGCAACAACTCCTAGGAATTAGAAAATATCATCTACAATAATATTACAATGAAATCATTTTTCCTCCAAGCCATGTCATATCCCACTCTTCATAAATTGAGAGGTCTTACACACTCCAAACCTTCATAAATGGGGTCTCTTACATACTCAACCCCCTCATTTATGAGGATGGAGGACTCATCCTCATCTATTAAGACTCAATCTCATCCAATAGTCCACATCAATACAGAAAGTATATGAACTAAGGGGCCCTCTCCCCATTTTAACAAGATTTTTTGCATATCAAAATGTTGTTAATTTTTGAATCAAATATTCAACTCACATCCTCATCCACCACACGAAAATGACCATTTAACAAGGGGAGGTGTCATCAAATTGATTAGACACTTCACCAAAGCCTTTGCACATACATATTTTTTAGCACAATCCAATCAAGGTGAGGAGGATGTTTATCTTTGGTAAGATCAAGGTATATAATTGTTAGTTTGTTTATTTCTTAGATATCTCTTCTGAGGTATCTCATTGTGAAATTTGTTTAGTATGTTGTTTATGGTCTTTTTGGTTCTTCTAATGATTGTATTTTACTAACAAATTTCCTCTTGATATATACAACCACTACAAGCTTGAATTTTGATAGGATCAAACTAGATTAGATTCTTTCAGGTCTCTTTCTTCAATGAACTTTTCACATATTCACAATGGCCCTAAATTCAAACCCAAAAAAATAAAGCTTCAATAGTGATTACATGATTTTTAAAACAATGAAAATGAACTCTATCTAATCCTTCAATCCCTTACTAGTGATTCTTGAACACACTAGCAAATTATTATTTGGTGGCATACTTTCATTGGTATCAACTACACCAGTCTTTTAAGTATTAAATCAATGCATTTTATGAAAAAAATAACCATAAGTTCATATATGACTGAAGCCACAACCAAAATGAACTTGATTTTCCTAGCAAAGAGCTTCCAGAATGGACAATGTCAGAGAACAAATGAGCAATATACACCTTATGACCAAAAAATAAAATAAAAGCATATATCAATAGAACTGTATTTCAAAGGCAAAATGTTTCCATAATGAATGATTTTAATAAATGGAAAAGACAACATAAACAGAAACACCTAACTCTATGAAACAACTTTGGAGAAGCATAAAAACACTTTACATAAATAACAAATGACTTCAAATGAAAAACACTAATTTCTTTGTCTAAAGGAAGTTGCACCCAATTTTCAAGTATTGAATCAATGCATTTATGAAAAAATAAAAAATCACAAATTTATACATTAACCAAAGTCTTAACAAATATAAGCTCGATTTTGTTAGGAAAAGAGTAATTTATGCATAGTGGTCTAAAGTTAAAAAAAAAAAAACTTAAATAAATAACTGAAAAGAAAAAAAGAATACATCAACAAAAACACATTTTAATAGGGAAATGGTTCCATAATTGACAATTCTAGGAAATGCCAAAGACAACATAAACTTCAATAGTTAACTTTGCCAAAAACCCTTCCAGAGGTATAAAATCACAAAAGTTTTCATTGGAAACCTATTAGTATATGAGACAGATTCATTTGCCAGATGTTTTAACAAATCCCAGTTGGAATTCAAAACAATGCAAATAAGGTATGTTGAGGTCTTCAAACTACTTGCTAATAAACCTTGACCTTGTCTACACTCAAGATTAACTCATGGTGTACTCTCATTAAAAATCATTGTCTTAGTGTTGTAACTATCGAATCAATGCACTTTAAAAAATTCATAGAAAAAAATCATCATTTACGATTACACTTTCAACCTACATTAATTACCACTACAACTCTGACATTTGATACAACCTAACTACATACCATCATAATACCACTCTATGATAATTTCCCCTACCATTGCCCTCTCAAACATAATACTTTAGCTTAATTTTTTGATCAACACTTCATTATTATTAATTTTTAGAAAAAAATATTATTTATAATTAATTAAAATTCTTTTTTCAACTAATAAAAACAACCCAAAAAAAAACATTTAAAAAACTTTAAAAATAATAATTTTTAATTAGTAACCATATGTCATATTTCAAATATCCCACGTTGTATGATTGTTGGCAATTTTGTGTTTGGTCTAGAGATGTTAGAAAGTCAAGTTAATTGGAGATAGTTTCTCCCACCTCCCTACTTTTGTCATGCAAGCAAGCAGTTAAACAAGCAGTTAGTAAACTGGGAGTTAAGCATTCAGTTAGTTAACTGATAGTTAGATATGAGTTAGTTTAAGCACTTAACAATCAGTTAGTTAAGTAGTTGAAGTTAATTATAGATGAGTCTATTTTCAATTATTGTTTGGATTCTAAATCTATTTAAATACGCTTGGGCACACATTGTAATCAAGGAAAAATTGAAGATCAATAAAATTTTGTTTTTCAAGAAGCAGTAGCTTTCTGAGTTCTGGGTTAATAGTTCTTATTTTCTTGTTTATTTTTCTCCTCTATATTTCCCTTCAAATTGGTATCAAAGCTAGGTAAAGCCTAGCAAGAAAGAAGAGCCAGGTAAGTTTGAAGCGCAGCCAAAAGAGCAGATCGCAGCCCATAAAGTAGCTAGTAGGAATTGCCTATTTGGAAAGGTGCGCAGTAGTCAGGTAAAAGTCAAAAAAAGTGTAACTGTTCACAAATCATGCCTGGTTGGGAGAGGTGGAGTTAGTGACGCAAAACAATCAATGTGCAATAGTAGTTGATCTTAGGAGAGAGAGCGCTAGCCTATATGCACAGCTAGCAGAAGGATTTTTGAGGTGCAGTCAAAGTGCAAGCATAGCAAAGAAGAGCAGGAGAGTGACAAGCCATGCAAAGGAAGAAGAGCGTGGAAAAAGTTTGAGGTGAAGTATAATCAACTAACCACTATAGACTGGTCGACGTGGTAGAAGCAGTCAATGCCAAAGCTAGCAAAGTAGTCAACCAACAAAATAAGCGTGGTTTGGAAAAAACCCTACAGTTTTCTCAAAGACAAGTGCTGTAGTCAATCATGGAAGTCAATTTTTTAAAGCACTCAAAAATAAAAGACAAGCGCCAGGCCATAGGAAAAATGCACAGTCAACCCAAAAAATAAAATAAGTGCAGGTCTATTGAAAGAAAGACTGAGAAGAAGCACGTAGGAAGTCGTGAAGGTAGATCATGTGAGAAATGGCAGCGTATAACAGTATTTTATAGCCTCAAATTCCCATTTTCAATGGTAAGAATTATGATTTTTGGGCAATTAAGATGAGAACTTTATTTTGCTCACAAGATGTATGGGATTTGGTAGAAAGTGGTTTTGTAAAACCACAGGATGAGGCAACCCATCTGGCATTAAATCAAGCACAAAAAGACCAGCTTAAAGAGAACACAAAGAAAGATGCAAAAGCTTTATTTATAATCCAATAGGGATTGGATGAATCGATATTTTCTAGAGTTGCAGCAGCAACGAGATCCAGAGAGGCATGGAAAATCTTGGAGACTACCTATAGAGGTAATACGAAGGTAAAAATTGCTAAATTGCAATCTCTAAGGAGAACTTTTGAAAATTTGTAAATGAATGATTTAGATTCAATAGATCAGTTTATGGGTCAAGTTTTGAATATAGTGACTCAAATTAGATCTAATGGAGAAACTATCATGGATCAGAAGATCATAGAAAAGATACTCAGATGTTTACCTAGTAAATTTGATGCAATAGTTGTAGCTATTAAAGAAACCAAGGATTTGGAACAATTATCTATAGATGAATTAATGGGTTCTTTGTTAACACATGAATCCAGAATGAATAGGAATAACTCTTCTCTTGAGAATGCCTTCAAGTCACAGGTATCAGTTGGTAGAGGAAGAGGAAGAGCCAGGTCAAGCTTCAGAGGAAGAGGCAGAGGCTGATATGGAAGGAACAATTCAGATGAAGGTGAGAACAGTAATCAAAACTATAATAGTAGAGGAAACTACAGCAATAGAGGACGTGGCAACAACCACTCATAGCAAGGTTCTCAGAGGTTTGATAAATCTAATGTTCAATGTTATTACTGCAAGAAATATGGTCATTATGCAAGTGACTATAGAAATAAACCAAGATATGTGTACAAACAAAATGCTAATTACACAGGTGAATCTAGTTCTAATCCAGGTGAATCTAGTTCTAATTCTGGAAGCATGTTTCTTACTTGTAATGTTACTCAAGAAAAAGCTAAAGATATTTGGTTTTTAGACAGTGGATGTAGTAATCATATGACAGGAAATAAAGAATTTTTTTCTAGTCTTGATGATTCTGTAAGATCAAAAGTGAAATTAGGAAATGATATCACAGTAGATGTCATGGGTAAAGGTGTCATAAATGTTTTAACCAAGAATGGTGAAATAAGGTTTATACCTGATGTTTATTTTGTACCTAGACTATAACATAATCTTTTGAGTGTTGGTCAGTTAGTGCAGAAAGGTTACAGAGTATCCTTTATGGATAATGTTTGCACAATATTGGACAAGGTTCCAAGTGACAAGTTGATAGGAAAAGTGGAGATGACCAAGAATCGCATGTTCCCTCTTCACACTCAGTGCATCCAAAGAGAAGAGGAAGCACACTTCAATTCCATACAGCTAGACCAATCATGGTTATGGCACTTAAGGTATGGACATTTACATTTTGGTGCTTTAAATTTGTTACAAAAGAAAAATATGGCGAAAGGTTTACCACCAATAGAATAGCCAGGAAGTTCATGTGATAGTTGTATTCTGGCAAAACAGCATAGAGAGAGTTTTCCAGTAGGAGGCTCATATAGAGCTAAGGTAATATTGCAGTTAGTCCACAGTGATTTATGTGGACCAACGTAAACTCCATCATTTGGAGGTAGTACTTATTTTCTAACCTTCATTGATGATTTTAGCAGAAAAACTTAGATCTACTTTTTCAAAAATAAATTTGAAGCCTTTGGAAAGTTTAAAGAATTCAAGGCAATGGTTGAAAAATAGAGTGGCCGTTATATCAAGGTGCTCAGATCAGATAGAGGAGGTGAATATATGTCTAATCAATTTCAAATTTTTTGCAGATATCATGGAATCAAAAGACAGTTGACTACAAGGTACACACCACAGCAGAATGGTGTAGCAAAAAGAAAGAACAGAACAATCATGGAAATGGCAAGAAGCATGTTGAAAGCTAAACACTTGTCAAATGAATATTGGGTAGAAGCAGTAGCCTATGTAGTGTATATTCTGAACAGAAGCCCAATAAAGAGTGTAAGAGATCGAGTTCTAAAAGAAGCATGGAGTGATAAGAAATATAGTGTATATCATTTCAAATTTTTTGGTTGTGTTGCATATTCTCTTATACCATCTAAATTGAGAAAGAAACTTGATGATAGAGGTGAGAAATGCATTTTTATTGGCTATAGTGAGGAGTCAAAAGTTTATAAGTTGTATAATCCAATTTCAAAGCAAGTGATTATAAGTAGAGATGTAGAATTCAAGGAAGAAGCATGGGATGGTAGCACCATCACAATTGGAGCACCAATTCCACAGGATGAAGAAGTTTTTGAAGAACAAAATTTTCAAGGTGGACAATCCTCTCCACAAGCAGGCACAAACATTCTAGTAAAAACACCAAGAAGGTTTGAACAAGGTGAATCATCTAGTCATGCATGTCACCCTACTCCAAATTCACAAGTGATGAATCAGATCCAACTCTTGCTACTTTAAGAGCAAAATTTAAAAGTAAGAAAATGAGAAGTTTGAATGAGATTTATAATCAAGAAGAAAATAAATTAGATTTGGTTTCAATTTTTTTTCTTTTCACTCATGACCCTATGTATTATGAAGAAGCAGTTAATGAGAAACATTGGCTAAAAGCAATGGATGAAGAGTTGAATGCTATTGAAAGAAATTAGACATGGGATCTAACTACTCTACCTGAAAGTAAGGATTGTATTGGAGTCAAATGGGTTTATAAGACTAAATTTGATGTAGATGGAAATGTTGAAAAGCACAAGGCAAGGTTAGTAGCAAAAGGCTTTGCACAAGAACATGGAGTTGACTATAATGAAACATTTGCACCAATTGCTAGACTGGATACTGTTAGAATGGTTTTATCCATAGCTGCTCAAAATAATTGTTATGTATATCAAATGGATGTAAAATCAGCTTTCTTGAATGGTTTTCTAGATGAAGAAGTATATGTGAAACAACCCATAGGTTATGAAGTGGAAGGACATGAAGAAAAAGTTTATAGATTGAAGAAAGCTCTTTATGGTCTTAAGCAAGCACCAAGAGCATGGTATAGTAGAATTGATTCTTATATGTTAAACAATGGATTCAACAAAAGTGATAGTGAGCCTACTTTGTACACAAAAATCAGCAAAGAAGGTCAAATTTTAATTATATGTTTATATGTTGATGATTTGATTTTTACTGAAAATTTGTCTGTAGACACTTTTAAATCAGCAATGAAGAAAGAATTTGAAATGACAGATTTGGGATTAATGAAGTATTTTTTGGGAATAGAAGTTGAACAATCAGAGAAAGAAATTTTTATCTGTCAAACTAAGTATGCAAAGGATGTGTTAAAGAGATTTAAGATGCTGAATTGTAAACCAACACCTACACCAGTTGCTACAGGGACTAAACTTAGCAAAGAAGACCAAGGGTCTAATGTTGATTCCACAACATTCAAAAAGCTAGTTGGTAGTTTGATGTATCTTACAGCTACTAGACCAAATATCAGTTATGGGGTTAGTTTAATCTCAAGATTCATGGAGTCACCAAAAGACTCACATTGGCAAGTTGGAAAAAGGATATTGAGATATGTGGCAGGAACTACAGAATATGAAATTTTATATTCCACATCTAACGATTTTAGTTTGATTGGTTTTACAGATAGTGATTTTTCAGGTAGCGTTGATGATAGGAAGAGTACTTCTGGACATGCCTTTATTTTAGGCATAGGTGTGGTCACATGGGCATCCAAAAAGCAACCTATAGTGACACTTTCATCAGCTGAAGCAGAGTATGTTGCAGACACATCAGCAGCATGTCAAGCAACTTGGATGAGAAGAATATTGAAAGATTTATTACAAGCATAGAAGGAGTCAACACCAATCTTCTATGATAACAAATTAGCAATCGCTTTATCAAAAAATCATGTGTTTCACAAGAGGAGCAAGCACATAGATACAAGATTTCACTTTATCAGAGAGTTAGTGAACAATGGAGAAATCCATCTGGACTTTTGTAGATCTGAAGATCAACTAGCAGATATATTTACAAAGGCATTACCAAAAGAGACCTTTGATTATTTGAGACAATTTAGGCATTGTAAATGCTAAAATTGTAAGTGGTAGAAATTAAGAGGGAGTGTTAGAAAGTCAAGTTAATTGGAGATAATTTCTCCCACTTCCCTACTTTTGTCATGCAAGCAAGCAGTTAAACAAGCAGTTAGTAAACTGGGAGTTAAGCATTCAGTTAGTTAACTGATAGTTAGATATGAGTTAGTTTAAGCACTTAACAATCAGTTAGTTAAGTAGTTGAAGTTAATTATAGATGAGTCTATTTTCAGTTATTGTTTGGATTCTAAATCTATTTAAAGACGCTTGCGCACATTGTAATCAAGGGAAAATTGAAGATCAATAAAATTTTGTTTTTCAAGAAACATTAGCTTTCTGAGTTCTGGGTTAACAGTTCTTGTTTTCTTGTTTATTTTTCTCCTCCGTATTTCCCTTCAAGAGATTCCTATATATTTTGCCTTCAAATAGATGATAAACAAATCCACTACAATCTCAACATTTTTAGGTAGTTGATACACCTGTAAAAATTTCTAGTTCTATAGACTGTTCGGTCGCGTAGACGTTCTCAACAGTTTTAGCAGTTGATACGAGTGTAAAATTTGTCGTTCCATGGACTGTTAGCTGTGGAAGACTATTTGGTCGCGTACAAGTGATTAAAATCATTTCAATTCAATCATGACAAACACAGAGATACGCCCGTAAAATCTAACTACTATACCCAACAAGAAAATATGCTTTGCGACCCAAAAGCAATGGAGGAAGATGGTGAAGCTCCAGTGAACGCCATAGCCTTTCCTTTTCTAGCGCAGGGTCACATGATTCCCTTCATGCGCCTCTGCGAACTTCTCTCGTCTAGACACCTCAACGTCGTCTTTCTCACAACCACCATCAAGGCAAACCGCCTCAGAACAGAAAATACCACACCTCCATCCGTGCGAGTGACTGACATCCCGCTGCCGCCCCTGGCGGGCCTGCCCGCCGGAGCGGAAACCACCGACCAACTAACGTCCCCGCAAACCGAATTACTCCTCGCTGCAATGGAACAAATGGAGTCCTCTTTCAAACAACGAGTCGCTCGCCTCAGGCCAAAATGCATAATCGCCGACTTCATCCCACTCTTTGTGCCCGCGGTTGCTAATGAATTGAAAATACCGGTCTTCTTCTACGCCACCACGGGCGCCTATAGCCTGTGTATGATGCAGGCAGTTACAAATAGCATGCCTCTGGCTCTTCCGGCTGACGGATCGGCCGCGGTAATTCTCCCGGGTCTTCCGAAACTGGTTTCCTTAAAAGAGTGCGATCTTCTTCTTCCTTACCGCGGGGCGGGCTTGACGGCATTTCCGTACGGATTTTTTTCCACTCATTTTGGGCATCTGAGGCGGAGCGGCGGTGTTGTGATGAATACATTTGACGAGATGGAGGCGGAGTTTGTGGATCACGCGAGGAGTGTGTTTGGGGTGCCCCTGTGGAGTGTTGGCCCGGTTTTAATACGCCCGTCGGGTGGTGCTGAGCGGGCTGGTGTTGAGGAGTGGTTGGATTCTCGGGTGGCCGGTTCGGTGGTGTATCTGAACTTCGGCACCGAGATTGCGCTTTCAGGGGAGCAAATAAAGGAGGTTGCGGCGGGTTTGGAGGCGAGCGGGCGGAGTTTTGTGTGGGCGCTGAAGAAACCACCGAGAGATGAAGCCCTGGAAAGGGGTGGTATTGATGTTCTTCCGCCTGGCTTTCGAGAGCGGACGGCCGATCGGGGTTTCGTAGTCACGGGTTGGGCTCCTCAACAGGTAGTGGAAAAAAAAATTGTTTTGTAATTAGTTTCAAGAATTATTGGTTATATCGAGTGGGTATTCCTCAATGTATTAAGGGATGTGATGTTTTAGTAGTCCTGTTACTATTAGTCCATATAAAAGATAGAGGTTCGGAACCGGAGCTGGGGTAAATGCAAGGGTTTGCATGTTATCTTGAATCCACAATTCGAATTACCTTTTCCACTTGCATGCAGTAAATGCTCATTACTGTAACTTTTGCTGATCTGGGAAAAAGGTTTGCCTTACCCAAATGAACGTTGGCTCATACAAGACATAGGTTTCATCTTAAAGACTGCTATGTGGCAGAAACCTTTCTTCAAAAATCTTTATCAGTTCCTGCAAATTTATGTCTATGATAGAGAGCACTATCTGAAATGTCTGACTATAAAAACAACTTTTCTACTGGTAAAGTGAAGCAAACTGAAAGGGGTTGTTTCCAAATGTATGTTTGAAAATGAATACCTATGAAAATAAACTCAACAATCTAGCCTTTACCCTTTTTCTAGTGGGCAGAGCACAAGCAGAGCCCACTGGCTTATGCCGCGTGTGAAATAACAGACTTAAAATGCTATATAATCTCTTTAGATATACTCGCATAATAGTCGTATGGAGGTTGGCTTGCTGAAAATTTATCTTCCCTTGCTTCCTGGGAAAATTTAGAAACAACATGGGGAGAGAATGTTTCAGCTCTTCCACATGGATAGACAGGAATCCGTGTGCAAAATTGAACTCACTGCTCTCATACACCTCTAAATGGTAGAACACATTGCGGATTAAGTCCTATCAGCTTAGAATCAATCCTTGTTCTCTGTATGGACTTATTCTTTTACACGTCTTTCAATTCAAGATCACGTGTTTCATGACGAACTTCTTATTTGCATATCAAGTCTGAAGGCTTTTCTTGCCTCATATTTTTCATTTCCTTATGTCAGCTGCAAAATAATAAACCCAATATTGTCTATGACTCTCATGCAACAGGCAATTTTGAGTCATCCTTCAATCGGGGGCTTTCTGAGTCATTGTGGGTGGAATTCTACGCTGGAAAGTGTAACTAATGGAGTCCCTATCTTAGCCTGGCCTTTTGAACGTGACCAGCCCTTTGTGAAGAAGTTGTTAGTTGAAGAGCTACGTGTGGCTGAGGAGGTTAAGAGGGAGGCTGTGGAAAATGGAGTTTTTGTTGTAAAAAGTGCAGAAGTAGAAAGGGTTGTCAAACTCATAATTGAAGGCAACGAAGGCAAAGATATGAGAAGGGCGTGTGAGTTGAAAGCAGCAGCAATACGGGCTGTGGGAGAAGGTGGAAGTTCGTTTACTAATCTAGAGAAAGTGGTATCCTTGATTCAAAACATTCAGTCTAAATAAAACTACTTTATATGTTTACCCAGATAGACCTGCCCTTGTGCACGTAACTGTACTCGGACTATCGAGTATCATTTAGTATATGAGGCTATCTAGTGCATCGAATTGTGTTTAAACATTTTTGCTTTAGTGTCTAGATCCTTCACGATCTTAACTTGGATCTATGGGCCTTTTACCATTGAGCCTACTCATGCTTGGTATAATTGTGACGGAACATATTTTTTTAATTTTTCAGCCTCAAATATGTAATTGTAGGGTTGTTTGTTATGTTTTGACAGTTATATATGATAATAAAAATCTACAACTGGTGGGATATACTTCTTTGTTTAGAACAATCTTTTAATTGTTTACAACATCATTCTTTGTTCATTACCCAGTGTCCTCAATGGCATCCGCTTCCATATTCACAAACATATTGGCCATTTCAAAAATTGTTTTATTAATCAATTGCATTTGTGTTGGCACCGCTTATTTTTCGTTCAGCAATACCAGTCATGGGTCTTAGAATAACCCCTCTCTCTGAAAAACATATTTTCCCTCTCTTCTTTTTTGTTCTCATATTTGCCTTTGTGCTTCATGGGAGAAAGCTTAACCTCATATTCAAAATCAATCTTCAAGGGAGTATATGCACGCATCTAATGGCATGCTTTTCCTATGCTTAATGAATCTCGTCTCCAGTAACTGATGCAAAAATCTCATTTAGAATGGCATCCTTAGGCAATTTGTCCAATGTATGCAGATTTTCTTCTCAAATTCATTTTCAAGAACGACTCTTGCGTACACAATCTCCTCAAATCTCCATACTTAGTGAAGTGTTTCCTTCTCCAGCTTCAATATCTACATTTATGCAGCTTATTGCATGAGGTTCCTACATGATGGTGCAAACCTCAAGTGCATCTTCATCTTGATATCACCAAAAAAAAATTGTGCCTTCATTTTTAGTATGCTCCACGTGGTAAATGGCGTAACTAACTTGAAATTAACAAGGAAACCAATGAGAGGCTTAAAGTGGTGGCCTTAATATGTCTGTGGACGAAGAAAGAAGCTTTCATTCAAACGGTTAATAGTGTCCAATTGTTTTGAAAGGGGTGTTTTAATCATTTTTAGAAGACATAATTATTAGTCCTCATTATTCACGCAACATCTACCAAATAAATGCTTACTCTCAAAGGGAGTTCAATTGGTTATAATGATATGTTCGAAAGTCTACCAAAGAAACGCTTTAATTTTTTCAAATTGCTTATTTCTTTAAAGTTTAGATTGTTGCTTGCCTTAAATTTAATATTACAGTTTTGATTTTATAAATGATTTAAAAAAATTAAATATGTTTTAATGATATTTTTATTGGAAAATAAGGGTTTGACATGACATAATTAGTCTTATTTTAGAAATTAGTATCACTATCAATAATTTTGTATGTATTGGGAATCGATATGGAGGGTAACCTATTCTAGATACTATACAACAGTTGTAAGTAGCAAATATAAATAAATATATTATTTAAGATGCAAGGTATAAAGGTCAAATTCCCTAATGTGGAACTCTTGAAGGATACATTAATGATTTGTTGGCTAGAGGACGAATCTATATCTATGATGGTTTACAATGATGTCATGTCATTTATTAACTATGATCGATTTGTTGAATATAATTAGTCGATGTGTTTGATGTGGACCTTCACGTTGGATGTTGACGCCTAGCTAGTCATTGTCAGTGCTTCCATTAAGGCATTACTATTTGATATAACTATTGTTGTTTGTTTTAACTACAGGTGTTTGTCTTAATCATGATTGTTTATTCTTTGGGCTCAATAATGCATTCATGTCCATAATAATTCGCTTAAGCCACATATCATTATCACTATTTTCAAATCTTGAGCCCCTTCATGAGCTCTCTATCCCCTCCCCTATTCTTAGTCATCGCCATTAGTAGATTATCAAATTGCAAGTAGAGGTCATGTTCATCGCCATTACTAGATTGGCAAGTTGCAAAGGTAGGTTGTTGTTGGAATTGGTTTTGGTTCGAACTGGTTTTAACCAGGTAACTTCTTAAACCCTCTTCATTTAAGAACCTAATATGCAGGGGGTGTAGGGTTTTAAACAATAAATGGTGCACATTTAATTTTACTTCACCCCTAGCATTTAGCTTAGTTGTTGTCATTTTCCCAAACCATTTCCATTTGCCTAATGCTTAGAAAGATTATCAATACTAAATATTTAAAATTTGTGCACTTCCGAGATGCTCAACCAATATTTCTAAATGTTAAAACTAAAAATCAAACCCTATTTAATATATTAAAGTTCTTCCATATGCTACATATAAATAAACTTAAACTCTATACCTTTGTATTCTAGCTAAACAAATTTGAATGTTTGGAACTTTGATCCTTGGTCCATTCACTAATTATGTACACTAAGATATAGGACCAAGTCTATTATTTTTTAGTTAATCTGGGTGTCAATAGTGGTATAATTCAATGAAGCTTCTCTTGAAACACTCATTTAATTTTATACTTGATTGTAGTAGTTGTTTTGGATTTGAGAAAATGGAATACATGATTGTGCTTGACAACTTAGACTTCATGGAATTTTGGATTTGCAATCTTTCACATGAAACTTGTTTTTATAGTTTGGATGCTAGTATCTATTATGACTATTATTTTTTTGTTTGATAAAATATTTGAAAAAATAATAATATAGAGTTACACACTCTCTATGTACTAATACCCTATTTTAAGAGGCAGAGTATAATAAAGCAAGTTCTTTTTTAAGTAGTAATTGGCATAGATTAGTGTAGGTTACTTTGAAAGTATAATTGATATCCTACATTTAATATACTCGCTACGATAATGCATGCAAGGCATTGAAATAAGGTTTTAATTTTAAATGTAATTTTCTTGTATTCAGTGTGTAAATACTTTTCATGTTATTTCTCTCTTGCTAACATAGTTAAGTTAAGATGAAATGATTGACATGTGAAATTTCTCCTTTATTGTTTGATGGTAATTGTGGCAATGTTAAACCTACCATGTATAAGTGTTTTTTATGTCATGCACCCAAAATACAAATAAGACACAACTCAATAACCCAAGAACGGTCTTTAAGGACACAATAGATAAAGTTCTCTTTTGACTCTATTATTAGCTAGGTTGAGGAAGGGATTTTCAACACCATGAGGGAAGCATCTCAACTTTTGGCTACAAATTTCATCTCTCGATTAGATTTAAAATCGTAAAAGAATCAAAATAAAATAAAATAAATAAATAATATTCAACAAATTTTGAAGAGTGAAAGGTACCCAGATATCCCATAAATTAATTTCATATAAAAAGATTTAGATTTATTTATTTCTACTACGTATAAAATTATTAATTATTTTTTATTTTCAAAAATAAAACAATTAAATTCATAAGTAGGTGAATAAAATTACTTCAACAAAACATATAAATCACTTTCAAAATATTCTATCCTAATAAATAAATAATTATTTTTTATTTTTATTTAAATAAAAATTACTATAATATAAATATAATTCACCCACCAAATATTCACATCATTAAATTTTTAATTCATACATACAAACAGAATTTATCTTTGACTTTTTTTAAAAAAAATTTCATGCTAACAACTTTTCTTCTTTAACTTATATCCGATTCAAACACACGATTCATGAGGTTTCTTTGTTTCCGATAAAATTTCATGTCCATCACATGACTTGAGGTTTGAATAATAATTATTATTATATTTTAAACATAAGAATATTAACCATTGCTTAATCATTATTTTTTATATCACAATTTTTTATTATTATTAAAAAAAAAAAAAAAAACAACTCTTAACTAATTTAAATTCATGTTGTTTTCAAAGACACTCCAACGGCTGCATGAGAAGAATAATAATGTTAATATCTTTCATCATTTTATCCATGCGTATATTATACAGGGTAATATCCATAGAGGTATGATATTATTCAGGTTATTACCTACGGTGTTATATATATATATATATATATATATAATTTATTATTAATTCTTATTTATGTTCAAACAAGGTGGGGTAATATTTATTTATTCATTGATTATCATTTTATTTTTATTCATTCATTGTTATTTAATTTTATTAAGTGTATTTTTTTTTCACTGTTAAAAAATTTAAATAATAATAATAATTATTACTATTTTTATTATACCATTACAATATTAATTTAAAATATTATATGTGTGCTTCAGATTTCTTCATATTAATAGGAGATCATATAAGCACTTAAAAGGGAGGGGAAAATAACAACATTGAGACTAAAATTGATATAAGAAGATATAACTACTTCTACACTACTTAGGGTTTGAGTTGATATATTTATTTATTTATAGTCTTCTGTAAATTAATTATAATATAAACAAATATTGTAAAAAAAATATTTTCACATAGAAAATTAATATTCTCAACATCATGTAATAAATACAAACATTAAATTTCTCTTTATAAATTTCCTTTTCAAGGAAAACAATATACATATATGTGCATATGTCTTATTCAAATATAAAATATTAGTTTAGTCACAATTTTAATTTTATATCAACAATAAATCAATTTATATAGAGAATAAAATAGTTCCATAAAAATAATAATTATTGCACTTGCATTTATAGATAGCATTCCTAACACATCCACAACAACAATATGGAAAAGGAAGGTGATCACCTCCTAGCCTATTGATATCATAAGTTATTCCAAGCTCTAGTCATCCCCAAGCCTAAGAGGTGACTCCCACACACAACAAAGATAACACATTTTAACCCAACAATATTTAGCACAAGTTTCCACAACCAACAATCATACATGCACATGTTTAAGTTGGAAAGGGATGATTTTTTTTAATAATAGTAAAGGAGAAGCTAGATCATAGTCTAAGGCCCCAAACTACACACACACACACATGGAGAAAGGGAACTAACATGAAACACTAAGGCTCCAAGTTACTCCTATTTCAAATTTGGGGGAAAAGAAGCCATCTTGCAGCATAACAATGCCAAGCTTCACTTTCCAATGAGTACTCTATTTCAATTTTAGGGGAAATGCAAGCCAACTTACAACATAATATCCCCAAGATTCACTTTCCATTAAGAAATTTAAACCATCTTTTCTTAATAGCCATGTATAAAGGATAAATCACACACAATTTTTAACATTTTACCGTCTACATTTCTACACAAGACATTCAAACTGCACCATTTACCTAAGGATTTTCCTACTTACCTTAAAATTGGTTCCTTTATTCAATTTCCCAAGTTACTCCAATCTGCTTGCTCCTTCCTCCGAATTTTGCTATAGCCCATAATAATGAAGACAAAATATAGGTTTTATACATCTTAAAGGGATGAGAGGGTTGATGTATGCAACAACCACGTAGAGGGGGATACTAAGTGAAACAATTATTCCCTTATTGGCTATAGCTTCACCCCTTGCTTGGATAAGAGGCATCATTATTTTGGCACATAATTTTATATTCCAATGGTTATAATGTTTGAGGGGCCTCATTTTTTCCCAATCAAACATAAAGAGGATCATTTTTGAAGTTTCCTATTTTGGGCTCCATAAAAATCTGAATTTCACCATTAAGGGAAAATTAAATCAAGGTTATCTACATCATGGTAGTAAATATTTAGGGATAATGTGATAAAAAAAGGAAAAAAGAGGTCCACAAATTGATTAATTGGAAGGGTCACTATGAGTACATGATTAACAAGATTATGGAAATAATATTCATGCACCCATAACACATACACATTCAAGGCCAAACACAATTGGAACAATTATGTGGGGATGGTATTATGTCACCTCTCGTCCTCCCCTTGCCATTATTCATCTTCTCCCTATCATCTACATATTAAATCACCTTTCAAAATGTTCAGACAATGATAATTACATGTGACATCCTTATAATCATATAACTTGGGAATCCCAAAATCCTTTTGAGACCTCATTATTCTTGTCAATAGTATTTAGGCTATCGTGTGTAGGACTCATATCATTATACCTACATTGTGCATGTCATGGCATTAAATGTATATGTGCTACAAACATAGTTAACATGATAAAAACTTGAAATCATTGCCTCATCATAATAACAATAAGAAATAATACTATCACATCATGTTGAATCAGGGAATATCACTAAACATAAATCATGTCAACCATGGCACTAATATTAGACATGTTTCATACATGGTTAGCATGATAATTAATATGGAATAATTGCATCATCACAAAAAGAATAAGAAATAATAATATCTCATCTTGATATAGTAAAGTAATAGCCTAAAACCATGACAATAATAAATCCATACCCATGAACATAACATAATTACACTAAAACCCATCCATTAGAGATAATGTATATAACTCAAAATAATAACAACCAATGTGCACAATAGATCTTGAGAGGGTATGAAATCTTGTAGACTTGCAAAACATTTATTGTGTTCATTTTTCTTGATAACTCAATCAAGTTAATAATATAAGGATCATGAAAATCCATTCTTGTGTTAATATGTTGCTTGACTGTGATGGTGTACTCCTTAGGGAATGCTTTTAGGATCTTATCATGTTTTGTATTTAAACATGCATGTATTTTTTATGAATCATCTCATGTTGAGGGTAGTTATAACTATTCCTTTAAATGGTGATATGAACGAATGTTTATAATGTTTAATTTCATGTTGCTAATAGAAAGGGTGACATAGGTGGTGAATAAATTAGTACTATGTTTCTCTCTAATATTATAAAATTTATGAAAGGAATAAATGTTTCTTCTCAATGCAATTAAATCTCATATTTTAAAAAGCATTTTGTAATTATCACTTGATGCATAATTGGAAACTATATCACTTTGTTACCTAATAAAATTTTATACAAAAATTGATCAAACATTATGCTTTATGTTGAAAGAAATTTCTAGATGCCAAGAGTGATATTCCAAGTGGAACTTAGGTTTTTTTTGAGCCACCCTTATCTTTTGTGATATATTGAAAAAGATTGCTAGTAAATATATGCTTAAACTATGTTGAAAACTTCAAATGTATTTTAATATTTGATGTAAGCTAAAACCCTAAATAAATTGACATTATTATAATTAAATGAATGAAGCCTCCTTTTTGTGAATTAGGTGGAAATTATAGGCCTAAGAATGGCTTCCTCAAATTTTTTGAGAACACATTTAATTCACATTATAAATTTTGAAGGAACGATTTCCTCAAATTTATTTTTCATTAATGAACAATACCCAAAATTATAATGTTATTCCTTGAGTTAATTATTATACTTAATTGATTTCAAGGCAAAAATTTGTACACACTAATGAAGCTTCTCATGATAATTGCCGACTAACAAGAATAAATGGTATATTTTGAAAATTTTAAGTGAAACCAATTTTATTTTATGGAAAAATGAGACTTCGTCTAGAAAGATGACAATGGTCAAAGATAAATTTATAGATCACTAATAAAATACCTTGGCAAGTTTAAATTGTTGATGATGTTCCTATTTTATGATAGACATGTTGGAAATCATTTAGACATTGTGCTCACCTAATCTACATATTTCTTCTCTTTTCAATAAATTGGAAAAAATATCTTAAACTTAGGAAAAGGATTCGCAGTAACTAAATAAATGATAGAACTATCTTGGTAATTTTTAGGGCCATAGACAATAATAATAAAATAAACAACAATAATCATAATTGGAAAAAAATCAAGTGATTTATAAAATCAAAGTGTTTTGTTGTGTGCATTTTTTTTCTTTTGAATAATTTCTTTAATTTGAACTTGTGTGCCACAATGGAATAATTATGTAATGATTGCTTGATTTCTTTAAAGTGGTTGTGATTTTTCAATATATTTTCATTGTACTTATTGATAAATGACCTATAATACATTTAGATTTATAAATAAATTGATTTCAAATTAGGAATGTATTGGCACCCTAACTAAAATCAAATGGTAGAAAATGAAAAATGTGGGACAAAAGAACTAAGTGTAATCTTTCCATAAAGGGCAACACAAGAGGACATGTGTAACTAAATTTCTTGGAACAAATATTATGATTGAAAGGAAATAAAATAGAGAGAAGGAGATTAAAAGAGTGGGATAAGAATAAGGGTTAGAGACCAACATAAGTTGAAAAAATATCAAAACTACCTTATTTAAACTAATAATTGGTAAGTGCACAAACATATTAAAATCATGTAATTTAATGACTAATAATTTTTTATAGAAAATAAAATTAGTTTTTATTTTTTTAAATATATAAAAATCGTTATGAATGGCACGTGTCAGTGTGTAATAGGTTAGACAAGTAAAAGAAAATTGTCTAGGTGTTCTTATATATTTACCTTCAACACGATAATAAGAGTAACATAGATTTTTAAAATAATGATTTAAATACAGTTAAAAATATATTCATAATCTTACCATCGTTATTTGACTGAATTCAAAAATATATATATCAACTATAAAATCAATAATCACAACTCTATTTTTGTATTTCCAGCTTTCAGCCACTTTATGAAATTTTCAATTATATCAACAAATGAACAAATCAAAGATTCAACTATCATTACTAAGCTCATTTGTATGATTTCAAATTCTAGCTGTATCATGTTTCATTATAATATTCAAACTCTAGATCATAATAATAAAATTATATTCTTCATAATTTTATTCCACATATTGTCATACCCTACAGCATCCTATCTCAATGTACAAATGCAGTTCTAATATATATAGCATATATATTATTCATAACTTGTAAATTATTTTTATGTTCACAAACTGATAAGAAATCAAAACCATAAAAAAATAATTTTGACTAAAGTTTTATTCAAAATGTTGTAAACTACACGTCTTTCCATGAAATTGACAACAAATTTATAACCTTGGAAAGAACTGAAAATATAATTTCAACATAAATTTTGATTACAATATTTAAGATTTTGAAATGGTATTTTGGATAATAACTTTACCACAACTTTAAAAAATGTTTACTATTTTCTTACTACTCTTCTATTTATGACTTTGAAAGTCAAACCTAGAAAATGTATTTTGGAGAATCATATATATTGCATGTCATTACATTTTGTATGTCAAAAATATTTAGAAACATTATTGCTTACCCAGAAAAAACACTTTTGAATCACCCATATTTCCATAAAAATAACCATTTTAATCTTGCACTTTTAATAAAACTTCATGCATCTATAAAATTAAAACTCCAAAATCTAGATTGATACAACCAAAATCATTATTGGAGCAAACAATCAACAAAATTGAAAACCCAAAAAAATATAATATCACATATTCTATGATAATCCTCATTATTCACCAAACTTAACCTCAAAAATAGGAATGAATAGATTTATATCGACAAGAATAGACACTTTCATCATCAAAATCTCATACCATAGAAAATGATATGATAAACCCTGAAAAACTAATTTTCCAATAAAACTGATACTCCAAGATCTTTTTAATTTACCTTATTCCAAAACTCATGCATGCAAAAGACTTTAAAAAAACATCTTATCTTGTAATAATTTAACAAAAATAATATCATGCAAACTCAAAACCATAGTTTCTTCCATGAAAAATAGTCTTAGTGATAAACCACAACTATCTCTTTCATAAATATTCACTTTCAACAATGACATACCTGTTAACACTGTGTTTGCAACTTCCCAAATTTATCCTGACAGAGTATGGCTTCTACAATGTGCTTTGCAAAATGACTATCAAAATGAAAATAATGTTATTTGTATACCATAACCCATGCCTTAATTGCATACACTTATGTGCCTTCACCCAATTGGTCTCTCAAATCAAAGTATTCCATTAGCCAACTGCTAACTTATTTATCAATGCTTTTAAACTTAGCTTGACCAAATTTATCACTAAAACATCCACTAAGGATTTTAAACTTAAAGACATTCTGGAATATGATGAAACTGTAACTGCCAACCTATCAACTTAACTACCAGCTTACCAAATTTCCATTTGAATCATTAAGTAAATGAGCCTTATAGTTTTCCAATGTCAAAACATAACTTTATTTTCAATCGTTCTTTGCAATAAAAAAATCACCCCATGACCATTTTAAAATATTCATTAGGTTTACCACCTCACATTGAAAACTTACCATCAAATAATGTTTAGATTAGAATTTAGGATTGGTTAGGATTATTTGATAATCCTTAGACTTATAATAGCTTAGGTTTAAATATTCAAACCATATTCCATATAATGGCTCAACATCATTCATACTTGCAAATGAAACTAACTGAAAATTGTTATAACAAATTCATATAATGTCTTCAATTTTGATGAAATAATGATGAGCATTTATCATTTTTAAACTGAAAACACTATAGAAATCCTTTAAATTAAATGCAAGCTAATCAACTCTATCCATCAAAATCATAACTGAAGAAGAAAAAAAAAACATTTGACAATGATATATATCTATGTTGATTTTATTCATTTAACCATTAATGTTTTTTGAAATCACCGTAATATAAACATAAATTCATAAACAAATCATTATCAAATCATTTAATTAAAAATATGTGTATTCATAATACTAATAATTGACTTAGGTCCTTGACTACAATTTTAGATTTTATGACTAGGTCATCACTATGGTAGATATGAATATAAATTTTAAAAAATTATAGGGGTACCAAAAATAGGCATAACACTAGGAACCTTGATAGTCAATTTTGAATATAAAATTGAATAGTAATCAAATTACTTATTGCAAGAGAAATAATCTTGAGTGTGTGATCTAGGTAAATCATTTCTCAAGCATCTATGTGTGAAGCATTTTATAATAATTTTCAATAAGGGATGGGATGTTCAGCTAGCGTGGCATGAAAAAAGAGAAAAATATAACAAAAGAGTTTTGGTTGGATACATAAAAAAAATGTAAAAGCCTTTAATATAATTTATGAAATAAAGTATTACTTAAAAAATTATTTATAACTCAATATATATTATTCATATATGTAAAGAATTGAGCTTATAAAAAATAATTTCTCAAAATAACTGAAACTTACAATTATATTGCAGCATCTTTGTATTCTTTCTCCATAACATGAATACTTCATCCACTTGAGACATTTAATGATCCTATAAATATAAAAGCTAAACAATAATAAGAAGCAAACAAAGAAAAACCATAAAGAAAGAACAAAGCAACAAAAGAAAAGAAACAAAAAAACCAAAAAAAAAGCAATAAATTTAAAGAAACTAACAAATCTGAGAGGAAGTTAATTGTCAAACAATTTTAAATGATGGTCATTAATTGAATAAGGTAACTAGTTCCTATGAAGATATTTCAAATGAAAAGAATTATTTCTAAGTATAGTTGCAATACGATAAAGACCAAGTCATAATGACTCAAATTTATGATGTTTATCAGGATCTTCATAAGCTTTGTCCCAGTATAAAACTAAATCACCAAATTTGAATTTTTTATTGAATTTTTTTCACTCTTTGTTTAGCTCTTTGTAACTTTTGTAATGTTGTTGCTTTTAAATTAAGAGATTTATTTTTCATTTAATCTTATCTCAATCAAATTAGTATCTTTATAAATATATTGTAAAGTAGTTCTTCCTAAAGAAATCTAAAGTTCTATTGGTAAAGTGGCTTCAAATCCATATGCCAACATGAAGGGTGAATAGCCAGTTGACACCTTGACAATAGTTCTATCAGCCCATAAGGCTTAAAAAAATTTAAGATGCCAATTTCATTTATTTTCACAAACTAACTTTTTCATGATTGAAATCAGATTTTTATTTGTTGACTCAGTTTGACCATTACCTTGAGGGTAATATTTAGACGAATGACTAGATATAATAGAATATTTTCTCAAAAATTTTAAAAATTTATTTGAAATAAATTTAGGACCATTATCAAATATGATTTTATAAGGAACCCCAAATTTGGAGAAAATATCATTTTATAAAAATGAAATTACTTCACTTGTTATAGAACTTTTAAGGGCATTGGCATCAGGGTATTTAGTGAAATAGTCTATTTCTGTTAATATATATCTATGACTAGTTGATGGAGGGTGTATATCTAAAATAAAATCAATACCCCATTTTGTGAATAGTCTTTTAGGTATCATAGGATTTAAAGGCATTGTAGTTAACTAATCTCTACCAACAAATAATTGGCACGGCATACAAGAACGAACTGACTTATAAGCATATTGAAATAATGTAGGTCAATAATAAATTACTCATAAAATTTTATAAGTAGTGGTTTTTACAGTATATGTCCACCACAATTTCCTTCATGACAACCTCTAAAAAATTTTGGGTTTGGTCATGTGTAAGACATCTTAATAAAACACCATCTCTATCTTCATAAAATAAAAGAAATTCTAATAAATAAAAATGTAAAACTAAAAAAAATTATATTGAACATATAATTTAAAGTTTTTAAACATAAAGAACATCTTTATTTCTTATCAAAATTATCAGGGCAAGCTTGATTTTGAAAATAGAATACTAAATAATGATACCAATCATGTGCGTAAAGCATACAATCCCTTTCATTCATTTCAAGACCAAATTTTATTTTTTTAGAAAATTAAGATATTTTCATGATTTTTAAATGAGGCTTTGCATTTAAATTATCATCAACTAACAAGACCAAAAAATTAATATTTGAAGAATAAATTACAACTAAATGTTTTACCAAGTCATTACCTATAATTATCTTCAAAGTTTTGAATTCAAGATCAAATTCTTGAATTCATAATATCCATTTTGCATGCCTTCCTTGAATGGTTGGGCGTTTCAAAAGATAAGATAAAACAAGTACGTTATATCACACTATTACTTTTTTTTTCCCATAAATAAATGATAAAATTTGATTAAAAAGGAAACTACTGAGAAAACAAATTTCTCAATAAGAGGATACCTAGTTTTGACATCTTTTAAAACTTGACTCATATAACTGATTGGTTTTTCATCATTATTTTCAAATTCTTGCATAATAACAGTTCTAATTAATTTTTCAGTAGCATTAACATTAAGAGTGAATTATTTATTTAAATCTAGTTTAGCAATTATTGAAGCACTTACAATGGCATCTTTAATGTTATTAAATGTTAAATCAGTACCTTCATCCCAAGTATAAGATTTATCTTTCTTAAGTAATTATTGCAAATGATTAGACTTATTAACAAAATATGATATGATTTTTCTAACAAAATTAATTTTACCAAAAAAAGACCACAAAGTAGATTGATATTTATGAGGAGTTAACTCCTTAATGTTTTCAATATGTTTAAGATCTATAGAAATACCATCCTTAAAAATGATATGTCCTAATAATTTACCTTTAGTATCACCAAAAACTATTTTTTTTAGATTTAAAAAATATCGTAATTTTAGACCTTATGAAAACTTCACAAGGATGATCTAAATGTTTTTTATGTCTTTTTGAATGAATGGTGAGATCATCAAGATAGGCCTGAATAACAATGCCAATTAAGTCATCAAATGAAACATGCATAGCTCTTTGAAAAGTAGCTCATGCATTCATTAATCCAAATGACATTCTATTATAGTCAAAAGTTCCTCTAAGAGTAGTAAAAGTTATTTTATGTCTATCTTCAGAGTTTAATTTTTTTTTATTATAACCAAAAAATCCATCTAATAATGACATCATTTTAGATCCTACAACTTGTTGCAAAATATGATCTATACTTGGAAAGGTAAAATTATCTTTAACACTAACCTTGTTTAAGTCCATAAAATTAATAGATAATTGTTGAGGTGTTTTCAATGATGTCTCCAAGGTTTCCAAGAATGTCCATGAGGTGGCCAAGAGTGTTCATGAAGTGTTCTATATGCTATAAGGTCAATGATAAATTGTGTCTTATTGCTCATGCATGAAATTTGCTTGGTTAGGCAAGGTGATGGATGTTATTGATGATGTGATCATGTTGTAGAGGTCCTATGGTATGTCAAGAGTTCTTGGATCACTTGTGAAAGTTAAAGGAGTTCATTAAAATAACATTTTGAATGTCTAGATAAGCCTAGTCACCTTGATATATCTTCTTGAGTAAGCAGATTGATTATGTCCAAATTCACATATGTGAAGGTGTTAAAATAAAATGGTCACATGGGTTTATTGAGGTTTGTGCCTAGTTCATGTGTTTCAAATTTTAGGCCTTGACATGAAGACTATAAAAATTTATGATATTTCAAAGTTGGCCTCCTAGACATATTTCTCTATTTTCCATACTAAGCCAAAATTTGTATTAAAAAGTGAGCAGTGGAATTCAAATATTTGAATTAACAAAGGAAAACCAGTCCTCATTATTTTGGTTATAAATTTTGATGGAGGATGAATTTGATGGTGGTATAAAAATAAAATTGGTAGATAATTTTAAGGAAAGTCTAGGAAAAATAATTTGGAGATTTGATTGGTTGTACACCTACAATTATTATGGTCTAAAGTTGACTGAGGATTTGATCTTCTTCAACAAATGACCTGGGAAGGATGTTTGAGTTTTTATTGATGGTATTTGAATTTTTATGGGTGAATTATCTATTAGAGAGTGTTATATACTCCTTGAGGATGATTGGTGTGGTTTTTGGAGGTTTGACCAATCCATCTTCACTATGAACAAATGCTTACAAGTTGACTGTTTGTTAATTCATGGTGTTTTTCATGTACAAAGCAAAAGATTGATAGGTTTTACATATGTAGATGTGTGTAGTGATTGATGTAATCGATTTGGGTGTCTTAGGGGTCATGTGGTGAGGACCTATGGGCTTTGAAGTGGTTTTGTGTTCCTAGTTTTGCTCGGTGAAGTTCTAGAGGTGTGAATAGGTCTCCATGAGACCTAAAAGGGCTACTAAGGCCTAATTAAAATGTGTAGCTGCTAGAGGGTGACCTATGGATACTATGGTCGATCTATGAAGGTTATATTGAGCTATGTATAATTAAGATAGAATCATTAAGAGTTAAAGAAAGTCTTATGGCTGACCAAGAAGGTGATGAACAAGTATACTCTATAAAGAGCTAAATCAAAGGTGATGGTTTTTAGAAATGATATGTGAATTAATAGTGAATTCTGAGTGTGCTTAGTGAATGGATTAAATATAATATTAGGTTAAAGATTATGTGTATGAATTATAGGTCATATTTCTGATGTTATGACAATGTTCTTGAAAGATTGAATATTGAAGATGAGTTAAAAAGTCTAGAGTGATCCAAAAGGGTGTTTTAAATGCATTGTTCTAATTATGCTTTTTGGAGTGCAAGGATGAGGACATACATCATGTATTTAGGATTTGATATTTGGAAATCTATTATGGATAGTTATACTATACCAATTAGTCTTCCAACTAATGCAGCTTCCAAGAAGTTGAGTGAGAATAATTCTAAATCTAGGAATGCTATAATTTGGGGCCTATCAGAGGCTGATTTCACCAAGGTGGTCAATTGCAAGTCTACCAAGAAAATTTAGGTCAAATTTTAAACTATCTATGAAGAGGATTCAAAGGTTAAGTTGGCTAAATTAGAGACTTACCGAAGGTAATTTGAGGCCTCAAAATGAAATAAGAAGATAATGTGAAATCCTTTCTTCTAAGGGTTCATGAGGTAGTAAACATGATCAGAAGTCTTGGAGAGGATAATGAAAAAGATATTGTAGTAAAAAAGGTATTAAGATCTCTCAATTTCAAATTTGATTCAAAAGTATCTGTTATACAAGAATTCATGATCTCACTCAGATGAATATGGATGAATTGCATGGCATCTTTATTACCTATGAGATGAGAGTTAATGAAGATAGACCTCCTAAGAAGGAAGCAACCTTCAAGATGATCAAAGAGACAAAAGCCAAGAAGAACAAGTTAAGTCTTGAAGACTTTGATCTTAATGAAGATCAACTTGAAGCCATGATTGAAAGGAAATTGAATGTAGGATTAGGTACATATGAAGGAAAGCTTCATTTTAAATGTTTTTCATGTGGTAAAGTTGGCCATATTGTAGCTAAGTGTCCAGATAAAGGCAATTCTAAACACTAGGAAGCACATAAGGAATCTCATGAGGATTAACACAAGAAATATGAGGGTCCTAGAAAGTACATAAAGTTCTTCAATAGGAGAAATAGAAAGAATGAGTAATATAAAGGCAATAAGAGTATTTACCATGAAGAAGATAATAACTCATCTGTTAAAGAAGGAAACATATCAGATAGTGATGAGTCATCTCATGATGAAGACAAGGAGAAATTGTTCATGGCTCTTAGGGATGATGAAGGTGAATGCTCTTTAGATAGAGATATCTTTAGTGGAGAAAGCTCAGAGGAAGAAGATGAGCAAGTCACTCATGAAGACAAATATCTAAATACCATGGAATAATTGAAGCTTATATTAGGCAACAATAGAAAATAAGCATCCTTGATCAAGACCTATGAGGAGCAAAGTGGGTTATTTGAAGAAAAGTTGAACAATGAAGTTAAGGAGCATGATGATATCATTAAAAATCTTGAAACTCAAGTTTATACCCTTGTTGAAGAGGTGAAAATTAAGGATGAAGAGTGTGTCAAATAAAAATCATAAATAGAGTTTTTATAGTAAAAAATAGATAAAGCTATGAGCAAGCTTGAAATATATCAGAAATTTGAGAAAAGTAAAGTTGATTTCGATGACTTATTGAGTAGTCAAAAGGCCTCAAATGACAAGTCTGGTTTGGGGTTCTATGAAGATGCTCAGAAGGATGAAAATATTGAGAATATAATGATGCTAGATCAAAATAGTAATAATGCTAAGGAAAATTCTAGTAAAGACAAAGAAAGTGACAATATGAACAAAAAGAATCAGACCTTAAAGGCCAATGATCAATCAAGGAATTATGGTTTTGACAGATTGAACTAATCCTATCAGACAACCAAATGCTATGAGGTATGCCAATTTTAACATTCATTGTTACGCTTGTAATTAGTTTGGTCATAGGTCAAGAGAGTATAGAAGATCCTCAAGGAATGAATTTTCTTGGAACTATGATTTGAATCATCAATCAAGTAGTACTCACGGAGTTAAGTGCTAAAACTAATATGATAGAGGGCACATTACAAGATTCTATCCTAATAAGGTAAGAAATAATGAGTTTTTTTAATAAGTATGGTTTGATACAAGTGTTAAGAGAGAGGTCACATAACAAGGTTCTGCAGGAATGGTCAATATTTTACTTCAAATAAAGTCAATCCTAACATGAAGAAAAGGAACTATAATGAATGGAGACCTAAGGAGGTGAATAAAAAATAGGTTTAAAATATATTATTTGTCATGATAGAATAGGGAACAAGTTCAAGAGTCATAGAACAAGACTTATCTTCTCAAATGGATAAGAAGATCAAGCAATATCCCAAGCTTGAGGGAAATAATGAAGTTAAATATTCATTCAAAGCTAATTTGATGATTAGGCAAGACTACAAGTCAAGTAAGAGCATGGAGATGTGGGAGTTTCCTAAATTTTGGGACCTTAGTCTCTCTATGACAAAAGGATGTCTCTACCTATGCTTCTTAGGAGACATATTTCATTTGGAAAATTAAGTGTATGTGCTCTAGGTTATGAATAAAGTATAAAGGTATGTAGAGTTGTTGATTGGTCTTTAAGACCAATGCCATTTTGATATAGAATAGATGATCTTATGTTACCAAATATTGTGTTGATCATTATAAAGTCATTGGTTGATGGGGATGAACAAGATTCATGAGCCTACTTTAGATGTTGTGGTTAAATGTGTGTTCTAGGAGTATTCAAGGACTTTGGTCCTAAATGCAAGTTTTAGTCATTTTTTAATGCTTCGATTAAAAGGTCAAAACATGAAGCATTAAGGAAAGGTTGATATGGAGTATGAAGAGGATGTGTACAAGTGTATTCCAAGTGGTTTCATGTGCTAGTTTTGTCAAAGGAGTCAGTTATGGATATTTGTTCCATTTGATGATTTTGGGTAATGTTCACTACCTAATGAGTGTTAATCTTGAAAATTTGATGCTTTTAAGGTCTATAAATATAAACAAGTGTGGAGGCCAGTTAAATTTGATGTGTCTAGGTGAAAAAAGTGATATGGATATTTTAAAAGGCTAACATGGTCAATCTAAGGTGTTTTAACATTGTGAATGTTGTGTATACAAGGTTTGTATGCATAGTTTGACTAGTTCCATGTGTTAAATGAAGAATGGCGAGTGATCAAAATGACTTTGAATCATATAAAGGTGTGTTGACCTTATTCAAATATGATCTATGTGGTTTTAGGGTTTAAAGGTTTCTTGAAGGAAAGATAAATATTTTTATGCCTCTCGGATATCATAGTCTCTGCATAAGGGCTAGAAGGCTAAAACCCATGTCAGGGAAGTCCAAGAACAAACACACCTCTGTTCTGATTCCTCTTGTTGGATCTTGCTCCTCAGAAAGAGCACAGTATGATTACCAAATATAAGCAATTATAAATGCAGAAATAACCAGAAACACAAATAGCTAGAATTCACCAATAGCACAGAATATGAGAGATAATACACTATCTTGTATTAACACTTTATAGAAAAGAATACAACAAAGAGCCGCCACACTCTTTCACCTTACAGAGGTTTGACACACCTCAAGTGTACAGTAATTCTTCTCACACAACACTCTCCTACACAAAAAAGGGTCCCAACAACCAACTCACAAACAGAATTGGTGTTCACCTCTCCAACTAGTCAGTAATAACCCTGCCAGTTCACCAAGCACTCAAAAGTACTTCAAGTTGATCTCCCATGAACCTGCAACTTACAATTCAACAGACCATACTCACATGTAGATCCCCTATGAGCTTGCAATAACCTGCAACTCAATGATCTTACAATGGAAGCAACTTACTTGCCTTCATTTCTATCTCATGCCTTAATTACAATACATGCCAATGGGTCTATAAATAGATCCCTAACTCAAACACTAACTTAGACTCTTAATTTAGACAATTATCCTCGCAGCCAAAGACTCTAACTGGCCTTTACATGCAAACACTTCATTCACTTAACTAACTGTCCGTGTAACGAGCAGTTCGAGAACACACAGGCGACCGACGTCGGTCCCTGCTAGTCTGGTTCTGCCGACGTCGGTCGACTCCCTGCCGTCGCCGGTGGCCTTCTGCACTGGGTCACGATCGACGTCAGTCCTTCTGCCGATGCCGGTGCTCCTGGATCTTAGCAACCTTCCTGTTTCACCTGTTTGCAAAGAGTTGAAGCTTTTAGCTCCACAACTCAACAATCTCCCACTTGGAGATAAATAGCGGCAACTTGTACCTGTACCTATACTTAGTCTAGTTTGTTCCCTTGGCTTTGTATCCCTCCTCAAGACCACTCTTGAAGACCAACCACCACAAACCTGTAGTGTAAAACCTGTCATCCAAATCACCTACCACATCCACATCTACAACCATGTAGAAGTTAATCTGAACCTGCATAACATGTGCACTTGCTGCTAGTCCCTGTAAGAATCCACTGAACTATCCTCCAATGGTTCTCTCCCGGATTGGCTCCAACTTGTGACAACTCCCACTGCTTGGGAAAACTCAGGTTTAGTACATACCATGCACTCAACCTCATTATGTGAATCAAGACACCTGTTCATAGAACTGTCCAACCATCAGCGTGCTAACCGGTTTCACACAATCATCCTAAGACAAAGTCAACATATGACCTACCATGTCTCTAGAACACAATCATGCCAAAGAATCTTGCTGCTCCTAGATTCTCCATGACAAACACCTGAACTAGCTTTACCTTTAGTTTAGTAATACCTGTATATGTAACCCTGCAACAAGCACATCATACAGAAATAGGATAGTGTAGCTAATACTATCCAACCTGGTAAAGAGAAACACAATGATCAAACCTCCATTGCCCTGTAGCTAATGCAAGACCATATACCCTGATCTTCCATCTCACGTATCCATTTTCGCTCTTCTTTATCTTGAAAATCCATTCGTCTCTCAGTGCTTACTTCTAGCTGGCCACTCTACCCAAAACACCTATTTGGTTCTCCTCCAAGGAATCACATCCTCATCCATGCCTAGCTCCCACTGTTTCCTGGATTTACCTGTTCTGCTTCTTCAATAACTTCCTAGTCCTATGCCATAAGTGAGCAACAAGTAGTGTAAAGAAGGGCAATGACGAATTTAAGAACTTACTTACACCTTCAGTCCTCCATATGGGCGCTTGAGACTCCATGAAAGCTTGCTGTCCACCCAAAATTCATCTCAGTAACCGATGCCGGTCACATCTCAGTTTGCAGACAATTGAAGTCAGTTTCCTGCGACTGCCACCTTGCCAACATCAGTTTCCCCTGGCTGACGCCGGTCAATATCTGCTCTGAGTCACCGACGTCTGTCTACACATAGCCGACGTCAGTCCCTGTCTGGATGCTGATGCCGGTTTTTCTGTCGACGTCGATCTCTGTGTTTTTCTTGTGAGACCTGACTTTTTCCCACGAGCTCTTTTTGGATCAAATCCTTGTCCAAATCACCCTTGCTCTGCTCAGAATTCTTCTGCATCTTATGCTAAACTCTGTCCGTCACCTTCTCCTTAGAAACCAAGGCTTTCCTATTCTTGTCACTAACATTGGGTTCCTCAAGAAACATTACCTTCTTCTTCTGCATACAGAAACCACGATCCATACCTTCCAAATCCGAAAGCATATCCTTTGACTCAAGAACAAGCATCTCTTTCTTATCTGTGTGACCAAGCCTATCAAGCCACATCTTTGAATCTATAGCTGAAGTAGAAAACCCAGAAAGAGAATCAGTAGTACAAGTAGATAGATAAAGCGTACCTACTTTCTTACCTCTAGCTACAACAAGTGTACCCTTGGTAACCTTCCAAGAGTCCACTGTGAGAGTTACTATGCAACCCTCATCACCCAAACTTCTAACAAAAATTAAATTCCACTCCAGAACTGGGACATGCATGACTTCTTTTAACATCCATGTGTTACCTGTTTGCAGTTTCAGCTTCACTTTCCCTTTGCCAACAATCTGACAAGGCTTACCATCCCCTACATAAATTTCTCCAAAATCTCCCTGGACATACTCATGAAAAAATTTCCTATGTGGGGATGCATGAAAAGAGGCACCAGAATCTAAAACCCAAGATTCTACTTTATCCAAAGAACATACCAGAGTATCCCGTGCAGCATAATCTGCAACGTCTGCTTCTTCTTCATGTTCTTCATGCTGATTTGTACCTGATCTGCAATCTCTCTTTAAGTGCCCTTGCTTTCCACACTTCCAGTAGGTTATTCTGCCATACCTGGACTTGGATCTTCTTCCTGTCTTGGACCTAGATCTCCCATGCTCTATCTTTTCTCTTTGCCTTCCTCTACCTTCAACACTCAAAGCATTTCATGATGATTCACCTGTGCTATTCCTGTGTATCTCTTCATTCAAGATTACACTCACAACATCATCCACTTTTAAGACTTTTGAAGGAGACACAGTATTAGAAACTGCCATTACCAAACCTTCCCAACTTTCAGGTAATGAACACAAAATTAAGAGAGCTCTAATTTCATCATCAAATACAATATTGACTGAACTTAGCTAGTTTACTAAACCATGGAAATCACTAAGATGGCTATGAACAGATCCACCTTCCAACATTTGCAAATTAAATAAACGCTTCATAAGAAATACCTTATTAGAAGCTGAGGGTTTTTCATATAAATTTGCCAAAGATTCCATCAACTCAACCGTTGTTTTACACTGTGATAAGCTGGAAATCACAGATGATGCAAGACTCAATCTAATAGATCCCAGAGCCTTTCGATCAAGAACCACCCATTCTTCATCTTTCATATCCGAGGGTTTGCAAGTAACCCCTCCCAACGGTAAGTACAAATCTTTTTGATACAGATAATCCTTAATCTGCATCCTCCACAATTGGTAGTTCTTGCCATTAAACTTTTCCATCCGTAGCTTACTGTCTTCTGTCATTGCTCAACTCCCACTTAAACAGAAACCCTGTGAGTACCTGTAATCAAAACACACTAACCAGATCTAATCCAATCTGTTAGTATCCCAACCAAAAGCTCTGATACCACTTGTCAGGGAAGTCCAAGAACAAACACACCTCTGTTATGATTCCTCTTGTTGGATCTTGCTCCTCAGAAAGAGCACAGTATGATTACCAAATATAAGCAATTATAAATGCGGAAATAACTAGAAACACAAATAGCTAGAATTCACCAATAGCACAGAATATGAGAGACAATACACTATCTTGTATTAACACTTTACAAAAAAGAATACAACAAAGAGCCACCACACTCTTTCACCTTACAGAGGTTTGCCACACCTCAAGTGTACAGTAATTCTTCTCACACAACACTCTCCTACACAAAAAACGGTCTCAACAACCAACTCACAAACAGAATTGGTGTTCACCTCTCCAACTAGTCAGTAATAACCCTGCCAGTTCACCAAGCACTCAAAAGTACTTCAAGTTGATCTCCCATGAACCTGCAACTTGCAATTCAATAGACCATACTCACATGTAGATCCCCTATGAGCTTGCAACAACCTATAACTCAATGATCTTACAATGGAAGCAACTTACTTGCCTTCCTTTCTATCTCATGCCTTAATTACAATACATGCCAATGGGTCTATAAATAGATCCCTAACTCAAACACTAACTTAGGCTCTTAATTTAGACAATTATCCTCGCAGCCAAAGACTCTAACTAGCCTTTACATGCAAACACTTCGTTCACTTAACTAACTGTCCGTGTAACGAGCAGTTCGGGAACACACAGGCGACCGACGTCGGTCCCTGCTAGTCTGGTTCTGCCGACGTCGGCCGACTCCCTGCCGTCGCCGGTGGCCTTCTGCACTGGGTCACGACCGACGTCGGTCCTTCTGCCGATGCCGGTGCTCCTGGATCTCAGCAACCTTCCTGTTCCACATGTTTGCAAAGAGTTGAAGCTTTTAGCTCCACAACTCAACAACCCATTCATGGTTCTATGGGTTAGCATAATATTCTGACCTCAAAACTTGGTACAAAATTTTGAATTGATGACCTCAAGGTGTGAGAGAAGTTTTAGAAGCTAGAGTTGACTGGAAGGTGGTAAGTTGACCCTATTTGTTCTTGATGCCATAGTTTTTACACCATGTGAGTTGGTGACCTTACCAAGGGAGTTAAAACTTCATGTTAATTAATCCATTGAAATGTAAAAAATTATGCTCAAAAAGTGTTTTAAAATCATCTGTAGGTGTTTATTTTATCTAATGGTTAAGGATTTGTGCAAATGAAAGGCTAATTAGCATGTGAGTTTGTGAAGGAACTATAGTTCAAATGAAGATTTTGTTAATTATTTTTTTGAATACATGAGGGGGAATTTTTTTTTTCTCCATATATGAAATTTCAAGCCATGAAAGTGCATACATAGAAAGTTTTGGGCTCTGGAAGGTTCAAGTAGGGCTACGAGGTCTCTAGGCAAGACTAGTATGAAGAAATGAACTTTTTGGTCATTTTATCCAAAATACCAATGTATTATTGTTCTCATATGAGTTTTTTAGTCTATTTTAAACATATTTCATGTTTTGAGTATGGATCAAAACATCTTTTGGTGATCATGGAGTTGGCCTATGAGAGAGAACTTGAAGAATAACTATGAGGTTTCATCACGGTTGGAGATGGTATGAAGGTGATCAAGAGGACACTAAGGTTATGAGACTTAGGGGATTAACTCTAAATTATATTAAGGTTTTATCAATCCCATTTTATTTATATTTTGTGTTTCTTCTTCATATAGCAGGGCATGGTTGAGATGGTGTGTTGTCAATGAGCAAGACTGTGAACATCTAGTAAGAAATGGTATACACAGTGATAGGGGGAATTTATATTATATATCAGATGAGTTTATTTATGTTTTATTTTAAAACATTTGAAAAAAAATTAGGTCCTCAGGATCAGTAGGTAAGCCCACTTTGTCATTGTGTCAAAGGGAGAGAAAGTGTTTACAAAGGAAGAAAGAGTATGTACATAGTCTTGGGTTGGTGTTAACATCAATGACAAAGGGGGAGATTGTTTAGGTGTTTTCAATTATATATCCAAGGTGTTCAATAATGTCCATGAGGTGGTAAATATTGTTCATGAAGTCTTGTATGTTATAAGGTCAATGACAAAGTGTGCCTTATTGCTCATGCATGGAATTTATAGTATTTTCTTGGTTAGGCAAGGTGATGGATGTTATTAATGATGTGATCATGTTTTAGAGGTCTTATGGGGTGTCACTATTTCTTGGGTCACTTGTGGAAGTCAAAGGAATTCATTAGAATAACCTTGTGAATGTCTAGATTAGCCTAGTCACCTTGACAAATATTCTTAAGTAAGCAGATTGATGGTGTCAGCATTCATTCATGTCAAGGTATTAGAAGAAAATGATCACATGGGTTTGTTTAGATTTGTGCCTAGTTCACATTTTTCAAATTTTAGGACTTGAGATGAATCCTATAAAATTTTATGATATTTCAAAGTTAGCCTCGTAGACATATTTCTCTATTTTCCATACTTAGCAAATTTGCATTAAAAAGTGATCGTTGGAATTCAAATATTTGAATTTACAAAGGAAAACCAATCCTCACTATTTTGGATATAAAATTTGATGGTGGATGAATTTGATGGTGGTATAAAAATAAAAGTGGTAGATAATTGCAAGAAAAATTCAAGAAAATAATTTGGCAGTTTGACAGGTCATACGCCTACATTTATTCCAGTCTAAAGGTGACTAAGGGTTTGACCTTGTTTTGAAAATGACCAAGGAAAGATGTTTATATTTTATTAATGGTGTTTGGATGTTTTAATGTGAATTATCTATTGGAGAGTTTTGTATACACCTTGAGGATGACCTATGTGATTTTTGGAGGTTTGACCAATCCATCTTCAGTATGAAAAAATGTTTACAAGTTGACTATTTGTTTGTTCATGGTGTTTTTCATGTACAAAAAAAAAATTGATAGGTTTTACATATGCAGATATGTGTAGTGATGAATGTAATCACTTTATGGTGTCTTAGGGGTCATGTGGCAAGGACCTATGGGCTTTGAAGTGGTCTTGTGTTCCTAGTTTTACCCAGTGAAGTGCTAAAGGGGTGAATAGGACTCCATGAGACCTAAAATAGCTACTAAGGCCCAATTGAAAGGTGTAGTTGCTAAAAGCTGACCTATGGATGCTATTATCAACCTATCTAGGTGGTATTGATCTATTTCTAATTGGGATAGAATAATTAAGAGTTAAGGAAAGTCTTATGGTTAACCAAGAAGGTGATGAACAAGTATACTCTATAAAGAGCTAAATCAAAGGTGATGGTTTATAGAGATGATATGCGAAGTAATAAAGAAGTTTGAGTGTTATTAGTGAATGGATTGAATAGTAAAGTAGGTTTAAGAATGTGTGTATGAATTATAGGTCATATTTCTGATGTTATGGCAGTGTTCTTGTAGGATTGAATATTGAAGATGAGCAAAGAAGTCTAGAGTTATCCAAAAGGATGTTTTGGATGCATTGCTTATGTGTCAAGGCTTGAGAGAATGAGAAGGGTTTAAGAGAGGTGTTAGACATTATTTATCCATTATATTGAAAGGAAATCAAAGTTATATATCTATTGACATCAGATATGTTGTGTGGGTGCTCAACATCTAGGATAAGTTACTGCTTGTTCATGCTTAGGAGTGAGTGCTCCTTATGAAGTCGATGCTTCACTAAAAGGTTTCATGTTTTTGATAATATCATAGGACAATTATTCCATATGTTTTCAATTTTTAGAGTGGGTTTTATTTACCATAAAATTTTCCCACATAATTCATGTATTATGTGCTTGATCTTGCATTATATTTATTGTTCATTGTTATGAATGACTTTGATGATTTATGAATGCTTGTGGTGATTGATTAAGGGTTTGAAAAGATTGGAATTAAAGTTTGGATTACCCTACATCACTGATTCACCCCCACCCTCAATTATTGTACCTATAATAATAATTTGATATCACTATTTTTCTTTCTAACTGGAACTAAATTATCTACCCAATTAGAATACTTTCCAAGAAAAATGACACTGACATCAATAAGTTTATCTAGCTCTTTATTAATGGTGTCTTCTAATAAAAAGATAATTATTCATATTTTCTATCTTACAAGTTTAATATTAGATTTTATAGGTATATCATGCTTAATAATATCAATATTATAATATTTAAGATCTTTGTATGACCAAGCGAACACATCAATGAACTCTTTGAATAATTATTAATTTCACATTCTCACTAGAATTACATTGAATTCCTATATACACATATTTAGGATCCTCTTCCATACCTAAGTTGATAAGAATAGTTTCACCTATAATTCTTTAGGATGGTTCTTCTATTCTATAAATTTTGGGCTAATCATTAGGTGTAAACATAGATTCCAAACTTACTAAACCAACAAATAATTTATTAGTACTTAATTACATATAATTTCCATAATTTAATACATAATCATCATGATTAAAATAGTTGCCTTTAATAAATGGATCTATGTGTTTATCATAGCTAAAAATAGACCAACTATCATTCAAATCTGGAATTTTAGGTTAAATTTTTTTAGAAAAGAAGAAATATGTGACTGGTTCACTCTCACTTAGATTTGGGTTTGAAGCAAAACTAACAAACTTACTAAATCTATTATTATATTCTCTAAGTATGTGAGTCATATAAAAAGCTTTGAAATGTTCAAACAAAGACCAAATATTTTAGGTATAATGATGTAAATGAGTTTGATTAGTTTTGTAAACTTTATGAACTTGTCTAAAAATTAATTTAGAATCTCCAAAGACTTATAAATGTTTGATATTAAACTCAATAGATTTTTTCAAACCTAAACATAATAATTCAAATTCAACAGTCTTATTAGTGTTTTTAAATGATAATTTGTAAGCATAATAGATTATTTTACCAATAGGAGAGATTATACAAATTCTCACACCATTTTTTATTTTAGAACATTCTCCATCAAAATATAGTGACCATATAATGTTTTTATCAATAAAAAAATGTGTTGATTTTCTAATTTATCTAAGTTCATCAGCTCATAAGTTCCAATCCCGGTCTCAACATAAGCAATAGTGGAAGGAGGTGATTCTATAGTTGTACTAGACCAATCATCTCTTTTTATAAAATCAATATCATTACTTATGGAAACCCATGTAATACCTTTTCTGATAAAAGCCCTTCTTACTTTTGATCAATCTCTTCCTAATAACATAACATAAATATTAGGAATGTCTAAAATTTGGACATTAATCATACATCGAATTATTTCATCTTGAGCAATTTTAATGACTATATCTCTAAATTTACCACAAATTTTAATTTGTATTGAATCAAATCTAGTAAACTTTCTATTATTAGTTTCATAAAAAATGCCTAATTGATCTACAATAAATTTGGGCATTATATTATTTGAAGCTCTTGTATCTATGATACAATTATGAATTACCTTATTAAGAATTTTGACTGAAACATAAAAAAGAGGTATATAATATCTAGGAGGATCATGATTTTGAAAAAAAATAGATGTTTGTTCATTACTATCTTCTTGTAAGCCTACATTATTTTTAGAATTTAGATTTTTAATAATTTCATTAATTTTATCAAGTTGCCCTAGAAGGCTAGCCGATTGTAATAATAAAAATTCATCTTTAATTATAATTAAATCATCAATTATATTACAATATTTAGCATTAAATTTTTAAATATGAGTATAATTCTTAGGCTTATAGGGTTAAATTTGAGTATTATTATAACCAGTTGATAAAGAAATGTTTTCATAAAAATTATTAGATGAATTATTTGAATAATTATTCTAAATTATTTTACTTTTATCTTTAGAAGAAGAATCATCATTTTTTGTATTATTATTTTGAGAATAATTATAATCTTTGTTTCTAGTATTAAAAATATAAGGACCTTCATTTTTTGATGGATCATCAAGAGCACATCTGTTTATGTTATTTACTAGATCAATGGATATACTATCTCTCCCTTAAATATTTTTTTTAAATTTTTGAAGAACAATATATGAACCCTGATTATGATCCAATTCACACACATTGAAGTAATGAACAACTTTATTTTTACTTTCATTTGAAATAATAATTATATTAGATGAAGAAATTTTATCATTCAATTATTTTTTAACAGTGATTAATTCATTTCTTATATTTTGAATGGATTTTAAAATTTCTGCATTATCTAAATTTAGACCAGTACAAGACCTATCTTTAAACTCAATATGTTTAAGTTTATTTTTATATTCAATACAAAATGTTACAATTTCATCATATTACATAATGTCTCTATCCTCCAAGGCCATTCTATAATTCAAAGGTAAAGTATTACAAAATTAAAGTCTAGATATTTTTTAGAAGGTCTAAGATCATGAAGAATATTTTGATTCAACTTAGTAAATATAGTAATGAAATGATAACTAGTTTCACCTAGATCAAGAGAAAATTTTCCAAGATTGTTAACTAGATCTAAATCTTCTTTATCCTTTCCAAAAGGTAATTCTAGCCAATCTTCAATATTTTCCCAAGTGTTGATGGCTTTGGAAGGTAAACTAACAAAAGCTTAATAAGCTTTCCCTTCAAGTGTTTGAGAAAAAATTATTAATCAAATATTTTCACTTTTTATACCAATAGTAGCACAAACTAACTTAAATGGGTCTAAATGATCTTTTCAATATTTTCAAAAAGCTCTAAAAAATTTTGGTATATTTAATCCTTTAAGGGAAAGTAACTTACCAGGATTATTTTCAATGTTAAATAGATTTCCATAAATCTATGGATTTAATTTTATTTATTTTTCTACTTCAGCTACAGAACAAGCTTCATCTTTAGTGAGATCATCCTAATCTCTATTATTTTAAATACCTCAAATCGTATCCTATATTCTCTGATTTACTTGATCTTCCATTGAAACTTTTAGCAGTCTCTTCTATTGAATTGGCTAATTTTCTTGAACCTGATTAGATTGATTCAATTGTAAATTTGTATTAATAGATGAAAAGGGCATAAACAAACCATAAAATAGATAAGAATCAGAAAGAAAATAAATTTTAGGTATAGGATTAGTAGCTACAACTCTATCTTTATCTTCACAAATTCATCTATTTTATATCTAAAATATTTTATTGAGTTTCATGAGTAAGATTAGTGTACCAATCTATTTCAAATTCTATAGGTTATTTTTTTAATGAATTGTATGATATGTTGAATATTATGAGGATGATTATACCATGCATAACAAGTTTAATAAAAAACACTATCAACTTGATCATTAGTAATATCAATTCTAGGTTGGATAATAGGAGGTTATCTTCCAAGTACCATGAGCAAAAATAAAATACAAATTTAAATAAATAAGACTTTTTAAAGCTATTCTCCAACGGAGTCGTTAAATTTATTGATGATGAAAAATGTTTCATCAACTAATCAACCCTTTCACCTATTGTAAAGGTTAAGTTAGAATCATATTGGTCTAATGGTAAGGTTCTAAGATTCAAATATGATCCTAAAGATGCAAGCATTTTTTTAAAATATTTTGGAATGTAACAAATAGGCTATTAGATATAACATATTCCATTATAATTCAAAAATATAATTGTTAAATAATGAATCAGCTAAGATATGAATGTGTAATCAATCATATTTGATAAAGAGAGCCTATGAATATGACAATCTCTTAAAGGAAAAAAATCTGATTCAATAATAAAATATATTCTCAAAATAATATCTTGCTTTTCTGTTAGAACTTTCAAGTAAACACCAAGAAAATAAATAAAAAATACAAAGGTACAATGAAGATAAGAAGATAAATCAATTTATAAGCATATCTTCAATAATCAAATAACATAAAATAACTCAACAATCAAAAGAAAATATGCAAACAATAATATCAAACAACTACGTAATTAAACAATAAAATAATTAAGAAAACTAAAGATTCCAATCTAAACAAAGCTAAAATGAAAAAAAACTAATTTAATACTAATTAAACCTAACACTAAACTAACCTAAGAATCCTAATCTAATAAAAGAAATCAGAAATAAATAGTAAAATTAATATAACTAATAATATTAAAATTACACTAGACAAAAGAAATTAGATCAATAAGAAACTAGGTTAAAATCAAATTTAAACTAAATTAGAAGTCAAAGTTAATAAATACAATATAAACAAAAAAAATGCAAGTCTCAACAAAGAGAGTCATCTTAGTAAAATAGATCATTTTTATTTGAGGAAAAAAATCCTTCTTACAAAATATCTTTAAATGGTAACTTTTATAATCAATTAGATCAACAATATGTTATAAACAATAAAGTTTTCATCATTATTCAGGTTGATTATTCAGATTTTATACATAAGACTACAAGAAGCAATCATCAAAAGATGTTAAACTTGACAACTTTAGATAATCTATTATAAATGATAATATAAAACTAGATATACTTGCATTGTCTAAGCAATATACTCAACTGTCAAAGAAAGTACCATTGGTTTATCTATAAAAGTAAGTTTATTCAGAGAAATTGCTTAGAAAAGAGAGATGAATGATTGAATTTAGAATGTAATAGTCTTTAATACCTATGGTATTCCTCTTTTTCATTAAAACATTTATTATACTCCATTTGAACTGTCAAAAATTGAACAAATTTTGTGCTTAAATCACTTTTAACATCATCTATCTCCAATTTGATTTGCTTCACTACTCTGATATTTGTTGAAGTTTTAGATCCATCTTAACTATTTGAATGTTTCTTTGAAGTGGATGGATGTATGACAACAATTTTTTTTTTCAAATTGAGCTTCATGCATTTTATAATAACCATCCTTTGAGGTGGTGTAGGCTCACTAGAACAAAATGACAATGCAAGATTTATAAAATTATTTTTATCGATTAGCTCATTGGCTTATTATGGTGGCTCATTAACAACATTAACTCTTTCTTGACTAGATAAGTGAATAGGTAGATGATTAGGATTAGATTGCAATTGATGAAAATAAATACTATGAGAATGTGATCTAGCTTCAAATCTATGACCATAAAAACATCTATTACCCTTATGCTTAACAAGATTAAATATAAAATTATTTGACACATTCCAAAATGTTGGGTTAGTGGCATCAAAATGAATGGACATTTGAGTTTCTCTACTTGCATATCTAAGACCAAACCATCTAGCACTAAAACCTCCTCTAGAAAATTGCCTATGAGGTGCATTTTGATTCATGCTACTAGAATGATTCCTTTCTCAATTGTTATTATCATTATTCATATTTGAATCTGGTTGATCCCAATCTGACATTCTAAATATAGTTCAAAATATATTCAAATTCTTACCATAATTATTTGATAGTTGATCCCAATCTGACATTCTAAATATAGTTCAAAACATATTCAAAATCTTACCATCATTATTTGATTGAATTCAAAAATATATATCAATTATAAAATAAATAATCACAATCGTATTTATGTATTTATAACTTTCAACCATTTTATGAAATTTTAAATTATATCAATAAATGATCAAATCAAGGATTCAACTATCATTACTAAGCTCATTTATATGATTCCAAATTTTGACTATATCATGTCTCATTATAATATTCAAACTCTAGATCATAATAATAAAATTATATTTTTCATAATTTTATTCCACATATTATCATACCCTATAGCATCCTATCTCAATATACAAATGCAGTTCTTCATATATATAGTATATATATTATTCAAAACTTGTAAATTATTTGTATGTTCATAGACTAATATGAAATCAAAACCATTGAAAAATAATTTTAACTAAGGTTTTATTCAAAATGTTGTAAACTACATGTCTTTCCATGAAATTGACAACAAATTTATAACCTCTGAAAGAACTGAAAAGATAATTTCAACATAAATTTTGATTACAATATTTAAGCTTTTGAAATGATACTTTAGATAATAACATTACCATAACTTTAAAAAATGTTTACTATTTTCTTACTACTCTTCCATTTATGACTTTGAAAATCAAACCTAGAAAATGTACTTTGGACAATCATGTTTATTGCATGTCATTACATTTTGTATGTCAAAAATATTTAGAAACATTATTGCTTAACACTATACCCAGAAAAAACACTTTTGAATCACCCATATTTCCATAAAAATAACCATTTTAATCTTGCACTTTTACTAAAACTTCATGCATCTATAAAATTATAACTCCAAAATCTAAATTGATACAACCAAAATCATTACTGGAGCAAACTATCAACAAAATTGAAAACCCAAAAAAAAATATAATATCACATATTCTCTTATATGATATCAAATAAAATCATTACTACTCTTTCATTTATATGATTTCAAATTTTGACCATATCATGTCTTATTATAATATTCAAACTTGAAATCATAATAATAAAATTTTGTTCTTCATAATTTTATTCCACATATTCTGTCATACCTTATAGCATCTTATCTCAATGATTTTAAAACACTTTTTGAGCATCATTTTTGAATTTTGCTTCTTGCTTAGCAATCTACAATTTACAATTTGAGTTAAAGTGGTTTTGAAATGTCAAAATAAATAGGCTATCTTACAATAACTTATCAAAAACAATATCATGCAAACTTGAAACCATAGTTTCATCCATTTAAACCAGTCATAGTGATAAACCACAACTATCTCTTTCATAAATATTCACTTTCAATAATGGTGTATCTATTAATATTGTGTTTGTAACTTCCTAAATTTATCCTAGTAGAGTATGTTAAGCACGAGATATACTGAGAGGGGGAGGGTGAATCAATATATCATATATCTTATAAAACTTTCCCTTAATCAAATTCCACTTAACCAAACATTCAAATTATGCAATAAAACTGAAACAATAAACACACCACAAGATAAAGAGAGACACCAAATATAACGTAGAAACCCAATGTGGGAAAAACCATAGAGAACAATCTCAAGTATATGAATGAGCACCAAATCAAACAATATTCACAAGCACCAACCCCTTTGTTGAGCACCAACACAACAACTATTCATGATCACCAACCCACAGGAGCACCAACCCCTTTGTTGAGCACCAACACAGGAACAATTCATGAACACCAATGCATAGGAGCACCAAACCCTTTGTTGAGCACCAACACAACAACAATTAGTGAGCACCAACCCACAGGAGCACCAACCCCTTTGTGTATACCACACAACTATCTCTCAATGTTGATATCTCAACAAATGATAGTTCATTACAACATCTATTTTCTCTCTCTCACCTTTGCTCTTCTAAGCTAAATATAAAAAATACAAATCATATTCATCTCTCACAAAATGCTCTTGTAAGCTAGATATTACTATCTCAAATCAAACATTTTCTCACAATTTACAAATGGCTTCTCAAGCCTTTATTTATAGCTTTCCAAATGACCTTTGGCCTTCCCCCTTTGTGACCCTTCAATCCTCATGGAAAATGGTGCCAAACTTACATGACCCTTCATATCCTTGCCTTTGAAAAGTCATGTGGTGACCCTTCATGAGCAAAAACATCCTTCCCTCTTTTGTCTTTACCTTGGTGAATTTCATATCCCTTCATGAGAAATTACGCCCTTTCTCTTTTGTCTTCACTTGGTGACTCTTAGAATTCCCCAAGATGACTCTTCATGGGAAAATGCATCCCATTCTTCTTTATCTTTACCCTATGACTCTTTTATTTCTCAATGGGCCCTTCTTTTGTCTTATATTCAACCAAAAATATATTTGTTAATATTAAATAAATATTAACACACATTAGCCAAGATATATTTATTACAAACATTATTAAATGCAATGGGGCCTTTATCACCAATAATGTTAGACCTTTGACATCAATGACAATATTTCTAATAATCTCCCCCTTTGTCATTGATGGCAACCTCAATCCTGAAACTGCCACATCTTGTCACCTGCACATCTTGTCATCTGAAAACACATAGTAGCCCCCCCTTACTATAGCAACCTGTACCTATTCCTTGTACCCATTTTTGCACCTATACTTGTACCTATTATTCTCCCCCTTTGACATCAATGGTAAAGGGCCTACCTAGAGCTAACACTTAGCTCCCCCTCAATTGATGCTGAACCTCAATGGCAGGAAGTAAAGGAAATTACTGTCAACTTCTCTCGCAGATACTTAAATGTGTCTTTTGGTAGTGCCTTTGTGAAAATATCTACAATCTGCTTTGTAGTACTAATATATTCCATCTTAACGTATTGATTTTCAACCTTCTCTCTCAAGAAGTGATATCTAATGGGAATATGTTTTGTTCTTGAATGCATTACTAGATTTTTTGAAATATTTATAACACTTGTGTTATCACAAAAAATGGAAATAGGTTCATCATACTTTACCTTGATATCTTCCAAAGTTTGCTTCATCCAAAGCACTTGAGTAAAACACAATATTGCTGCAATATATTCTACTTTAGCTGTAGAAAGTGATACTAAATTCTACATCTTACTTAGCCATGATACTAAGCTATCACCAAGAAAGAAAGCTCCTCCACATGTATTCTTTCTATCATCCAAGCACCCTACCCAATTTGAATCTATATAAGCAACCAAAGTGAAATATTTACCTGTGGGATACCATAATCCATAATCCATAATCCAATGTCCCCTTGATATATCTGAATATTCTTTTCACCAACTAAACATGACTATCTCTTGGAGATGACTGATATCTTGCAACCATACCTACTATGTACATGATGTCTGGCCTCGATGCTGTCAAATATAAAAGACTACCAATCATAGAACTATACAAAGATTGATCTGTAATAGGTGAATCTTCATCCTTACTCACTTTATTTTCTATACACATAGGTGTACCAACTAGTGCACAATCCTCAAAACTAAATTTTTTCAACATTTTCTTGGCATGTTTACTTTGAGATATGAAAATTGCTTTATTTGATTGAAATATTTGCAATCTTAAAAAAAATGATAATTCTCTGAGCATAGACATCTCAAATTCTTTTTGCATTCTATTAGAAAATTATTTTGTCATTTTTTCAATATTTCCTCCAAAAATGCTATTGTTGACCATTTTTGCCCAACAGGGAAAAAAATTGGTCCCCTTCTTCCCTCACTGTTCGAGGCCAATTCATTTTTTATTTTTGCACAAGTCCAAGAATTTCTATGGACTCAGCAGGTGTAATCCTTGGCAGATGAAGAATCAGTTTAGTAAGTGCTGGGGTTTACAAGGCTCTTTTGGGCCTTTGTCTGAAGAAAATTTACAAGGGAGGTTGGCATCTTCGAACCATTAAACCATTGCTTCAGTTCAAAGCCTTGGTTCAATCTATAGTTTAATCAGCCCTAGTTGATGCCTTAGTTCATCGCTTCAAGTCCATCGCTTCAACTTCAAGCCTGGGTTTAATCTTCAAGTTTTTTAGCTTTGGTTCAGTTAGATAAGTTTAGCACTTAGTTCATCTAAAAAGTTTAAGAAAAGGTTCAAGTAGCTTCAGGTTCAGCATTTAGTTTAAGGACTTGGCTCGGTGCACAGTGTTGAACCGTTGAACTGGTTCAATGCTCTAGTTTAACGGGTTGGTTCACTGCATTGGTTCAATGCCTTGGCACTTCAGCTTAACACTTTGGTAGGAGATCCAACAAACGGTTCAATCGGCTTGGTGCACAGTCTTGAACCATTGAACCAAAATTTTGGTTCAACAGGTTGGTTCAATGGCTTGGTTCAAGGGTGTACCCTATAGCCAGAGGGTAGTTCAAAGTCCAGAAGCCCTTGCAGAGGATAGAAAGAGTTTCAAAGAGCCTGAAGAAAAGGAAAAGGGGTGGCCAACTCCTACAAACTTTTGTCTGTGAGAAAAAAACTTGAAACAAAAGCTTGCGAAGCAAAAAATCTGCAAAAAAAGGCTCGATGAACTTTGCCAAGGATGGTGACATCCTAAAAATCATCAAATTTTACACCAGGGAAGCCAGAGCATGGAAAGCACCAAGCGAAAACCACGGAGGACTTCAACATGCTTTTTAGGAGTAGCAGAACATGCCACGTGTCCTATGTGGGGCTCGACGAAAGTTGACAGGTGGCAACATCTGTGGGTTTCTCTTGTTAGCTTCAAAGAAGACTATGGTGGGCTTGAAAGTTTATCTAAGGTAGCTAAAGGCATTGCAAAAGTGGCCACATGTCAACTTCCACCTGACCCTCAAAAGGCCCTCTAATGTAAGCAGACATTGCCACGTCCCATTATCAACTTGGTGGCAGCTGCCATGTGTCAACGTCCACGTTTCAAAGTGTCTTTTAGGTGCCCAAGCAACAAATTATGACATGTGTCAAGGGTAGATGCACTCTTAGCGAAAGGGGCAAGGTAGGAAGTTGAAGGAAAGTTTAGGGGTAACGGGCCTGAGGATGTCAAATTTAAGCCAACAAAAAAGCTATTGGTTTTTTTTAATACCCAAGTGCCAACCATGAAAAGAGCCCAAGCAATGCAGGGACCCACCCAAAGATAGCCTCAAAGGTTGAAGGATCTAGAAGAGACAAGACAGGGAAAAGACAAAAGTGCAAAGAGCATGGAGTAGGCAGATAGTTCAAGTGGCGAAGGGAGGTGCCAATTCAAGAAGTTAATCTAGTAGGTAAAATAGTGTCTACAAATTGACCATTAGAAGGTGCAAACGGCCAACTGTGCAACCCATTTTCTTCATTTCACATTTATGAGTAGACAAATCACGTAGGTGCATTTAAGGAGCAATCTCAGTTAATGGGAAAATGACGCGGCCTATGTCAAAAAATGCCTAAAGTCAGAGCCAAGGTCGACACAACATTTATGTTTGAGCGGCTTGTTCTTCCCAATGCTCGGAAGGCACATGGGTCACTTGTAAAAAGGGTGCCAAAAGGCCTCCTTTCTTCTTATATATATTGGAGACTTGTCATTTGAGAAGGATCTTCCACATTTTGTAAGGTGTAGCCCTAGAAAATTTTCACCTGAATCAATAAATGCATTTTTTACCTCTATCTTGGTTAGCTATCTCTATGTATGTCTGAGTGTTAGTTTGTGTTTAGTCATTGCTTCTTGATGCTTCCACAGGTTCAACACCAACATACCTAGTGTCTGTAAGGTGCCATTTCTGTAGCTGACAAGAAGAGCTATATTTGGAAGTGTAAAAATAGAAGAAATTACTATACAAAGTGCCTTTCACAGCACCCTTGGTAAATCTCTATTTTTTGTACTTTCATTAAAGCCTCCCTGCCAAACTTCTTGCAGCCTGGTCCTTCTGCCAAGTTTGAAGTTTATGTATGTGTTTGTCTAATTTTAAGTGTGAGTGTGAGAAGGTTGGATTATTTTGGTGCATCACCTCCTTTAGAGTAGTTTGTTTTCCCGTAATCTTTCTCCCTTTTCATCCCCCACCATTATATATATATATATATATATATATGTTAGCACTTATTGGAACAAATCAGATGCATCAAACGGAGCTAGCCCTTACCTAGATACTCTCCCCTCCAGCTTCACCAATCTCATAGGCGAGAGGGGAGTTTCCATTATTGCGTGTGGAAGGCAGGAGCTCAACCTCCTTGCCCTAGGTGTAATCCACTGCATCAACAATTTTTGGCATGCCTGATGGGACCTAGTCTTACAATCAGTAAGGTTTTAGGATTGATGCTGGTCCTGTTATAGCAAATCAACTTTTCAGCATCTGGCGACTCCACTGGTAAGAGCTTCAATTTTCCAATCAAAGACCATTTTTAACTTCCTATGCCTAAAGTCACCACACGATCCACTAATAAGGGTGTCCCTTTTGAATTCATTGAATTACCTCTCAACTCAACAAAGTGACTGAGGTTCAAAGGGACTCATCCTTATTTAGTGAGTCAACCTCCCAGTCTAGCTACAGGTGCTTCCTTCACAGGATAAGTACCCCGTTTGAATCCCCTTATAGCTACAACATCACCCTTTATGACCTTTTGTGGTCAGAGTCCCTTGAACCTCCAGCATTATGACCCAATTCCAAGAGTGGTCCTCAAAAGTGTGCCTCCCTTTAATGGAGAGGGGCCCGTTACAACTATTGAACATATTAGAAATATTGCTAACCTCTGCAATATTCACAATGTCATGGAGGAAAATATCACCATTAGATTGTTGGCATTGTCTCTCAAGGGCAAATCTCTTGACTGGTACGGGACCTTGCTTGTAAATTCAATCCATTCCTGGAATGAATTGGGTACTCAGTTGACAACTATTTTTGGAAAAAGAGCGACAACCTCTTGCTTGCTAAGCAGTTGACGACTATAAAAAGAACCCCACATGAATATATGCAAGATTTTGACACACAATTTCAAAAGACATGAGACAGAATCCCCATTCTGGTAAGACTGACTGCTAGCTATGCTTTCCTATATTATTTGAAAGCATTAAATAGTGATATTGCTGTGATGATACAATCCATGGGAGAGCATGTGCGGCCTGCTGCCTATGACGTAGCCATAGCAACTGAAAATTGCTTAGTACAGGCTGGGAAAATAGCCCCTAGACCTCACATGCCACTTTTCCCAAAAATGTTACCTCTAATTTAGGTCATTGCTCCCACATTAGCTTATCTACCTAGCATAGAGAAACTAGCTGCTGCTCCATCCAATGAGCTTCATGAAGTTAAGAGTCTGTTGCAGAGTATGTCAAATGAACTTGTAGCTCTTAAAAGGTAGCAAGCTCAAAGCCATAGACCAAACCAAGGATACCAGCTGTATGGTCAATCTCCAAGACCCCCTTTCAAAAACTAAAATCAAGGATAGGGTTAGCTTACTCAAACCAGACCTTTCCAAGGCTATAACCCAGGCCCCCTTCATCATCTAAGGTCATGGTGCCCATTTAGAACAATCTAGTGCAGGAACAACCAAGTTGTTCAACCACAGGATATGGTTAAAAGCAAGCTGGTTATATAAATGAGATGATGGGTTGTTACCCAAATGTGGTAGACAATCAGGTAGCCACTTATCCCTAGGTCTTAGAGGCTCAGCACAAGCAACAGTCAAAGTCAGCGAGTAAAAAGTCATCCACTTTCACTTTCACTCAATGGGTTTGTAGGGTTCTTACCCTAACCATCGGTGGTTAGGGTGACCATCGATGGTCACACTTGGGGTGCCAGACCATCAACAATCAAGTTACCCCACTTTTGAGTTCTTACCTTCCATAAGCCATCTCTTAGTAGACTCAACATCAACTCTCCCACCCTTGGAGTCTACCTTCTCCACCCAACCTAACTACCTCATCACCTCATTTTTGGTCCATTTCAACCCCACTAGTGCATATTTTATGATGATTTTTGCTTGGTGCTTTTGACCATAGTGATAATATTGGCATGCTGACTACCTTTTGAACTTACACCACCTCACGATTACCTAACCCAGTTGAGTCTTTTTAGGAGCACTTCCTACCTTGAATACCTACAACACTTGACCTATTTATGTTTTCCATGGGAGCATTTCCTACCTTGGATACTCGTGGAACCACTAACCTTGTCTATGATACTAACAAGTGCACCCAACTACCATGCCTAAATTATGGTCATGTGATACACTAGTCATTTATCCCTTAGCATTGACCTTTATGGTTCTCAACCATGGCAACCTTATCTTTGTATAATCTTGGCTATCCCACCTTTTATCACACACACCTATTTTCACTTTAGTGCCCAACCCCTCAAACACATGCATAATGTTCACCTTCATCATTAACCTTGTTAAACATGTACTTGATTCTAATTTACCTTTGACCAACATCAATTTTTATTTTTTAGCTGATTGATTTTAGGTTGTACAATAAAAAGGGGTAAAATATAAACACCAAAAATCTACACACCATGATTTTGAGTGTTAAAGTACCCCCAAACTACTTTAGGATCCCTTTAGGACCAGTCAACCTTCTAATCCCTAATAGAGCTTACCCACAGTCAGTTTGGTTAAACTGGCTTAACCTAGCCTTTACCCACCTTTTAACCTTTACCCTCGACCACCGAAAGTCAACTTGACCATTGATGATTAGGGTCTACCTCTTTAACCAAAAGCATGCAAACTACCCACCTTGATTTTATAAATGTAAATTATCTAAATCCTATTGTGATTCATTACATGGATGATTTATAATTAAGAGGCCCAATTTACATACTGTTGCAACTCTCTTGCTTGTGCCTATAAGAAGAGAGGAGCCTGAAGGTGAAATCCATCTGCAATCATGATCAAGATTTTACGCATCTAGGAGTTTATTTTTGCATGTCAATCATTATCAACAATCTAAAAATCTAGAAATCATATTAGAGAGTCAATTTATCACCACCTCTTCATCAAGTTCTCAAGTATCATTACTCTATTAGAATCAAGCTAGACTCCACCAATAGGTCAACTACCTTAACCATCCACCTAATCAACTTTTGGTAAGACAAGTACTTATTTCTCAGTATTCATTTACTTTATTTTCATTTCAAAATCAACTTAGGTCTTACCCACCTCTCAGAATCCATCTTTTAGATCTCATCAACCAGGCTTTTACCAACCTAGATCCAGACACAACAATCATCGATGATTGTCTCAACAATTGATGGTCTATCTAATCTCTGATGGTCACCTTGACCATTGATGATCACCTTAACTGCTGATGGTTAGCCCAACCATTGACAGTCACTATGGTAATAAAAACTAGCAAGCTAATTTCACCCACCTACACCCAATCAAACCTAATTATCTATGTTCCTACCTGTTCATAGACCCCTTTTTAATTTTTTGATGCAGACACCAACCCTTTGACACTAGTATTAATTAGTTTATCACTAATTTAATCATTTCATTTCTAGTATATTTTCTAAGCAAGCATTCTTGTGTTCAATTTCAGTGCCTTTGGATTATTGATGTAAGTACCTTCTATTATATTTTACAAGTTTAATTGATTAAAACATGTAGATTGATGACCCCTAAGGAAGCTCTCACTTCTTGGATCTAGCTATCACTAGGCAATCCATTCAACAATCTATTTAATGAACAAGTTTGCTTTAATGCTTTCTTATTTTCAGGTCATCCTCCCAAGCCAAAGAGGAGTTCTTCACAATCTTTTGATCCAACATGTGCCTAACTAATCAGGTTTTCCAACCATACCCTACTTAGTTTTTTCTTTTCCCTTTTCCTATAATAAGCAAGAAATTCATTGAAATAGAACCCAGACTAGCATCTTTATAACTGAGAGAGTCTTTAGGTTAAATTCCAAAAACCAAGGAGTAAAAAAAAAAATCTTACATTGCCCTAAAACCAAGGACCTTCTTTTAAACATTTTTGATAATCTTTTTGTTCTCAAAAATGCACAACAAAAAACCTTTAGAACACATGTAAATCTTGCATTGGTTTGACAATGTCTCATAAACCCATTGATATAAAGAATTCAAAGAAAGTGACATGCCATTAAATCTATATATTACTACATCCTCTTTGAGAGAATGAAAATAATCATCAACCTCACTCGTAAAAACTTCCTCCTTAGGTATTGCTGACCAAATTTGACCCTGCAAGTCAAATTGGGGCACCCCTAGGTAAAAATTTGACTTTTAAGTGTTTTAGGGGTCTAATAGATATGGCACAAGGTGTTTTATAGGTTAATTAATGTCATTTAATATTATACTAGCCTTGTTCCTTAGTCATTTTAGTTCTTTTAGTCATTTTAGGTCATTTTGAGGTAAAAAAAAGGGGCATTTAATGAGTTGTATAGATTTCTTAGGAAGTGTGAAGTTTTCAAAAGTTGATGTCACATGACATGTGTTCTAAAAGGTCTTAATCAACTGTCAAAACTAAAAAGTGGCAGGGTCTTCAAAGGAAAGGATAGTTTTCTTGGGAAAAAGGTGAGTTTGGCACTTGTATAACCCATAGGGAAGTGTTGCATGGGGGAGAAGATCATGGTATGTCTATTCAACTTCCCCAAGCTCCATTCCACATTTGAAGTGCTCTAGAAGTGCCATTTTTGGCCAAAAATCATTCTATTCCTTTTTCACCCTTATTGGCAAGCAAAAATAGTCTTAAGGTTTGTACTTGGTATGACCAGTAAAGGAGGTTCATACCAAATGCCTTGGGGAGGTGAAATTACACTCAGAGAAATTAATTTACGTATAAATAGTTTTAAAAATGGTGGTCTTTGCTTCATGAACCATCCTCATGTAGTTGACTGTATTTTTTTGCTTGTTATTTCATGCATCTTATAGGTTTTGCTCCATTTTGGGCAAATCCATACGAACCAATTATTGAGGGTGATTCTAGATGATGTTGACCTCCTTCTCTAATGATATTTTTTAAGTTGATTTGATAGTCCAAATAACTCACTTTATAGGAAGGTGTCACCATGTGAGATTCTAGTAAAAAATCTTTGTTTGAAAAGTGCTTGGTTCTCAGGGGAAGCTTCATAGGAATGTGATGTGATGTTTACAATATATTAATTCCATATTGATTATCCTCCCCTCATGTCTAGTCTCATAACACCATGTTTGGATCAATTTTCAGTCTTGCTAGGCTCACAACCAATTCTCTGCTCAATTTCACTTGTATCCATGTTGGAGCACATGTGGAACCTCTTTAGCATGTCCATGGGGGTGATTTGGAAGTATCATGATGTTTCATGTTGATATTTTGGTGAAAAGATCAATTAACCATGAATCCAGTCCCTTTGGTGCATGAATCATTTCAGGTTCATTACTTGCATACAACCTAAGTCCACATATAGGGGTATCTCTTTGATAACATCATGATGGAGGAGGAGATTTAATAGTTGATCCAAATATTTTGGAGTCTTAGAAGTGCATTAGAAAACTTGGAGAAGGCCTAAATTGAACATAAGAGCAAAATATCTTCCTGACTATCTAACTTTGCATTCACTGCCTACATACAGGAAATGTCATCTACAGGTGATCCGAATAGAGAGCTAAGGAGTCTTTGTGTGGTGTTGAAATAGGTGATGAGATCCCCTTTTAAATCCTAGCATGTGAGAAAATAAAGGTAGACATGTTGGAATCATCAAATGGGTAGAAGGGAATGTAAACCATGTCTAAGATCCAAATGACAATGTTCAGGCCCACTTTCCCAAAAGGTGCAAAATAGAGCACCCAACAGTTTTCTTGATGTCATAAGAAGAAGTGTCACAAAGTATTGGAGCATATAAATGAGCATACTTTGTATTATATATCATTAAAAATGACTTTGCCTAGTTTGGAAGGCAAATAACAAGGCAAAGATAGTAGTTGAAGGTCCTAAAGTTGCCTACAAAACACTAAATTCCTTTAGTGACATCTACAACATTGATCCTAAAAGAGACCTTCTCCACCTAAAGTTTAAAACTAGGCCTTGCCCCTATAGTTTAACATTAAAAATGGTTTAAAGTGACCTCTTGTGAACTAAAGGATCATCAAGAGAAGATGACATGTGGTTTTTGTTCCTCATTCACACCTATAGTCTGTACAAGCAACCTTAACATTCACCTACAACTGGGTATGGAAATAGTGACATAATCATGGTATTTTGATGGTGTTTTAGCACTTTTAAGGTGCATTAAGTCATGAGGTTGATGCTATTTGACTCTAAATCTTCCAAAATGGTCTCTACACATCATAATACTCTTGTTATTTGAAAATATGCATCTACAGTCACTGTAGAAGATTGTATAGGGCAAAGATCAAAGAGGTTGAGTTTCTTGTCAGGGACTTAACCCAAATATGGATGTATAGCTATAAACATTTATTAAATGATCTTGGAAGATAAAATAAGGAACTAATAACTATAACTAAGGCTTAATCCAAATAAATACACCTATAGGACTTCATCTTTCCCAACATAACTGACTATGTTGACTGAGAAAAGCAGTGAGTATAAAGGGTGAAGATGCTTAGTGTTGGCATTGTATAAACATGATAAAAAAATTCAAATCATTTCTATTTAACCTAGAAGCTTAAAATAAAGTCTTTATTCACTAACATCAAGGTCCAACTTGTTGTTTCCAAAATCAGCTACGCTCATTTTTAGAACAACCCCTATGAAACTTGTATGTTTCATGTTTTTCACTCTAAGTTCATCTTTCAAGACAAGTTTCTCTTGATCTTGAGTTTAGTCGACTAACATCCTTGAAAATTTCACAACCTTCCCTCGTCGTGATTTCTCAAAAAATGCAAAATTCGTTGTGGTCTTGATGCGATCAGAACGTCAAAACTTTGACAAAATCAAGGAGTTAGTTTTATTTTTGATTACATGCAAGGTCGACATTTTTTTCCACCGTTGCATGTCTTTTTTTCTTTTCCATGTAAAGGTGGTGATTTTTGTTGCCCTTACATCCCTCCATGTAGGAGCGGCAAAAATTGCTGCCCTTGCATTTTTTGAAATGTTCCATGCAGGAGCGGTGATTTTCACCGCCCTTACATTTTTCAACCTCACATGCAAAGGTGGAAATTTTTACCACCCCTGCATGATCTCAGTTTTTGTGTGCAACATTTATGGCCACACATGCCAAGTGGTTGGCATCAGTTTTAGCACTTATAAATCTGATTTGAGACTCATTTTGATCATTTCAAGTTGGCTGCTCCTCCTCCCTACAACAAGTCAAATGTGTGAACAAGTGGGATTGCAATTTTTATGGATTCAAGCGTAGGATCTAAATTTTATCAGGTTAATTTTCCATTCTTCCTTATTTTATTTCTAGTTTTTCATTTTGTTCTTTCTCTTTTCTTTAAGTTCTAGTTTTTCTCTTGCCTCCTTTGTAAGTTGTATATTTTTTATTTTTTTCTCCTCCCTCTCTTCCTCATTAGCGGCAAGACCTAAAAACTCAAAATATCCAAAATACATTAACTAGTGTAATGGTGGTGATTTTCTCTACCTTTACATGATACCGAACAAACTTGTATAATAGTGGCAAAAATCGCTACCATTACACAATCCTTTACCATTTTACAAGGGTAGTGATTTTCACCACCCTTAAACAGTTTTCCCCTCATGTCCGTAGGCAGTATTTTTTGCCACCCATGCACGACTTTCACTTGTAATGGCAAAAAAAATTGCCACCTATGCACAAAGACTTTCCCTCACATGCAAGGGCAGTAATTTTTGCCACCCCTGCATGCATTTACTCAAATTTTCATAACTCTAGGAAATTTTAAATTTTCACTTTTTTGAGCCTGCTTTCCTTTGACTTGCTCGCACCCTAACCCTTTCAAGCACATTCCCATGGTCGTGATCATCAACATGCGATTTTTCCAGATTATCGATATTTCCCCTGATTATACGACCATGATTCTTATTTCAGTTTCTCTCAAGGATCTTTGTTCATCAACATCCTTTTGACAAAAGCTCTTTTAGATGACTAAAGTTTCTTCAAAGAAATCGAAGACAATGAAGTACAAGTATCAAAGTGTTTTTCCAATCACCTCAGTTACTTCTAATGTCGATGACATTAGGGATACATAGACCAGGCATGTGGATATGGTTGAGTTAATGAAAAGAACCAAATCAAGCAATCCTAGCCATGAAATAAAGAAGATAATCAAGAGTAATATTCATCTGGTATCTTCTTTTTCTATAGTGACTCACCACATAGAGTTCATTGTCTAATGCACTCAATTCTATAATAATGATACCAGGGCTATGTTAGACATTGGTGGTAATGTGGTGATTAGACTAGACCCTGAGTTCATCGACAAAGTATTCATGTGTCCTCCCAATACTGAAGTATTGAAGCTTGACTTCATTGAAGCATAAAGAGACTATGACAAAGATCCTGAAAGAGTGAAGAAAGTGATCAATTATAGATGGCTCAAGACTCTCAGAGCGAACTTGTCAAGATGGCCATGAAACTTTCCAAGGAGTGATTTTATAGAAGAAGTCGGTGACCTGATCACCCTTCTCAGTAGGGTAAGAGGCTTACCTTCTTCTTCACAGTTTCATGAATAGATGTTACCCTTAATTAAGATAATTCTCCAAGCCAAACAAATCATTTTTTGGGGAGAACAAATCAACAATGCTCTGTATGAGTAATTGATAAAAGTATCCACTACCTCCAAATTATACATGACTTCATACCTAGTATATATTGCAGCATCGATGAGAACCTTCCTAGGTTTAATGTCAGAAGGAGATAGGAAAAAAACCCTGGTGTATCAATATTACCCTCAGTTGATGTTTAAAGGTTCTATCCATCATTTTAGGAGAGTAAATGATGCTTTCTTTGCAGTATTTTTGTCTCTTTGATCCCTAATTAGAATAAAAAAGAGTGTCAGACGAAGCCTGGACAGTTGTGAATGACTTTGGATGTATGTTCCTGTAATTTCCTTCTTTTTCTTATCTATGGGTTAGCTTTTTCCAAGATCATCCTTATAAGCTTCCAATATTCCCTTCATACAAATTGGTCTTGATGGAGTTGTGCATGCAAATTATTATCATACATAATAAGCAGATGGAACTCAAGAATCCCAATTTCAGGTTTCCAATTGAAATTGGTTGGTTTTCAGTGTTGACCACTAGAAAAGCTAGAGTTATGAAGACTGAAATACAACTCATAACCATGAAGCATTTCAAAAGGAGACCAAATTTTGACTACAGAGGGGTAAAGGAAATAATCAGGAGGAAGACCTAATTTCATGAGCCTATGATCGAAGATGTTTTGAGCAATTTGAGGACAACAGAAGACATCAAAAAAATGGACTATAGTAGATTGTCTCTTGAGCAAATAGAATATTTGGGACTCATTGAAATCTCTAAGAATCTAGTGGATGATAGAGATTTGATCAATAATAGATACCATGCTAAACAGGTTGGCAATGCCCTCTTCCCCCAATCCAATGGTCTTAGAAAGAGATGACTTCTTTAATGATAAGATTTGAACCAATATTGACAAACACCAATGATTGGTTAACAAATAAGGAAATCACTTTGAAAGAGTTTATCACAGGATCAAAGGTCAAATTTTAAGAGGAAACAAGAAGAAGAGTGGAAAACAAGATGAAGAATAAAAATGATGTTCCTTCTCCTTACAGGCCACATAAGCCTAAGATCATATTTGTAATAAAGAAATCAAAAGTTACAAAAAATGAGCCAGAAGTAGCAGATATGGAAGTCAAGAAATAAAGTGCTGAAGAACCAGTAACAAAATAGATAGAAACTGATAACAGGCCCACATATCAATAAGAAAAGGATACTTTGTCTCCTTAAGAGGATGTGCAGCAAGAAACATGAACTTCTTCTTCCCCACCTGGCACACCTATTTTAGCTTCTTCACCTACTTTCCTAATTAGTGTTCCCTCTTCTAGACCTCCTTCTCCTTCCAAGATAAATTTTGACAATCCTCAAGGCACTTTTGGAGACATTATTCATTCCTTGAGATCAATTCCTAGTTTGTTATCTCCATCCTTTGACATTGAAGGTACTTCCACTCTCGATCATTCAATAGAAGGTGTAGTTTTCACTAATACTCCACCTATTGTTTCCACCATCGGTGCAAGTATGACTCCGGTAGTGCTGACAATGGAGATTGCTCTTAATGTAAGTACTTTTGTGCTCCCACCTTGGTTGTCAACTTATACGCCCAAAATAAAAAAACAAGCCATCTCTCCAAATTACTTTGACTTCAGTAAAATGGTGCCAGTAAAAGTTAAGACTCCTAAGAAGCTAAAGATTCTTTCAAAGATGATTGGGCATAAAGGGCACACATTTCTAGAAATAGCAAAACCACCATAAGATGCAACTCTTAAAATTTTTGATATCAATGACTACTCTATCTCTCAAGTTGAGTTAGGAAAGATAACTCATGAAAGTGCTAAGAGTGATTTGCAATCAACGATGGACATTATGGTTCAAAAATTTGACAGGAAAAAAGAAATGAAGTATCATTATAAGGCAATGGTGGAATAATTGACTGCAGTGATAAGGAGAATCACTTTCACTCCAGAAGCAGTAACTCTAGAGGCTATCTCCATAGATGACCCTGTGACTTAGAAAGTAGAAAGGACCTATCTCAAGGGAAAAATACTTGAAGAGTACTTAGACAAGATGCATGCACAAGAAATTTCCTTATTCACAAAGTTGTCTGAGAAAATGGGTAAAACGAGGGAAATAAGAGCATAATTGGATGATCTTATCAATATCATTTTTTAAGATGTTGAAAGCATAGAAAAATATCTTGATAGATGTATCAATAGGAAGAAGCTAAAAATGAGCACTCTAATATGAATTGGCATCATTGCTGATAGAGAATCATATACTGAGACTAAAGAGGCATTGATATATAAGACTCAGGTACTTAAGGAATTGATCAACAACCTCAAATCTTAAAGAGATTTTGGTGAAAAAAGTGATATCAATTTGTTGCATAAGTTGGAGGAGCTACTTTGCAAACTTACCTCTCTATACAACCAATTCATTTCAGCTGAAGAAATGATTCAAGAGTTTGAAAGAATGTTCTTAAAGGAATTCGAGGAGAAAGCATTTTCAGTAGCTTTTGTGGATAACATTCTAGACAATCAATTAACTCTGGATAATCTAAAAACCAGGTTAATAAATCATGCAAAATTAGTTACAGCAATGAAAGATGCCATAGTCAAAGCTAAGGTAATCTTTAAAAACACTGTTACTCTAGATAGTATCGAGATGCAAGCAACCATTGCCATGTATGATGCTCATATGAAGAAGACTAGAGATAAAGATTGAAACTATTCTTCCTTGCTTTATTTTCCATTTTTCAAAGGCACTTGTATAATTGCTTTGGACATTTGCACATATATATTTTTCATATGTAATTACATATAAAAAATATGGAAAGTCTAAAGTCAACAAAGACTCTCATCTTTGACTAAGTCAAAATATTTAAGTTTTTTCTCAATTCTCAAAGCCTCTCCTTATAAATAAAGAGAGCCTCTTTTGTAATATGGATCTTTTGGTAATTGAAAGCAAAAAATCTGCCCAAATTGAGATGCTTCCTGAGACTTTGAGCTTAGATTGTAAATCATATTTTCTTGAATGAATGAAAAAACAAGTTACTTTTCAAACTTTGCGTTGGAATCAGTTGTGTTATTTAGGAGATTGTTTTTATGTCCTTTTCCTAATAATATCTCATCTATTTGATTAAATAATCAAAGTGTGTGAAAATTGTCTGAAGATGTTTTAAAGTCAATTATGAAGACTTTGTGCTACTATAATTACCTTTAGTTTGTGTTTTTCATGTTTTAGTAAGAAGGATATTAGAAAGGCTTTGAACTACTTTTATTTTTTGTGATCTTATACTCTGTTGTAGTTTTTAGTGGAGACTTTGAGCTGCACTTCATTATACTATTACATATGTTATAAATTAGTAAGGGAACCAACGAAAGACTTTGTGCTTTCGTGGGTTTCTCGTGGATCCAGTTACTACTCAAGAAGTTTTTTTGTTGTTTGCTGAACATCATTTTTGAAAGAAGAGAAATGCCTTCAGTCATTACCTAGGATTTCTCCTTTGCCTTGTGAACATCTCTGAAAAAAAGAGAGATGAATGGTGTGATCTCACCCTTGAGTCTATTTTCAGTTTATATTAATATATAGTAGTTTATAGGGAGCCTCCCCTTGATGAGAGGAGAGATTTATCTCACTACGCTATGGTAAACCTGGACATTTTACCATATAAATATCCTTGTGCTGTGGTCGATATACCTATTTTGTTGTCAATTAGTTGAAGACAAAATATTCACCTAACAGTTTTTAGCGACTCTGTTGAGAACACAAATGCACACTTTGAAGCCTCAACCTTCAAATAGAAGCATTTTTAGTCCTTTTTCATTTTACACTCTAGTAGATCCACCATAAATGTGAAGCCAGAGAGCTCAAGGTATTGTTGATCCTGTATTTGAGTTGGTGTAATGAAATAATTTTGAGATTTTCCCTCCACCATCTTGCCTTCAGTGAACCAAGAGTTTTCTTCCTACTAAAATCAAATCTCTAATACCAGGTGAAGCTTCTAGTTTCAGTGCTAGTAGAGTTTTATCTATACTTATCCCACAAAGATTTTTTATCCCTCCATTTAATCAACATATCATGGCAGTCCAAGGCCCTTGGGGAAACACTTTTGGCCCTCTCAATCTGACCCCACCTTTACATGAACTACCCTGTAATTCAAGAAAGATTTTTTTCAAATTCTATGGTGATGGGAAAGTTCATCTTGATGAACATATTGCTGCTTTCTACATAACATGTGGTGTGATAGGCGTGGAATACGAAGATATAGTGGTGAGACTATTTATAGAAATTTTGTAAGGTGTTGTCACAAATTAGTTTTATCACCTTCAAGCTCAAACTATAACTGACTGGAACACTCTCAAGGCCAAGTTTGAGGCTAGGTTCAAACCCACTGAAGATGCACATGCCCTATTAGCTCAAATTACACAAATGCAGAATGAGCCTCATGAACCTATGCTAGACTTTATTTATAAATTTGATAAGCTAAAGAATAGGATTCCTACAATTGTTCAGCCAACACCTGTAAATCTTATATGCTTCTTCATAAATTCTCAACTTCCTAAAGTGAGTTTCCTGTTGAGGCAGGCTGGTCATATATATCTTGCTGTAGCTTAGATTTTGGCTACTGAGATTGAAGATGATCTTATCCTTATAGGTAAGATAAGAAGAGATTCTAATAGAAATAAATCTTCTTCATCTTCTAAAAATGTTTCTACAAGCACCACTGACCCTATAGTGCAAAAGTTAGCAAATGAATTGCTAGCCTTAAAAAGGTAAATGGCCCAAGGTATGTCTGATCCTTCTTATTAGGATATGCCTAAGAGGACATTTACCAACCATTCATACCAAGAAAACACTACTAAAAATCAAGGGCAATCCAATTATCTTCTGCCCACACAGGGGAAGCTTGCCATTGAAGCAACACCAGCTAACTTAGCAGTTGGTTACCTTGAAGTTGAACATGATTTCTCTTTTCAACTTGAGTTAGACCAACAAGATAACGCTAATCTATTTGTAGAAGGAGAAGAAGAATTAGCTGGTGACTCCAACATTAGTTTTTTGAATTACTAGGATGAATCTAGAAGTAAGGAAGAAGTGTTTGATGGGTCATATGCTATTTTTACTAGGTCCTAGAATCAGTCATCTCAACAAGCCGATAAATAAAAAATAAGAGAACCTCAACCAGTAGTCTCAATCGCTAAACAGGGGACTTCACCACCTTTCCAATCAAAAGACCTGGTGACCAATAAGAAAGTAAGTACCTCAAACCATTCTATACCTTCTGCTTCTATTTCTCAGACTAGTACCACACCTAATAAAGATTAGGATGATGGACCTCCTTCCTCTATTTCTAGTTCATTTCAATTATTTGATATAATTGATCATGCTAAAAATACCAAGATTCAAATGATTGAGGTTGAGTACTTGCGAACCAATCCTGAACAGTTTGATAGGTTGGCTGACTACATAAAAAATAAGACCGTCCTTATAAGACAAGATTCCTCAAAAAATAAATCCACCAAAAATAATCTTGTAGCTACTCCTCCAATTTCCCCTAGGAAAATAGAACCTTTCTATGTTTTCCTTTTGATAAATAGTCATAAATTGAGAAACTATATAATAGACTCTAGAGCCTCTGATAACATTATACTTGCCAAGATAGCAAATTCTCTTGGTCTTACCTTAACTAAGACTTGTCTAATAGACTCTGGAGCCTCTGATAACATTATACCCACCAAGGTAGCAGATTCTCTTGGTCTTACCTTAACTAAGACTTTTGGGAGATGTTTCTCCATAAAAAATAAGCAAGTCCCACTCTTGGGTCAAATCAAAGATGCCTAATTTGAGTTTATGGCTTTTTCAGATAAGAGGATTAAAATGATAGTCTTGGTGGCTGATGTTCCAGCTTCCTATGGCATTCTACTCAGGCATAATTTTTGCAAGGATGTAGGTGAAGAATTGAATATGGATTCATCTGAAGTAAGGATACTTGTTAAAGGCGTCATGAAAAAATTGCTTCCTGAGAAAGAGTTAAAATATATAGTCACCCAAACATCAGATCTCGAAGCTTAAATTTTATTTGGATCATCAAGAATGGGTAACTATTTTTTTGACTACTGAAGATATTTTTAGCTCATTAGATGAAAGTTCTTTAAGTGACAATTCAGATAGAAAATTAGAAGAATTTTTAGAGCAAAGTTTAGACAATAAAGAATCTTCCCTTACTAACGAAGAAAAATCTTTAAAAAGATCAGATTCTAATGATGTTTGTATTTTAGAATTTGATGGCAGTTGCTCTTCTACTAGTTCTAGAGCTATAATTGTTTTGATATCTCCTCAAAGAGATATTTTTACCTATTCATATAAGTTGCAGTTCCATAATACCAACAACACCATCGAGTATGAATCTTTGTTGCTCAAATTGAAAGCTGCTCATGCTAAAGGTGTTAAGCTTCTTCACGCCTGAGGAGATGTTGAATTAGTAGTTTGTCAAGTAAGAAATTTGTATCAAATCAAGAATGAAAGATTGTGACATTATCAAAATTTTGTATGGGATTTCATTGAAAATTTTGATGCTTTTAATATTTCTACGGTGCCTAAAGAGTTTAATGATCATGCAAATTCATTGATTACCTCTACAACTCTCATAGATTCTCACAAAGATTTCAAAGGGAATAAGTACACTATTGAGCTGGTCTTTCAACCAAGTGTACCTGATAATGCCAACCATTGGCAGGTGTTTAATAGTGACCATCAAATCATATGCTTAATTGAACTAAAAAAGCAATGAATTATGGTAGTGGACCATATTGCTGCACATCAAAATCAGATAAACAAACTCTTTGGTAAGAGAGCAAAGATTCATGGTTTTCAAATTGGAGATCAAGTCTTTTTGTGAGGCAAGAGGAGAGAATAAAAAAGAATGCATAAAAAATTTGATTCCTGGTGGAGAGGTCTATTCGCCAATCATTGATTCTGAGGTGAAAATGGTTTCTTACTGATATATCAAGACAAAATACCATTTTCACTGCCTCACAGTGGGCAACATCTGAAACACTTCAATTCTTAAAGTATTAGATGAGTTCACTTGTACATTTGTATAGTCTTATGTTTATTTATTTTTGTTTAGTTTTTTGTGTCTTTTTCTTTCTCAGCTTGACTCCATGGCCCAATGGCCTGGATGAAGGCACTTAAAGACTGGATTCTACTCCCATTAATCATTCTAAGGTTTGGTCGATGGAAGTTCTCCAATAGGAGCCAACTGTTGTTTTCAAAATCAGTTACGCTCATTTTTAGAACAACCCCTATGAAACTTGTCCATTTTGTGTTTTTCACTCTAAGTTCATCTTTTGAGATAAGTTTCTCTTGATCTCAAGTTTAGTTGACTAACATCCTTGAAAATTTCATAACCTTCCCTCGTCATGATTTCTCAAAAAATGTGAAATTCATTACAGTCTCGATGCGATCATAACATCAAAACTTTGACAAAATCAAGGAGTTAGTTTTATTTTTGTTTACATGTAAGGTCAACATTTTTTGCCACCATTGCATGTATTTTTTTATTTTCTATGTAAAGGCGATGATTTTTGCTTCTCTTACATCTCTCCATACAAGAGCGGCAAAAATTGCCACCCTTACATTTTTTGAAATATTTCATCTAGGAGTGGCAATTTTCACTGCCCTTGCATTTTTCAACCTCACATGCAGAGGTGGCAATTTTTTCCACACCTACATGATCTCAGTTTTATTTTGTGGCATTTATGGCCATGCACATTGGGTGGTTGGCATCAATTTTAGCCCTTATAAACCTGATTTGAGCCTCATTTTGATCATTCCAAGTTGTCTGCTCCTCCTCCCTACAATCAGTCAAACACGCGAGCAAGTGGGATTACAATTTTTTTGGATTCAAGCGTAGGATCTCAATTTTATCAGGTTATTTTTTAATTCTTACTTATTTTATTTATAGGTTTTCATTTTGTTCTTTCTCTTTTCTTTAAGTTCTATTTTTTCTCTTTCATCCTTTGTAAGTTGTATATATATTTTTTCTCCCTCTCCTCCTCATTAGTGGCAAGACCTAAAAAATAAAAATATCCAAAATCCATTAATTGGTGTAATGGCAGTGATTTTCATCACTTTTACATGATACCAAACAAACTTGTATAATAGCGGCAAAAATTGCTGCCATTACACAATCCTTTGCCATTTTGCTAGGGCGGTGATTTTTGCCGCCTTTACATAGTTTTCCCCCATGTGTATAGGTGAAATGTTTTGCCACCCATGCATGACTTTCAAATGCAATGGTGGCAAAAATTTCCACTCATGCACAAAGACTTTCTCTCACATGCAAGGGCAGCAATTCTTGCCGCCCCTGCATGCATTTCCTTGGATTTTTATAACTTTGGGAAATTTTGAATTTTCACTTTTTCAATCTCAATTTCCTTTGAATTTTTGACCTGCTCATGCCTTATCCCTTTCAAGTGCATTCCCATGGTTGTGATCATCAACATGTAGTTTTCCCAGATTGTCGATATTTCCTCTGATTGCATGACCATGATTCTTATTGCAGTTTCTCTCAAGGATCCTTCTTCATCGATGTCCTTTTGATGAAAGTTCTTTTAGATGACTAAAGTTTCTCTAAAAAAATTGAAGACAATAAAGTACAAGTATCAAAGTGTTTTTCCAATCACCTTGATTACTTCTAATGTCAACGATATTAGGGATATAGAGATCGAGTATGTGAATATGGTTGAGTTTGTGGAAAGAACCAAATCAAGCAATCCCAACCATGAAATGAAGAAGATAATTGAGGTAATATTCATTTGGTATTTTCTTATCTTGTAGTGGCTCACCACATAGAGTTCATTCTCTAGTGCACTTAATTCTACAATAAGGATATCAGAGTTGTGTTAGACACTGGTGGTAATGTGGTGATTAGACTAGACCTTGAGTTCATCGACAAAGTATTCATGTGTCCTCCTGATACTAAAGTATTGAAGCTTGACTTCATTGAAGCACAAAGGGAATATGATAAAGATATTGAAAGAGTGAAGAAAGTGATCAATAATAGATGGCTCAAGACTCCCAAAGTGAACTTGTCAAGATGGCCATGAAACTTTTCAAGGAGTGATTTTATAGAAGTCGATGACTTGATCACCCTTCTCCGTAGGGTAAGAGGTTTACCTTCTTCTTCACAATTTTATGAATAGATGTTACCCTTCATTAAGATAATTCTCCAAGGTACAAGTCATTTTCTAAGGAGAACAAAATAGCAATGCTTTGCATGAGCAATTGATAAAGTATCCACTACCTCCAAATTTTACATGACTTCATACCTAGTATATATTATAGCGTCAATGAAAACCTTCCTAGTTTTAACATCAGAAGGAGACAGGAAAACAACCCCAGTGTATCAATATTACTCTCAGTTGACATTGAAGGGTTCTATCCATCATTTTAGGAGAGTAAATGATGCTTTATTTATAGTATTTTTGTGTCTCTTTGATCCCCAATTAGAATAGAAAAGAGTGTCAAATGAAGCCTGGACAATTGTGAATGACTTTGGATGTATGTTCATGCAATTTCCTTCTTTTTCTTACCTGTGGGTTGGATTTTTCCAAGGTCATCCTTATATGCTTCCAAGATTCCCTTCATACAAATTGGTCTTGATGAAGCTGTGTAGGTAAATTAATATCATACACAATAAACATATAGAACTCAAGAAACCTAGTTTTAGGTTGCCAATTGAAATTGGCTAGTTCTCAATGTTGACTGCTGGAAAAGCTAGAGTTATGGAGACTAAAATGCAACTCGTAACCATGAAGTATTTCAAAAGGAGACCAAGTTTTGACTATAGAGGCATAAAGGAAATAATCAAGAGGAAGATCGAGTTTTATGAGCCTATGATCGAAGATGTTTCGATTGATTTGAGGACAATAGAAGACATAAAAAAATGGACTATAGTAGATTATCTCTTGAGAAAATAGAATATATGGGACTCGCTGATATCCCTGAGAATCTAGTGGATGATAGAGATTTGATCAATAATAGATACCATGTTGAATAGGTCTCCAATGCCCCTCTTCCCACAATCCAATGGTCTTAGAAGGAGTTGACTTCTTTAAGGATAAGATTCAAACTAATATTGGTAAATACTAATGATTGGTTACCAAATAAGGGAATCACTTGGAAAGAGTTCATCACAGGATTAGAGGCTAAATTTTTAGAGGAAACAAGAAGAAGAGCAAAAAATAGGACGAAGAATAAAAGTGATGTTCCTTCTCCTTCTAGGCCACATAAGCCTAAGATCATATTTGTAACAAAGAAATTAAAAGTTACAAAAAAAGAGCTAGAAGTAGCAGATATGGAAGTCAAGAAACAAAGCACTGAAGAACTAATAACGAAATAGATGGAAACTGATGACAGGCCCATAGATCAACAAGAGAATGATACTTTGTCTCCTCAAGAGGATGTGCAGCAAGAAATAGGAACTTCTTCTTCCCCACTTGGCACACCTATTTTAGCTTCTTCACCTACTTCCCTAATTAGTATTCCCTCTTCTGGACCTCCTTCTCCTTCCAAAATAATTTTTGACAATTCTCAAGGCACTTTTGGATACATTCTTCATTCCTTGGGATCAATTCCCAATTTGTCATCTCCATCCTTTGACATTAAAGTATAGTTCCACTCTTGATCATTCAGTAGAAGGTGCAGTTTTCACTGATACTCCACCTATTGTTTCCACCACCGGTGCAAGTGCAACTCTAGTAGCACTGAAAATGGAGATTTCTCCTAATGTAAGTACTTTTGCGCTCCTACCTTGGTTGTCAACTTATACGTCCAAAAAGAAAAAAACAAGCCATCTCTCCAAATGACTTTGACTTCAGTAAAATGGTGCCAATAAAAGTTAAGACTCCCAAAAAGCCAAATATTCTTTCAAAGATGATTGGGGACAAAGGGCACAAATTTTTAGAAATAACAAAACCTCCACATGATGTAACTCTTGAAAATTTTGATATCAATGACTACTCTATCTCTCGAGTTGAGTTAGGAAAGATAACTCATAAAAGTGCTAAGAGTGATTTGCAATCAATGATGAACATTATGGTTTAGAAATTTGACAGGGAAAAAGAAATGAAGGATCATTATAAGGCAATGGTGGAACAATTAACTGCAGTGATAAGGAGAATTACTTTCACTCTAGAAGTAGTAACTCTTGAGGCTATCTCCATAGATGAACCTGTGATTTAGAAAGCAGAAAGGACCTATCTCAAGGGAAAAGTACTTGAAGAGTACTTGGACAAGATGCATGCACAAGGAATTTCCTTGTTCATAGAGTTGTCTGATAAAATGGGTAAAATGAGGGAAATAAAAGCATAACTAGATGATCTTATCAATATCATTTTTCAAGATGTTGAAAGCATAGAAAAATATCTTGACAGATGGACTGATATGAAGAAGCTAAAAATGAGCACACTAATATCAATTGGTGTCATTGCTAATAGAGACTCATATACTGAGACTAAAGAGGCATTGATATATATAGGAGTCAGGTACTTAAGGAATTGATTAGCGACCTTAAATCTTCAAGAGATATCAGTGAATAAAGTGATATCAATTTGTTGCAGAAGTTGGAGGAGATGCCTTGTAAACTTACCTCTCAAGAAAACCAATTCATTTTAGCTGAAGAAATGATTCAGGAGTTTGAAGGAATGTTTCAAAAGGAATTTGAGGAGAAAGTATTTTCAATAGCTTCTGTGGATAACATTTTGGACAATCAGTTAACTTTGGATAATCTAAAACTAGGTTAACAAATCATGTAAAATCATTTACAATGGTGAAAGATGCCATAGTCAAAGCTAGGGTAATCTTCAAGAACACTGTTACTCTAGATAGTATCGGGATGCAAGCAACCATTGCCATGTACGATGCTCATATGAAGAAGACTGGAGATAAAGATTGAAAATATTCTTCCTTGCTTTATTTTCTATTTTTCAAATGCACTTTTGTAATTGCTTTGGACATTTGCACATGTATTTTTGTCATGTGTAATTACATGTAAAAAATATGGAAAGTCCAAAGTCAACAAAGACTCCCATCTTTGACTAGGTCAAAATATTTAAGTCTTTTCTCAATTCTCAAGGCCTCTCCATATAAATAAAGAGAGCCTCTTTTGTAATATGGATCTTTTGGTAATTGAAAGCAAAAACTCTACCCAAATTGAGATGCTTGCTAAGACTTTGAGCTGAGATTGTAAATCAAATTTTCTTGAATGAATGAGAAAGCATGTTACTTTTCAAACTTTGCATTGGAATAACTTGTGTTATTTATGAGATTGTTCTTATGTCCTTTTCCTAATAATATCTCATCTATTTGATTAAATAAGTAAAGTGTGTAGAAATTATATGAAGATGTTCTGAAGTTAAATATGAAGACTTTGTGCTACTATAATTACCTTTATTTTATGTTTTTCATGTTTTAGTGAGAAGGATATTAGAAAGGCTTTAAACTGCTTTTATCCTTTGTGATCTTATACTCTATTGTAGTTTTCGGTGATGACTTTGAGATAAAATTTATTATACTATTAAATAAGCTATAAATCAGTAAGGGAACCAACAAATGACTTTGTGCTTTCATGGGTTTCTCATGGATCCAGTTACTATCTAAGATGTTTTTCTACTGTTTGCTGAACATCATTTTTGAAAGAAAAGAAATGCCTTCAGTCATTACCTAGGATTTCTCCTTTGCCTTATGAACATCATCTATGAAAAAAGAGAGATGGATGGTGTGATCTCACCCCTGAGTCTATTTTCAATTTATATTAATATATAGTAGTTTATGGGGAACCTCCCCTTGATGAGAAGAGAGATTTATCTCACTACGCTGTGGTAAACCTGCACATTTTGCCATATAAATATCCTTGTGTTATGGTCAATATACCCATTTTTATATCAGTTAGTTGACAACAAAATATTCACCCAACACAACTGATCAAATCTCTACCTATAGTGGTCATTCTTGAAAGGAGAGGCAGAATACATAGTCAACTAGTCTTGACTGGTCTTGAGATATTTTCAACCTTCAAAGTGTGAGATAAGCAAGGGCACAGATGGAATAAATTTTGAAAGATTTTAGGAGATATTTTACACTATTCCAAGGCATAAAACATACAAAATCACCTACAGGTACACTCCAAAGAGCAAGAACATAGTCAAGGAAGCAAATAGTCTAGACCAAGGAGGAGCATATGGAGACATGTAAGAGTTTTGGGGTATGAAGAGAGGTTAGGGAATATCAATCAACACTATAGAAACATAATTAATCTATCATGATGAAAAAAATTCAACAAATGACTCTAGGCAGGTACACACACAGTCCATGTCCATAAACCTTGCAGACAGTCCACTTTTTCCAAGTCTATTTTAGGCTCATTTGCTTTTGGGAGGATAAATGACTTGGTTAAGGTATGAAAATTGGTACAAGACATACTTATGAGTTAATTAATCCCCCAAAACCTCCACTTTTTTTGAGTGAATAGGGTAAGTGCCCTCTATTTTGTCTCAAACAGAGGGCACTTCTTTACGGTCAAAATTGGTAGTTTTCAACAAATAAGGATAAATGGGTGGACCAAAATCAAAAGAGACCTTAAATAATGTGTGAGAGGTTGGAAATAATCCATACAAACATGAGAATAATTAAAATGAGGTGAGAAACCAAATATAATGCTCAAAACCTTCAGTGTTTCAGTCAAGCTTAAGGTTAGGGTTTTAGCCTAGAAGCCAAATGGATAGTCACCTTCACTTTCCTCATGAGGTGAACATTGTAAGCTATTAGGACATGTTTATGAAGTAAAAATAAATGTGTATGATCATTTTTAATTCAAATAAGCTAAATAGGATGATCTAAAACATAAAAGTTGCAGGCAGGCCTATTGGGCAGGGTCAGGCCTATAATCCAATGAGGGGTCAACTTCCTTTTCTAACCTTGGTAGAGCATTCCAATGAATTTGGTAATGTTTATAGGGTATTAAAAAATGTTTTAAGGATTTTTTTTGTAGACAAAGCACAAGAAGTCCTTTTTTGATCCCAAAATCAACTCAGACCTGCAAGGAACAAGAAAATAAGCTCGATAAGGTGATTTCAAATGCTCATTTATCTGTTGATGATTTGCATGGAGTACAATGGATTTTAGGGAGGGTAATAGGGTTCCTAAAGATAATTTTTGTGTAATTATTTTTAAAATCCAACATCAGGACTTTATGAATAAACATTAAGAATGAAAATAGGCCTAAAACCCTTGCTAAACCCTTAGAGTGACTAGTTTGGATAAATTAGGTTGGAAAGATAATATAATGGAATAGTTTAATTATGATGATGATTGGAAATTATAGAGGACTCTTTCAAGATCCCTCCCATAATTTTAAGTTCTATGAACTTGTATGGATAGGGTACAAATCATGATTTTCTTAACATTTTTTTGCATTGCGCATGTTGTAGAACTTTTAAAGAGATAACAATCACATGAATGGAAATATTAGGACTTAAGATATCCCCATATAAATTTAATTCTTTGAAAAAACTTCTAGGTGGCTCAACCAACTGCTTCATCTTAGCCAGTCAAAACTGACATATTGGACAAGCTAATGAGAAGGGTGGAAAAATTCAAGTAGAGTGATTTTAAGGTGTTCATGATGCTTATAAGGAATGGAGGATATTGATACTTGACATCCACTCCCTCTCATATATTTTCATAAAAAATTGATGCCTTTTTGGAAGCCAAGGGTGCAGGGTGCATGAAGGAAGAGTTTTTTGGATTACAGATGATGATGGCTCATTCCTAGATATTATAGATGACCAAGCCTACAACCAATGCATAGAGAGGCATGTATGAAATACTTACCCCTCAATCCAATCATCATAACTATCCATAATTATTTTTGAGATGTTCAAATAGGGTTAATCATTAAGGCAATTTTTCTAAGCTAGTTAAGGGAATTTCATGCCACTTTGCAAGAGTTTTATGACTTGTATGGATACTTGGACTTTATAACATTGAATGGTTCATATCACATCCTATTATCATGAATAATTAATTTATTTTATTATATTTACAAGTTTCCTTGTGACCCTTAGACTTTTTTATTCTTCTTTATCTCTCAAGTTCTATAAGAACTAGCCATTTTGGCCATTATAACTTATGCTTCACTTGAGTATGGCGAAGCCCTACTGAATCACATACCATTTGATCAATAGTAATACTAATTTTTACCTCTTCATGACTATTAATAGTGTGTTCTACTTAAATTTTGGATCTTGCTTAGTGAAGACTATAGATTCCTTAGCATGGTGTCTCATTCTTTCATCCTATTTACAATTAGAAAGCTTCTTCTTGTAGGGCATGTGAAGTGTTCTAGGAAATGTCAAAGATTGAGTGAGTTAGCCTATTAACTAGTGCCAATCAAGGCCTCTTATCTAGTCCTCCTTGCTTTTCACATTCATCCATAACCTCGTAATGTAACATTGATGTGAGAAGATGTAGATTGAAGAAGTGTATGTTTGGTTAGTCCTTTGTTCTCATATGTAACATGTTACTAGTTGGAATTCATCATCTTATTTAGTGTATTAACTCCCTTATAATAGTTTTATTTTAGTTATCTCTCTCCTTTCCACCCCCAAAGTTTAGGTGTAGTTGCAATCCAAAGTTGTACATAAAGGGAGCTATCCCTATCTAGTGATTCACCTCATCCTTAGGCTACTCAAAATATTAGAGGTGTTACCATTGTGCCACTTGGATGAGGAGAGCTTAGGTATCTCCTCAAAGGGTGTAAATCCAAGTGACAATAGTTTTTGGCATGCCCAGTGGGGCTCTTAGTCTAAGAGGTTGAAATATTTTTGGTGTTGTCTTTCGACAATAAACCTTTAGAGGCATTTATCAAAGCATCAATGCTGAATCCAAAGATATATCAGCTGGTCAAGTAGCCTAGGTTATCCTTTAAATATTTTTGGTAACATTTTCCTTTATATTCTTGCTTTTAATGAAGTTTCATGGCTGACCTTGGTGTTGAACATTATTTTACGCAAGTTGGTGAGACATTTCAAGCTTATGGCATTCATTATCAACTAGAACAAGTTCTTAATCATCCCTATCACAAAGTGTACTATCTCCAACATGAAGTGTATTATCCCATTCATGAAGTGTATCAATCCTACAATCAACCTTCTCCATATCTTACTCCTAGTCAACCTAGTCACTTCTCAAGTCAATCCATTTCCACCTTCAAACAAACTCTTTTGGGCTATGAGAGGTTTATGTTAGATCTTAACACACAAAGGGGATATGGTCAAGAGGTTCCTGGTAATCTTATTCATAAGGTGAGAGATGCATTAGATTTTGTCAAATGAGAGTAGGTACCTACTGAGAGAGATAATTGGCAACGGCTCACCAGTGAGATGCTTGATGTGAGTGGCCTAGTTTCTTCCTTAGAGGATAGGCTAAGAGTTCATGAAAGGAAAACTCACCAAACCTATCAGCCTTCATATCCACTTTCCCAAGTTTCCTATCATTTGTATTTGATCCCTACTCATGACCCCAATCAAGGATATCAAAGTCATCCTTTTCCCAATTAGTTGGAAGAGAGAGTTGAAAAGAGAAACCTTATTTTTGAGGCTAATATTGATAGGCATATTGAGTTGGCTAATATGAATATGAATTAGTCCATGATAGCAATAAAGGAAGTGGATTTTAATCCCTCATTAACCTCTCACATTGCCTCCCCATCTTAATAAAAGACCTCTAGATATGAGATTCCAAGTTTCTTGAGTACTCCATCCACTCCATAAAGTACATCACCACCTCAAGAAAAGAATCTTAATCCCAATATCCTAAATTGGAATAAAATAGTGGATTCATGGTGAAAGAAGGAGGATTAAAGTCTTGATAAAGAGTGTGAAATTGAGAAGAAGCTTGATCCTATACAAACCCCTCCCACCCTTCCTCAAGAAATATCTTATCCTCCATATGAGCCCTCTTGTACTCCTCATCCTCATGATGAATCCTATGAACTTCAAGAAAGAATTTTCCAAGAGAACCTATCCAAGTAAATTGAATATTTAGAGTCAAGAATGAAGTTTCTAAGTCAAGGTCTGATGGAAGGTTTAGACCCAAAAAAGATCCTATGCCTAAACAAACCCCATCTAACCTCCCTCAAGAGAGTGATCAAGCTAAATCAGATGTGAATGAAGTAATTTTCAAGTGAAAGGAATAAAACTAAGTTTTTTCCATCCCAAGGTCTACCTCCCCTCCCTCAAGAGCTTCCAAAAGAATCCCATACACTTTACTCTTAATCCGATTTTGAGTTCTCTGTGCCACCTCCACCAACTAGTTCATCTTTTACTCACCAAATCACCCTTTGACTTGATGGAACTATAGTATGAGAACCTGAGCAGAAGTAGTTGGTTGATAAAAAATCAGAAATCTTGCCTAAAAAAATTCTAGCTCCTTGGCAGCCTCATTGGACTAAGTCACATGACTTCAAGATGCCTAGTCTTGGAATCACAAAGAAGGAGATAGAAGATCTTGTAGCCTTTGAGAACCAAAGTCATGTTGTGGAAATTGAGATGAAACTTGAGATTCTTCAATACTTCCTAAGTGATAAATAAGAGGTGGTCTATTGTGTTGATTCTTCATATTGGGTTGATGAGGAAGAATGTTTTCCTTGTGTCAAAGAAGAAGAAATGGTCATTAATTCTTCCATCCCTATGCAAGACATCATATATGGGAAATAAAAATCTCCTAATTAACCTTGGGATGATTTGTTTTTTGTCATTAGAGTAGGTTATACTCCTCTTCAAGGAGGCTATGATCTAGTCAAAGATGGAGAAGGCAGGCTTGTTACTCAAGTAAGTATGCAAAGGAAAAACAACCTTTCAAATCTATCCTTGAAAGAAGCTTATAAATTTCATGATGATATGTTTGAATTCATCAAGATGGGATATCATATTTTTAACTAGTTGGAAGAAACAAGCCAGATCTTGAATGATGGAGTAAGCTCCTATTGGCCTCAATCTTTTAAAGAACATGAAACTACTTTTCTTGAAGTCATGCCTACCAAGAAGATACTAATTGATCATGAGATGAAGAGTGGGCAGTAGTAAGAAGTATGTGAACATGTTCAAGAGAAATATATCTACATTGGAGACCTATTTGAAGATGATCTACTTGAGAGTAGGTCAAGTGAAGTGCCAAAGAATAGGTCTGATCTAAAAAGCATCTAATTCAAGGAGAAATATGCTTGACACTATGATCCATCTTATCAAGAGGATGACTAAAGAAACTTTCCTTTTGATCTTGGAAAGGAGGTATGATTAGTTTCTAGTTGTGCATAATAGTTTGCTTTTTTGATTCCCCTAAGTGCTTTGAGCACATATATGTGTGTGTCTTGTTAGTGTGTTTGCTTTGTTGGTGTGTGTCCTTTGTTTTATGTGTTTGAGGTAATCAAGTGGTCTTGTCTTGATCAAAGCATATGGTCAAAGGTATCTTTATTTTGTTTCATACTTCAAATGACTCCCTAAGTCTAATGGACCGATAAGGCTACTGGTCTAGTTAGCATAACATGCATGCTACCCCTATGAGTCACCAATTTATTGACCAAATTTGACCCTGTAGGTCAAATTGGGGCACCCCTAAGTAAAAATTTGACTTTTATGTGTTTTAAGGGTCTAATAAATATGTCACAAGGTGTTTTACAAGTTAATTAATGTCAATTAATGTTATACTAGCCTTGGTCCTTAGTCATTTTAGTTCTTTTAATCATTTTGAGATCAAAAAAGGGGCATTTAATGAGTTGTACAAATTTATTGGGAAGTGTGAAGTTTAAAAAATGTTATTTCATATTAAATGTGTCCTATAAGGTCTTAATCAAATGTCAAAACTAAATAGTGGTATGTTCTTCAAAGGAAAGGGTAGTTTTCTTAGAAAAAAGGTGAGTTTGACACTTGTACGGCCCATGGGGAAGTGTGCCACATGGGATAAGATTGTGGTATGTCTCTTTAGCTTCCCAAAGCTTAGTTCCATGTTTGAAGTGCTCTGGAAGTGCCATTTTTAGCCCAAAATCATTCTACTCTTTTTTCACCCTTCTTGGCAAGTAAAATAGTCTTTAGGTTTGTACTTGGTATGACCAACAAAGGAGGTTTCAAACCAAACACATTGAGAAAGTGAAATTAAACTCAAATGCCTTAATTTAAATATAAATATTTTGAAGAATGGTGGCATGTGCTTCATGAACGATCCTCATGAAGTTGACTGTACTTTTTAACTTACTCTTTCATGCACCCTATAGGTTTTACTCCATTTTGGGCAAGTTTGTATGAACCAATTGTTGAGAGTGATTATAGATGATCTTGTACTCCTTCTCTAATGCTCTATATGGTTTGTTTGATGTTTAAAGTTGATTTGATAGTCAAAATAACTCACTTTGTAGGAAGGTGTCACCATGTGAGGTTTCAATCAAAGATCTTTGTTTACAGAGTGTTTAGTTCTCAGAGGAAGATTCATAGGAATATTATGTGATGATTACCATATATTAATTCCATATTGATCATCCTCCCCTCATGTCTAGTCTCATAACACCATGTTTGGATCAAGTTTTCAGTCTTGCTAGGCTCACAACCAATTCTTTGCTCAATTTCACTTGTATCCATGTTGGAGCACGTGTGGAACCTATTTAGCATGTCCATGGGGGTGATTTTGAAGTATAATGATGTTTTATGTTGATAATTTGGTGAAAACATCAATTGACCATGAAGCCAGCCCCTTTAGTGCATGAATCATTTTAGGTTCATTGCTTGCATCCAGCCTAAATCCACCTATAGGGCTATCTCTCTGATAACATCATGATGGAGGAGGAGATTTAACAGTTTATCCAAATATTTCAGAGTCTTATAAGTGTATTATAAAACTTGGAAAGGGCCTAAATTGAACACAAGAGCACAATATCTTGCTAACTTTCTAAGTTTGCATTCACTGCCTACAGACAAGAAATGTCACAAGTGATCTGAGTAAAGAACTAAGGAATATTTGTGTGGTGTTGAAATAGGTCATAATATCCCCTTTCAAGTCATATCATGTGATAAACTCAAGATATACATGTTGGAAGCATCAAATGGGTAGAAGGGAATGTAAAATAACTCTAAGATCCAAATGACAGTGTTCAGGCCACTTTCCCAAAAAGTGCAAAATAGAGCACCCCATGGCTTTTTTATGTCATAATAAGTGTAAAAAAGTATTGGATAATATATATGATCATACTTTCTAGTATCTATCATGGACAATGACTTTTCCAAGTTTGGAAGGCAAAGAACCAGGGGAAGATAGTAGTTGAAGGTCTGAAAGTTACCTACAAAACACTAAATTTCTTCAGTGACATCTATAGGCTTGATCCTAAAAGAGAATTTCTCCGCCTAAAGTTGAAAAATATGCCTTACCCCCATATTTTAATGTTCCAAATGGTTTTAAGTGACCTCTTGTGACCTAAAGGATCATCAAGAGAAGATGATAGGTGGTTTTTGTTCCTCATTCACATCTATAGTTTGTACAAGCAACCTTAACATTCACCTACAACTATGTATGGAAATAATGACCTAATAATGGTATTTTTATGGTGTTTTATCACTTTCAATGTGAATGTAGTCATGAGGTTGATCCTAGTTGACTCTCAAACTTCCAAAATGGTCTCTACACATCATAATACTCCTATTATTTGAAAATATGCATCTACTGTCACTGTAGAAGACTGTATAGGGAAAAGAGTAAAGAGGTATAGGTCCAAAAATTTATTAAATGATCTTGGAAGATATAATAAGGCCCTAAGAACTATACCTAAGGCTTAATCCAAATAAATACACCTACAAGACTTCATCTTTCCCAACACAACTGACTGTGTTGACTCAAAGAAATAATGCATATAAAAGGCGATGATGCTTAGTGTTAGCATTGTCTAAACATGATACATAAGTTAAAATAATTTAATTTAACCTATAATCTTATAAAAATTCTTTATGCACTAACATCAGTGTCTAACTACGAAAATATCTACCTACCAGGGTTATTCTTGAAAGGAGAGGCAGAGTACATAGTCAACTAGTCTTGATTGGTATTGAGAGATTATAAACCTCCAAAGTGTGAGATAAAAAATGGAATAAATATTGGAAGATGTTAGGAGATATTTTACACTATATAAATTCTAAAACATATAAAATCACCAATAAGTACACTCTAAAGAGCAAGAACATAGTCAAGGAAGCAAACAATCTAGACCAAGTAGGAGCATATGGAGACATGTGAGAGTTTGGGGTATGAAGAGAGGTTATGGAATATTAATAAACACTATATAAACCCAATTAATTTATCATGATGAAATAAAGTCAACAAAGGACTCTAGGTAGGTACACACACAGTCCATATGCATAAACCCTGTAGACATTCCTCTTTTTCCAAGTTTGTTTTAGGCTCATTTGCTTTTGGGAGGACAAATGACCTGGTTAAGGGTTGGAAATTGGTAAAAAAACTCCTTATGAGTTAATTAATCTCCAAAAATCTCCACTTTTTCTAAGTGAATAGGGGAAGTGCCCTCTATTTTGTCTTAGACAGAGGGCACTTCCCTAGGGTCAAAATTGGTAATTTTTAGAAGATAAGGATAAATGGGTGAACTAGAATAAAAAGAGACATTAAATAAGGTGGGATAGGTTGGAAATAATACATAAAAACATGAAAATACTTACAAGGATGGGAGAAACCAAATATAATGCTCAAAACCTTTAGTGTTGCAATCAGGCTTAAGGGTAGGGTTTTGGCCTAGAAGTCAAATGGATAGTCACATTCACTTTCCATGTGAGACAAACATTAAAACCTATTAATAAATGTTTATAAATTCATAATAGATGTGTATGAGAATTTGTAATGTAGAGAATCTTAATAGTATGATCTAAAACACAAAAGTTGTAGGTAGGCCTAATGGGTAGGTTTAGGCCTATAATCCAACGAGGGGTCAACTTCATTTTCTAACCTTGGAATAACATTAAAATGAATTTGTTAATGTTAATAGGGTATTAACATATGTTTTAAGGCTTTTTTTTGGAGACAAAGCACAAGAAGTCATTTTTTGAGACCAAAATCAACTCAGACCTACAAGGAACAAGAAAATAAGCTCAATAATATGATTTCAAATGCTCATTTATATATTGATGATTTGAATGGAGTCTAATGGAGTTTAGGGAGGTTAATAGGGTCCTAAATATATTTTTTGTGGAATTATTTTGAAAATCCAACATCAAGAATTTATGAACAAAGATTAAGAATGAAAATAGGCCTAAAACCCTTGTTAAACCCTTGGAGTGACCAGTTTGGAGAAATGAGGTTAGAAAGATAATATAATGGAATATTTTGCTCATGATTATGATTTTAAATTGTAGATGACTCTGTCAGGTTCCCTCCCATACTTTTGATTTGTACAGACCTGTATGAATAGGGTACAAAACATGATTTTATTAACAATTTTATGCATTGTGAAGGTTGTAGGAGTTTTTAAGAGATGCCAATCACATGGAGAGAAATATTAGGACTTGAGATAACTCTCCATATCAATTTAATTCCTTTAAAAAAAATTTAAGTGCCTCAACTAGCTACTTCATCTCAGCCAGTCAAAATTGACATATTGGACAAGCTAGTGAGAAGGGTGGAAAACTTTAAGTGGGGTGATTTTAAGGTGTCCCTAATAATTATAATGCCATGGATGGTATTTAAACTTTTAATCCACTCCTTATCATGGATTTTCATGGAAAAATGATACCTTTTTGGAAGCCAAGGGTGCAGGGTACATGAAGGAAGAGTTTTTTGGACTACAAATGATGATGACTCATTTCTAGATGATTCTGGATGACCAAACCTACAACCAATGCATGGAGAGGCATATATGAGATCCTTACCCCTCATTCTAATCATCAGACCTATCCCTAATTAGTTTTGAGATGTTCAAATAAGGCTAATCATGAAGGCAATTTTTTTGAGCTAGTTAAGAGAATTTCATGCCACCTAAGTTTCATGACTTGTATGGACACTTAAAATTCTTGAAATTACATGGTTTTTCCCACCTCATCTTCTCGTGTCCAAGTAACCAGTTTTATTATCTTGACAAGTGTCCTTATGACCCTTAGACTTCTCTCTCTTTCAAGTTATATAAGAAATAGCTATTTTGGCCATTGTAAATTATGCTCCACCTTATTATGGTGAAGCCCTGCTTAGTTTCATACCTTTGATCAATAAGACTACTAATTTTTACACATCTTTATGATTGTTCATAGTGTGTTCTACTTGAATTTTGGATTTTGCTTAGTGACGACTATGGATTCCTTAGCATGTTATCTCATTATTTCATCTTATTTATAGTTAGAAAGCTTCTTATTTTAGGGTATGTGAAGTATTATAGGAAATGTCAAGGATTGAGTAAGTTAGTATATTCACTAGTGCCATTCAAGGCCTATTTTCTAGTCCTCCTAGCTTTGCACATTCATCCTTAACCTCATAATGTAACATTGATGTGAGAAGATGCATGTTGAAGGAGTGTATGTTTGGTTAGTCCTTTGTTATCATGTGTAACATGCTGCTGATTAGAAATCATCATCTTATTTGGTGCATCACCTCTCTTAAAATAGTTTTCTTTCAGTTATCTCTCTCCCTTTCTCCCCCCCCAAAAAAAATTTTAGGTGTAGTTGTAATCCAAAGTGGCACATCAAGGGAGCTAGCCCTATCTAGAAATTCACCTCATCCTTAGGCTATCCTTAAGCCTAGAGGTGTTTCCATTTCACTACTTGGACTAAGAGAGCTTAGGCATCTCATCAAATGATGAAAATCCAATTGACAACAGGCACCTCCTTCACTTTTTTACAATACAGGCTTGAGAAGGAATATACTTCACTGAATTAGACTTGGAGGCAACATTACTGACCACTTCTTTAAATGTCATAGGTTTGGGGAGAGGCACATTTTTGAGGGGATTCCCATGTTTTATCCCTTCCACACCTCATAATTTTGAAGCCATAGAGATGATGATCGAATCGTTGTCTATATCATAGTGTAACAACTACAAAAAGTCCTACAACTCTTTGATTTGATGCACCAAACACTAAGACTCTGCTAGGACACTTAAGAGAGCCTCTAATCTCTCTTTTAAATCCAATACATAATTTATCCCTAACATCCAAATTCATTTTAATTTTCTCAGCAAGGATTGCACCAAGATTTGAAACCCTATTTTTTCTACTAATGGGTTCTTTTGTTCAATCATTTTGTCTAACTTATTCTTCTTCTGATCTTTATCCCATTGTTGGATTAGGGACTTTGTATCCTCATAGTCTACAAGAAGATCCATCTTGCTTTGCCATTTTTTTTATCTAAGGTTCTGCCATGATCAGCTTTGAGTGTCTTGCAACACTGTTATCTATAGGGTTCTTTCTTACCCCTATTTTCATTGGTAGATTTGATTTTTTTTTTTTGCTTGGACTCCATTTTCCCATTGAAAATGCATGGCCTTCCAATTTGTTTGCATCTTCTCCATTAAAAAATGTCACTGCCAATTCTTCACCAATCGATCCATCACTGACTGCAATAGTTGTCATCGATCCATCATTGCCTGCAATAGCCCTAGCAATGGAGAAAACCCTAGCACTCTCCATTTTTACCAAAAATGTTTATGAACCCATTTATTTCTCAAATAAATTCCTATCCTCGAGCATTATAATATTTAAATTATATTTATTTATTATTTTATATCATTTATATTTATTAATATTTTTTTTTGAGTTGGATGACATGTATAGTACATATGTGGAATTTCATAGTGATGAGATGGAGTAAAACAATGTAACTCATCAACCATTTACTACTTCAAGGGAGTGACATCAATCAACCTTTTTTTAATTTTTTTAATATTTGTAATCATTTTTTTATATGAATGAATGATTTTATATTTATTAGTTTTTGATTTTTTTTAAATTTTAGATCTAATTATTTTGTGCCTTCATCAAAACTAAATAGTTCTCATGCTCATAAATTGAGCCGACAAGAAGCTCCCCTTGACAAGATTCTCTCTCCAAGGTTTGGTGGAATGAAAATGATGTCTCACCCAAGTTTGACAAAAATAAACCATCTCATTTGACACTAGATGAGCACATATATCAAGTGTCATGCACTCTTAAGATCGAACTATATGTAAATAATGAGATGCAAATTTCACAAGAATAGTTTTCCAAAGTATTATGTAGGAAAAAATAGTAGTACAATAATCTAGTTACACTTTACTATGTTTAAAAAATCTGTGCCATGTTGTGGGACAATACATTTTTTGTTTGAAAATATTTTGTAAAAAAATTAACTGTTGATTTGAAATCTTAAATGACTAATTTTTCTAATTACTTGTTCCTTCTATTTAAATTTAGTTGGTCTCAATAAAATTGTGAATCTTATTTTTAATTTAATATATAAACTAAATTAAAATTGATTATCATAGATTCAAAAAATATAAAAAGTAATAATATTTATGTATAAAACATTTATAATTATAACTGAGTTCTAGTTTCATAATGAGGTTGGTGGGATAATGTTGAATCATCAGGTTCTAAGTTAACTATCTCCTCTCTTAAGCCTTTCTCATTTTCTTTAATATTTATAGACAATCTATCAACAATTTTAGTAGGCTCCATCCTTGTCTTTAAGTGGGGAAATGATTTTTCCTTCACATGCCCTGCATTTGCAAACCCTCTAAAATTCCCCACATTTCCAAAAATTAACAACAATAACCCTGCACTAGCTGCAACTAAGCTGCTACAAAATGCCATTCTAATATGATTTGATCTCACACAACCTACAATAAATCCAGCACATAGACCTGCTCCTTTCACAACATTAAACCAAACTAGAAATGCGCCCTCCATGTTAGGTGGAGTAAAATCTAAAAATAACAAGCGACCGTAAGAACTCAATATACCGACACCTAAGCCCTGCACACCTGCACCCACAATTTCCCACCATGGCCTCCATGAACGTTGTACAAAGCCTAAGGTGGAAACCCCAGCTAACAACACGTAACCAATCGCCTGCAAAACAAATTGCTTTGTCAATAAAAGAATAGACAATACCATCCAACTAAATACAATTTTCATTTACTTAAAATTGATTGTAAAGTAAATAAGTTTAGAAAAAAATATAATTAATTTATATTTAAAATCAATTTGAAAATTTTAAATCATAAAAAAGAGAGAAAATGCTACGTAAGAAAAATGTTCATATACCTTATTCATACCAATGAGAAGACTAAAAAAGTTCACCTAGTTTATCAATACCAATATTTGATATGGAGAACATTAGACCCAATTCTTATAAAATGCAACTCACTGTACAATTTATATCAACCTAGAATATATACACCTCAATTCCCACACTAAATAAAAAGTAAGAAAAAACACTATCAAGGAAGAAAGTCCAAAGTAGTCATATTAATATTTTATATAATTTTAAAATTATTTATATATTAATTTGATATGGAGAAGATTAGACCCAATTCTTATAAAATGCAACTCACTATACAATTTATATCAACCTAGAATATATACACCTCAATTCCCACACTAAATAAACAGTAAGAAAAACACTATCAAGGAAGAAAGCCCAAGTAGTCATATTAATATCTTATATAATTTTAAAATTATTTATATATTAATGTAATATAATTGTTTGAGTTTTTTTTTTTTTTAAACCTCTTTTTTTATATGATTAATGTTGTATCATTATTTATTTATATTAACATAGTATCAGTATTTCTACCTATATTCTAGAAATAAACATATAATAGATTTGTAATACTGAATAAACATATATTAAAATTATTTAGATATATTTTTCAATCTAAAAAAATATTTAGATACTTATTTAGAATATTATAATTAATTACTAATCTAATATATATATATATATATATATATATATATAGAAATGTATTTTTGGAAATAATTTTTTGAAGAATTTTGACCTTTGAGATTTAAGAGAAAGACATGATCCAATTACATGAATTCTTTTTTTTGGAATAATTGTGTGAATAATTTTGATTTTGATGTTTGGTAATTTCATTATGTCTTTCCCCTGAAGAAAAATCATTGGAAGTAATCCCAAACATCTAAATCAAAACTAAGTCAAAATTCAATCATGTTTTTTCTCTGAAGAAAAATCATTGGAAATAATCCCAAACATCGAAATCAAAATTCTTCACACAATTATTCCAAAAACAAATTTCAATTTATAATTATTCCAAAAGCAAATTTCAATTTATAATTATTCCAAAAGCAAATTTCAATTTATTAACTGAAAACATAAAATCTCCAAAATATTATAAATTTAAAAATCAAAATTAAAAAATAGAATTTTAACCATCTCAATTGAAAAGTAAGAAAAAATAAGCACCCACCTGCATTTGCCTGCTGTCTGCAAGGAAGACCCGTTGCAGCAGCCCCATGACACCCGCCGAAAAAAGCGGGGCCAGGAAATAAGCCAACCACATAAACAAAACATACTTTGGCTCGAAGCACCGTGCGCCAAATGCATAGAGAAGGCCCGACACAAAAACACACGACGCCGCAAAAGAAGCGAGAAAAACCAACACCCCGCTGGTAATCGCGTGAGGAAATTTTCTTATTCTGAAAGCGTCAATCCATCCCCGGCCAGCATAAAATTTCCCCTCGGGAAAATCCGGCCCTCTCCGAACTGGCTGAGCGAAAAACACTTGAGCAGTACCCGCTGCCCAAATAATACCGCCGAATATACACGCAATCCATATGCCCAACCGGACGGCGCTGTGGAAGCCCAACATTTTGTACGTGAAGGCCGCAATCACGGCCGCGCCGATGCCTTCCGCGGCTGTGCCGAGGCCGCAAAGATTTGCGCCGGCTGTTTGCCTTCTGACGAAATTGTCTCTAGTATATGAAATTGAAGTAGTGTATTGAGTTTCTGTGTTGTAGTGGACCGGATCAGATGCGCCTCTGATCATTAAGGCCAGATGGCGGGTGTAAGCCATTGAAGATAGGGAATTGCCGGCTATGGCGAGGGCCAAGAAGCCCGCCACCGCCCAGGTGTTGGTGAAGAGGCCCGGTGGTAGGCAGGCGATGATGCCAACCGCCGAGGATAGCACTAGGAACATTTGTTGGTTTTTTCCGTAGTCGAGCAGCGGGGAAAGTGATGGTAGAATTGGAGTAAGCACAGCCATGGTGATGGCCCAGACGCAGCCTGTGAGTAATACTGGAGATATTTTCAGGTCCCCGATTGCCACTGAAGAGTGCACCAATCTTTCATATCTGCAAGCACCAAAAACTTCTTAGAAAGTTTCAATTCGTGAAGAAATAAATCTTTCCGATTTCTACGTGTAAATTATTCTACTTCTGGATCACAATTGTATTCAGCATTTTGATTTTTAAACAAGGCTGTGAACAATGCTTATTACTAGCAATATCAACATCACTTTTAGGTGATATTGTCTAATCTGACCTATTACAGAAAAAATAAAATAAAAAGACCTATTGCATGAAAGTTTAAGGTGCAAAGAAATAAATCTTTCCCATTTCTACATATAAATCTATTTTATATATGCTTCTAGCTGGAAGAGAATTGGGTTTAATATTTTGACTCCTAAACAATGTTTATTATTATGAACCAGACATAAATTGACACAATGCTCTCTCGCAGTCTTTTTTATGGATATTAGTTTTCAGATGTAATTTTTTGATGGTTGGGTTATTGATATGATTATGGATTTCTTAGATGGTATTGTGGCATCAGATCTTTCTTCTGCAGAACTTTCTGTTTGTACGGTTTTGTCTCTTAAGGACGATCTTTTGTCCTCTCCTTCAGTGGCTGCTCTTGTGCTTAATATTGATGTTTGTTATTGAGTATCGTGTTTAGTCCGACTTTATTTTTTTGCTCCTACTTGTATTTTGAACTGAGTCTATTCCTCTGATATGGAGTGTGAACCATGAATACGAATCGGCTATCCTTCTATATAACCTTCATGTATTATTATTTTTTATAATATATAATATTCTGAAGTGTTTCAATAATAAAATAATTGAGATGAATTGAAAAATAAACATTCGATGAAAACAATTTATATATAGAATCAATTACACCTAAAGAAAATTTTATGATTAAAAGGATTGTAACTCAATTTTTGAGAACAATGATATGTTACAACATTTATAACTTTGACAGAGAAATTTTATATAGAAAACCTCTAATGTAAGGTATGTAATAAATTCTTTCAATTGCGACAAAAATATTTATACATGAGTTGTTGGAGGAGGAATTTTATATTGAACAAACTCAAAGTCATCTGGGAAGGAAAGGATCACTACATAAGTGAAGACTTTTATGGACTGAAACAATCCTTGAGAGGAGAGAACATGAATTGATTGATGGGTTTCTCCAAGATGAATGGAATATTCATTGCAATGCTGATTCAGTTGATTACACTAACCTTACTAATGAGCCAGATTTGATTTTATCTTTATATGTTGATGATGCTATTGTTATGAGTCATTATATTCATTATATGAAAGTGTTAAGACCCGTTCATGTCTAAACTAGCAGCTGAATTTGAGATGATTACCTATGATAAATTTCATTATTGTCTCGGCATTCAAATTTCTAATTTCTAAGGGATAGGTAGATTAAAAAAATCCATCTCATCCTTAACAAATTCAAGATGAATGATTACAAACCCATCAGAACTTCCTACAGAGTTTGGTAAGAAATTATCACACATGGAACTTGTTGTTAGGTGTAGATTGATTAGTGAAAATAAGAAAAGAACTAAATAGAGTGAGTATTTGAATATGACCATAGCAGAGTGAGTATATGAATAGGACGCTGGTAATTTGGTTTTATAAATAGTCTTCATTCTAGAATGTAAATAAAGAGCTGAGGCATGTTTTTAAACTTTATATAAAAAATAGAGTTTAGTTCACTATCTCATATTGGACGTTTGTTTGAACATAAGGTAAACGGGTAAAATAATTACTAAGATGATTAAGACCAGAAACATGATGCAGGTGAAAGAATGTAGAGAACATAAATAGTAGCACAAAACTATATAGATTTTTAAACATATTAATATGGAACTAGATTTCTAACAAGGGTTTTGTCACTCTATGTTGAATAATTTGATAGGTTACGTCCAAGAATTTTGTTATTCGTTTCTTTGAGCATCGCTTAAAATTAATGAATGCCAAATAACCATTTTAATTTATGAGAAAAAGAGTGCCAAACTCACAATAAATAAGTTCTTATAAACCATTGAGTTGATTCATACAAAATGATATTATATAGACTTCATTTAAAAAAACAAAATCGTTGAAAAAATTTAGAATAGGGAAAAGAAGATGGAAGTCTATTAGCAAAGCTTGCAGCCAACCGTATCTTGTTAAAGAAAAACGTTTGTGTTTTCTAGGCCATGTATGATATGTTATTGAAAAAAATAAAGGGTGGAAGACAGGTCATTAATTGAAACAGGCCGCTAGAAATATACAGAAATTCAATTAGTTTATGGTTTGCTATGTTTTGAAAGACAGGTTACATGGAAGAAAACCAAAGGCCAATCGATATGTATGGTTTTTAAAGAGAAAAAAAAGGCAACGATGAAAACCATGGCAGTCACTAATGTATGAGGTCTTCTAAATTGAAATAAAATTACAGGAAATCTCAAGAAGGATGTTTTTTCTTCCTTTAGAGGGAGAAACATTATGCCTGTTGAAATATTTAGTTAACCTGTATATAGGTGAAGTATAACATTGCATCTAAGGATCCAATGTTCATATTAGGTTGTAATTATGTTGATAAAAATAATTTATAATGGTAGAAGGGTTGGTGGTGGAGTGTAATAGTCTGATATATTATTAAAAATGATTAATTTTCAATTTGATCTCCACTAATTATTATAGAAAGTTTTAATGATAAATTTGACGTCCACCTAACCATCATAAATGTATTTCTTTTTATAATAGAAAAGACAAACAGAAAATTGTGATATTTTAAACATGCAATAGAGTTTGGAGCTCGTATTCTTTCTAATTTTTTTTTAAAACTTACAATAATCATATAACTAAATTAAAACCATATATCACTAATAAACATAAAATTTACCTGAAAATTAATATCTCAACATTTTTTACAGAATATACCTATACTACTTAGATTTAAGTGACTCATATCACCATAGGTAGATAAAGAGCCTAAGAAGGTGATTACTACTCTATTAGTAGACCAAAAAGTTTATCAATCATGAATTCACTTTCTATATGAGTTCTCAAATTACACTTGCGGGCTTTAACACTCACCACAGGGGTTAACATCATTTACAGTCAAGATTCCTTTCTAACGATTAGTGCAACTGTTAGTATTATCATGATGATTCTTGATAATGAAAATTTCTCAATTCATAAACAGAGCTATAACAATCCTTAGAAATATATGTTAAAACTTGGTACTTACTGTTTTACTGATGATTGAGAGCATGTTCTGTTTGGGAACTTCTCATCCCAATCTCTCTCATAGTTATCAGAAAGCTTAACCGTTTGTCCGAGGAGAAGCGGGAACAGAACCGGAATGAGAAAAGCCTGTGCAAAATGAGAGCAGAGGCCATAAATACTCCAAGACATCATCTCTGTCTTTGTTGGTACATCTTCCAAAGCAGCATATCTTATGAACGACTCCTGAGCTTTGTAAAACCTCTGCCCGTCAGTTTGCTTTCCTGGTGGTGACTCTCCAGAATAAGAGTTGGGTATATTCACCTTAATTGGATTAGTGCCCAACTTATCAGTGGTCAAATCCTGACCAGTGGCCATTACTCCCTGTCAATATCTGTAACCTTTATTTAGATCTCACAAACATAGGTCACAATGAAAGACAAGTCAAATACAGGATAAGTAACAATGTTTTAACCTAGAGATTTAAGGCTTTCACAGTCTATGATATGAAGAAAAAATGCTTTGGAAAAAAGTGCGAAGATTTTCCAGTGATCCGTTGTCACAAAAAAAACATATCAGATACCTTTATTTAGATATCAGAAACATAGGTCACACTGATGGATCCTTTAAATGCAGAATAATAAGTAACAATTTTTTAATTTTTAATAACCAGCCGGCCAGAGGTTGAGTAGAAAGAAAGCAAAGCTCTATAGCATCGACGTTTACGAGTAGAAAATATATTAAATTCTAAGCTTGCTCAGGAGGCCACCAGATGGCAACATTGATTGTCCGATTCATAAAAGAAGATAGACACCAGAGAAATAATTGCTGCTTTGCCGGCCTGGCATTGTTACAATCGAAAAGTTTAAAACAAAGTCTTGGCTACAAGTCAACATTTTACGCTGTAACAGTTTGATGTCCACAAGACAGTGAAATTAACCCTAACAAAATATTATGTATTGCTACTTGTCAGCCTAAGGCTCCTCTGATACCATATCTATCCATGACACTGATTAAACACACTAAACTATGATTAGTGGCTTGTCATTAATCATTTATCAAAGTACACCTCATTCACATATCTAGAAAAAGAAAAATCTGGTGAATATCTTAAATTGCGAGGCATAAATTTAAAAATTCATTAATTAGTTTGTTTTTTATTCTCTTACTTAAAAGCGTTTTAATTTTTATTTATTCTTAATTGATTAGCGGAGAATTGGTGAGTTCTCAATGTGGGGCTTAAACAAGTAGTCAATGATTAAATTGAAAAATATTAATTTTTTTCTTCTTTAGTTTGCTGCTCACACGATTTGACCAATGGCACTCTGTCAGGTGTTCAATCACGAGTCCGATTGTAGAGACTTCACACTATTAGCACTAAATATTTCATACGATATTGTGTTTTGGAGGTTTGATCTTATTGATTGGGGTGGTGTGGACCATTTTTTATTTTGATGGTCAATTTTTTGGGTTGGTCAATTTGTATGTTTTAAATGATGTTCGAGGTAAATTTTAGTGATTATTTGTCGTTAATTTATGAATATTTTGATTTTAGAAATTAGTATTTGGTTATTTTTTTGGGTGGTGAACAATATGGATTCACTTAAATTATTTGGTCGTTAGTTTTTTAAGTTGGGTCACTATTTAAAATAAATTTCATACAAATAAATATAATTGGCCACTCCGTTGAAAGTTAATAAGAATTTATTCATTATTATATGTAATATATAATCATTCAAGAATCAAATTTTTGAAGCATACCGTCATAACTACCATCTAGAGGTGCTTGTGTCATTCTACAACATAGTTGTCACTTACCCACAACATTCTCACCCATCAGACAACATAAATTTCATTTGGTAGTGTAGTTGTCATTCAACAGTGCAACTCTTGTACGACATCTATGGTGTCATGTAATAGCTATGTTGTCAAGTGACACCTATGTTGTTGAGCGATAACAATGCGGTCGAGCTAAATGTTGTCAAGTAAAAATAATGTTATCGAGTGACAACATTGCTTTCAAGTGATAGTGATACTCTCGAACAACAACAACACTATCGAACAACAACATAGCTATCAAATGATAGTAGACCTATCATTCGACATTGTGTTTGTCATGCGACAACATTCCTGTCATTCAATAAAAAAGGCCTCTCATCTAAGAAAACTACTACCATTCTTCTATGAGTTTTTCATATAGTCGCACGTCGGCATACCTTCTATGACAAGTTACGTTTTGCATGTCGATTTGCCTGCACCCCTAAACATCATCTGTTAACCTTTGTTAGACTTTCAAACCACATACTTAGAAATTTGACAAAAAATGAAATTTCATTTCTGTATGGGCCACTAAAATTTACCCTAATGATGTCATCAAAAGAGCTCTACTCTGGTGGTGGTTAGCATATTCATGTCTTGAAGCTCACTAGACTCTTTTTGGTGATTTTAACATGTTGGAATCTAATGAAGATAAAGGTCAATTTTCTATATGTTAGTGTGTTGGGAAGTGAGAAGTGTGGTTCTACATGTGTAATAATCTTGGTCTCTAGGATCCCAATCACCACCAAACGAGAGACTTTGTTTCATCTTGGTTTACTTGGTCAATCTTTAAACAATGTTGAACCCTAAATTTTGACTAAGTGTTTTGAATTTTTGGCACGGAACCATCACAACGCAAGAGAAACATGGTGTAGAGAGACCGTGGCATGGAACTAGTAAGGCACAAAAGGATAAAGGTGTGGAAGATAATAGCACGAGAAGACCCAGTCAAAGACGAAACATAACTATGGAGAGCTCAAGATGATTTAAAACTTAGGATCTTTGGTTGAAAGATAATAAAAAAAAAGAATAACACGATTGTAATAATACTATCTCTGAGAAGAGATATTTTATTGATCAAATTTACAGATCCAAACATATGCATATCTCTAAGAAAAGATGTTTGATTGCCTTTTTGGGCTACATCTATTTTTATACATACTTCGAAGGCAAGAGGATGTGAAAGGTCACCAATCTTGAGGGGGATGAAGTGGTTCAACTTCCATGATTTACAATATTACAAAATTTGCGAAATTACTATTTTTAGACTACAACATTAAAATTGTAATTTAGAACACTTTCATTGGATTTTTAAAGGTCAAAAACTATCAAGCATATCTCTATGCCATCTCATCATGTTCTTCTATTTCTTATCTTTCCAACAGTTTAAACAGGGAGTCAAACAGAGCTATGGTGCAAAAGTTATGGCTCCTGAAAGTTCTGCCACCAATTGGGGTAGAACCGTCAACGAAATTGTCACTTGAAATGTTGCTCAGATCATTCCTCCTTCCTTGAAAATAAATGGTCCCCATTGCATCAATATTAGTCATCAAATGTGGCAGTTGTGTTTTGATTTGATTCCTGATGCATACTTGGAATGGACTGTGCTTTATTGAGCTGTGCAGGGCCCTATTATTCACCATTTTTGTCTGACCATCAGTTTGTAGATGGAAGGCCATGAAATTACTCATCTTAGAATATATTTATATTTGTTTTTGTGTTTTTTGTGTAGTCAAGGTTGCAACATCAACCCTTTTAGATTTCTGTGGCTTGACCACCATGAGAATGAATTTTTTGGCACTAATAAGGGAGACAGATGTAGAAGATGGTACCTATGGTACTCTATAGTGCCATGTTCTAAGAGTGAGGATGATCCTTCGAGTTCTTGATTCATATATGCCATGTCAATCATACATGAATGGTTGACCAAGGAGTACATCGCAAACATCTAGATTGACTATATCACACAAGACCTCATCTTGAAAAGGTTTTATTACATATGAGAGAAAACATTAGTGGGTGACACAGAGGTTTATCCCTAGACTCAAACATCCAATACTGTATGGCTTTGGGTGAGGCTTCATGGACATATTTAAGCTTTTCATAACATTAACATAGATTAAATTATTTTGACTCCCACTATCAAGAATAAAATGTAGAGGCTTACCTTTCACCCATAACTTAGAGTGAAAAAACCTTTCCTTGTCATCTAGCCCCTCCTCATGGATCTATGATAAATAAATTATGGCATTGGACTCAACATCTACAATCTCTTCTTCATCCTCTTCGACTACAGGGTGTGTATGAGGCAAAATAGTAGATGTTGAGGATTGTGACTCAGAAAATAGGGACTTGATGGCTCGACGTTCTTCTTTGGAGTGAACTCCAAATTTATGGTAATCACACCATTTTCTAATCTTCCCTTACTTTTGCTTCTAATTTTGGCCTTGTGTTTGACCTTCTTTGTCACTTTTCCATTTCAAATGTTGACTCTTCATATTCATTCTTCCATGCTTCTACTCAATCTTCATAGTGAACTTGTACACCTCACTGAGGGTTTTGAAATTAAAGAGTTCTATTTCCCTTGTATATACCATTGTAGTCCACCACAATATTTGAGAACTTTATGTTTCTCACTTTCATGGATGTCTAATCTCATAGATAGAGAATGAAAAATGTCAGTGTAATCTTAAATAGACTGTTCCTTACCTTGGTGAAGTTATTGCCACTCTATATACATATCATCATATGCTTCAATGGGGTAGTATTATTCATTTATAGCTTCTATAAAATTATCCAAGGTAGGTTCTACCTCAAGGCCAATATCATTCATACTGAATCTCTTTTTGTACACTCCCCACCAATTTTTGACACACAATGATGCTTTCAAAAGAGTAAAAGTGATCTTCTCTTTATTAGTGAATTTATTGATAGAAAAATAAGATGAAAATTAATCCAACTAATTTTTTACTACATCAATGTTGATTTTTACTTCAAATGTAGGGATATCAAAATTCACTTAAACCTTGATGGGTGTTGGAGTACTGAAAAAGATGTGGGGTCACAGATGAGGAGCCAAAATTTTTCATCAAGATTTATTGAAAAATTTGAGTGAATTGTTATAGTATCTATGCTTGTTATTGTTGAAGATCTTCATTCACTATTTCCTTGAAAGAATAAGATGTCTTGATGTTGTCTACCATTTGAAGTTGTTTGGAGAGAATAGGTGGATAGTCTATTGGTTCTATTATTTTCCACCCAAGCTTCTTGTAATCTGACCTCATCCCCAGGATCATATATTCTAAAGACAAACCTCTTTGATACCACTGATCCAAAACTTGGGAGCTTTAGTTGAAAGATAATTCAAGAAAAAAAATAACACAATTTTAATAATATTATCTCTGAGAAGAGATGTTTTATTGATCAAATTTCTAGAACCAAATATATGCCTATCTCTGAGAAGAGATTTTTGATTACCTTTCTAGGATACATCTATTTTTATACATACTTTTAAGGCAGGAGGAGGATGTGTAAGGTCACCAATCTCAATGAAGATGAAGTGGTTCAACTTCTACAATTTACAACATTACATAATTTGAGAAATTACTATGTTTAAAAAGTTACTATTTTTAGATCGCACTATTAAAATTAAAATTTAAGACACTTCCATTGGGATTTTAAGAGTTAAAAACTATAGAGCATATCTACATGCCATCTCATCATGTTCTTCTTGTTCTTAGCTTTTCAATGGTTCAAACGAGGAGTCAAATAGAGTTATGGTGCAAAAGTTATGGCTCTCAAAAGTTTTGCAATCAATTGACGTAGAACCATCACCTGAATTGTCTCTTGAAATATTGCTTGAATCATTCCTCCCTCCTTGAGAATTAATGGTCCCCATTGCATCAAGATTTATAATCAAGTGTGGTAATTGTGTTTTGATTTGATTCTCGATGCATACTTAGAATGGACTGTGCTATATGGAGCTATGTTTTATTGAGTTGTGTAGAGCCTTATAATTCACCATTTCTATCTAACCATTAGTTTGTGGATGGAAGATCATGAACTTCCTCAAATTGGTATCTATTTTCTTCTATTTTTGTGCTGTTTGTGTAGTCAAGACTGTAGCATCGACCCTTTTGGACTTTTGTGGCATGACCACCATGAGAATGAATTTCTTAGCACTAATTAAGGAGATAAATTTAGATGGTGGTACCTCTAGTACCTTGTAGCATCATGTTCCAAGAGTAAGGGTGATCCTTCAACTTGTTGATTCATAGATGCCATGTTGATCATACATGAATGGCTAACCAAGGAGTACATCGCAAACATCTAGATTGACCACATCACAAAAGACCTCATCTTGAAAAGGTTTTATTACATATGAGAGAAAACATTGGAGGGTGACATGGAGGTTTTGAACTGGACTCAACCAACCAATATTGTATGGATTTGGGTGAGGCTTCATGGACTGATATAGGCTTTTCACAATATTAGCAAATATTAAATTTTTTTGACTCCTACTATCAAGAATGAAATGCAGAGGCTTACCTTTCACCCATAACTTAGAGTGAAACAACATTTTTTTGTCATCTGGCCTCTCCTCATGGATCTATGATGAAGCAATGATGGCATTGGGCTTAGCATCTATAATCTCTTCTTCATCCTCTTTGATTGTAGGGTGTGTATGAGGTAGAGCAATAGATGTTGAGGATTGTGACTCAGAAAGCAGGGACTTGATGGCTTGAAATTCTTTTTTGGAGTGAGTTCAAGATTTATAGTAATCACAACATTTCCCAATCATATCTTCCTTTTACTTCCAATTTTAACCTCGTATTTGACTTTCTTTGTTACTTTTCTATTTTGAAGACTGATTATTCATATTCATTATTCCATGCTTCTACTCAATCTTCACTATGAACTTGTATGCCTCACTGAAAGTTTTTTAATTAAAGAGTTTCATTTCCCCTATATATACCATTGTAGTCCACCATGATATTTGATAACCTTGTGTTTCTCACTTTCCTAGATGCACAGTCTCATAGATAGAGAATGAAAAATATCAGTGTAATCTTGAGCAAAGTGTTCCTTATCTTGGTGAAGTTATTGCCACTATATATACAAATCATCATATGCTCTAATGGGGTAGTATTCTTTCTTTATAGCTTTTATGAAATCATTTTAGGTAGGTTCTATCTTAAGACCAATATTATTTGTACTGAATCTCTTCTTGTACACTTCTCACCAATTTTTGACAGGCAATGATGCTTTCAAAAGAGCAAAAGTGATCTTATTTTTATTGGTAAATTTATTTACAAAAAATAGGATGACAATTGATCCAACCAATTTTCTACTGCATCAATATTTATTTTGCCTTCAAATGTAAGGATATCAAAATTCACCTGAACCTTGAAAGGTTTTGAGACACTGAAAAGATTTGGGGCTGTAGATGAGAACCCAAAATTTTCCACCAAGATTTGTAGAAGAATTTGGGTGAATTATTGTAGCATCTGTGATTTCTAATGTTGGGGAGCTTCATACACCATTTATTTTAAAATATCATGTCTCGGTGTTGTCTTCCATTTGAGATCATTTGGAGTGAATAGGTGGATAGTCTATTGGTTCTATTATTTTTTACCCAAGCTTCCTGTAATTTGACCTTATCCTCAGGATCATATACTTTAAAGATAAATCGCTTTGATACCACTGATCCAAAACTCAGGAGTTTTGGTTGAAATATAATTCAAGAAACAAAAATAACTTAATTATAATAATGCTATCTCTAAGAAGAGATGTTTTGTTGATCAAATTTGTAGATCTAAACATATGCCTATCTTTGTGAAGAGATGTTTGATTGCCTTTTTGGGCTACATCTATTTTTATACATACTTCAAAGGCAGGAGGAGGATGTGGAAGGTCACCAATCTCAAGAGAGATGAAGTGATTTGACTTCCATGATTTAAAACATTACATAATTTGAAAAATTACTATTTTTAGACTACATTATATAAATTTTTATTTAAGACAATTCTATTAGAATTTTAGGTGTCAAAAACTATCAAGCATAGCTTCATGTCATCTCATCGTATTCACCTCATTCTAAGATTTCCAATGGTTTAAATGGGGAGTCAAACAGAGCTATAGTGTAAAAGTTATGGCTCCCAGAAGTTCTGCCACCAATTAGGATTGAACTGTCACCTAAATTATCACCTAAAATGTTGCTTAGATTATTCCTCTCTCCTTGAGAAGTAATGGTCCTCATTGCATAAAGATATGTCATCAAGTGTGGTAGTTATGTTTTGATTTGATTCTCAATTCATACTTTGAATGGAGTGCTTTGTGGAGTTGTGCTTTATTGCACTGTGCAGGGCCTGATTGTTTACTATTTCTTTTTAACCATTAGTTTGTGGATGAAAGGCCATGAACTTCCTCATCTTGGTATATATTTACTTTTATTATTGTGTTGTTTATTTAGTTAGAGTTGTAACATAAGCCCTTTTGGATTTTTGTGTCTTGACCACCATGAAAATGAATTTCTTGGAACTAAACAAGGACACAAATGTAAAAGGTGGTACCTCTGGTACCCTATAGCACCATGTTCCAAGAGTGAAAGTGATCTTTCAAGTTCTTGATTCATAGATTCTATGTCTATCATACATGAATGACTAACCAAGGAGTACATCACAACCATCCAAATTGACCACATCACATAAGACCTCATCTTGAAAAGGTTTTATTACATATGAGAGAAGATATTGGTGGGTGACATAGAGGTTTCTCCTTGGACTTAACCATTCAATATTGTATGGATTTGGTTGAGGCTTCATGGACAAAGTTAGGCTTTTTAAAACATTAGCAGAGATTAAATTCTTTTTACTCTCACTATCAAGAATGAAATGCAGAGGCTTACCTTTCACCCATAACTTAGAGTGAAACAACCTTTTTTTGTCATTTGACCTATCCTCATGGATCTATGATGAAAAATGATGACATTGAGCTCAACATCTACCATTTCCCAGTCTTCCCTTTCTTTTACTTTCAATTTTGGCCTCGTGTTTGACCTTCTTTGTCACTTTTTCATTTTGAAGGCTTACTCTTCATATTCATTCTTCCATGTTTCTGCTCAATCTTTATCATGAACTTGTACATCTCACTGAGGGTTTCTAAATTGAAGAGTTTGATTTCCCATTGTATATACCATTGTGTTCCATCATTATATTTTAGAACCTTATATTTCTCACTTTCTTGGATGCCCAATGTCATGAATAGAGAATAAAAAATGTTAGTGTAATCTTGAGCAGACTGTTTCTTACCTTGATGAAGTTGTTGCCACTCTATATACTGATCATCATATGCTCTAATGAATTATTATTCTTTCTTTATAACTTCTATGAAATCATCTTAGGGAGGTTCCACCTCAAGGTCAATATCATCCGTATTGAATCTCTTTTTGTATATTTTTCACTAATTTTTGACAGGTAATGATGCTTTCAAAAGAGTAAAAGTGATCTTCTCTTTATCAAAAAATTTATTTACAAAAAAATAAGATGACAATTGATCCAACCAATTTTATACTGCATTAGCATTGATTTTGACTTCAAACGTAGGGATATCAAAATTTACCTAAACCTTGAAGGGTGTTGGGGCACTAAAAAGATGTGAGGTTGCAGATGAGGAGCTAGAATTTTCTATCGAGATTTGTTAGAGAATTTGGGTGAATTATTATAGCATCTATGCTTGCTACTATTGGGGATCTTAATTCACCATTTATTTGAAAAGATTAGATGTCTCAATGTTGTCTGCCATTTGAAATCATTTAGAGTCATCAGGTGGATAGTTTGTTAGTTCTATTATTTTCCACCCAAGCTTCTTATAATCTGATCTCATCCTCGAGATCATATACTCCAAAGATAAACCACTCTAATACTATTGATATAAAACTCAAGAGCTTTGGTTGAAACATAATTCAAGAAACAAATATAACACAATTGTAATAATGCTATCTCTAAGAAGAGATGTTTTATTGATCAAATTTGTAAATCCAAACATATGCCTATCTCTAAAAAAATATGTCTAATTGTCTTTTTGGGCTACATCTATTTTTATACATATTTCAAAGGTAGGAGGAGGATGTGGAAGGTCACCGATCTTGAGAGAGATGAAGTGGTTTGACTTCCCTGATTTATAACATCACAAAATTCAAGAAATTACTATTTTTAAAAATTTACTATTTTAGACTATATTATTAAAATTTAAATTTAAGACACTTTTGTTGGTATTTTAAGGTTAAAAAACTATCAAGTATATCTCCATGCCATCTCATCACATTCTCCTCATTCTTAGCTTTCCAATGGTTCAAATGGGGAGTCAAATGGGGCTATGGTGCAAAAGTGATGGCTCTGAGAAGTTCTACCACCAATTGGGGTAGAACCATCGCTTGAATTATCCCTTGAAATATTGCTCGGATCATTCCTCCCTCTTTGAGAAGCAATGGTCCCCATTGCATAAATATTTGTCATCAAGTATGGTAGTTGTGATTTGATTTTATTTTTGATGCATACTTTGAATGGACTGTGCTTTATTGAGTTGTGCAGGGCCCTATTGTTCACCATTTCTATCTAACCATCAGTCTGTGGATGGAAGGTCATGAACTTTCTCAACTTGGTATCTATTTTTTTCTATTGTTGTATTGTTTGTGTAGTCAGGGATGCAACATTGACCTTTTTATATTTTTGTGTCTTGACCACCATGAGAATGAATTTCTTGGCACTAATCAAGAAGACAGATGTAGAAGGTGGTACCTATGGTACCCTGTAACATCATATTTCAAGAGTAAAGGTGATCCTTTGAGTTCTTGATTCATAGATACCATGTCGATCATACATGAATGAATAATAAATGAGTACATCATAAACATTTAGATTAACCACATCACACAAGACCTCATCTTGGAAAAGTTTTATTACATATGAGAGAAGACATTGGTGGGTGACACAGAGGTTTCTCCCTAAACTCAATCATCTAATAATGTATGGCTTTGGGTGAGGCTTCATGAAAAGATTTAGGTTTTTTTAAATATTGGCAGATATTAAATTATTTTGACTCCCACTATCAAGAATGAAATGCAGAGGCTTACCTTTCACCTATAACTTAGATTGAAATAATATTTTCTTGTCATCTAGCCTCTCCTCATGGATCTGTGATAAAGCAATGATGGCATCAGGCTCAACATCTACAATCCCTTCTTCATCCTCATTGATTGTAGTATTTGTATGAGGTAGATCAGTAGATGTTGAGGATTGTGACTCAGAAATTAGGGACTTGATGGCTCGACATTCTTCTTTGGAGTGAGTTCTGAATTTGTGGCAATCACACCATTTCCTAGTCTTCCCTTCCTTTTGCTTTCAATTTTGGCCTTGTGTTTGACCTTCTTTACCACTTTTCCATTTTGAAGTCTGACTCTTTGTATTCATTCTTCCATGCTTCTTCTCAATCTTCACCACAAACTTATATGCCTCACTAAGAGTTTCAAAATTGAAGAGTTCCATTTCTCTATGTATATACCATTGTAATCCGCCACGATATTTGAGAACCTTTTATTTCTCACTTTTTTGGATGCCCAATCTCATAAATAGAGAATGAAAAATGTTAGTGTAATCTTGAACAAACTATTATTTATCTTGGCAAAGTTGTTACCACTCTATATACAGATCATCATATGGTCTAATGGAGTATTATTATTCTTTTATAGATTCTATGAAATCATCTCAGGTAGGTTCTACCTAAAGGCCAATATCATCCATACTGAATCTCTTCTTGTACACTTCCCACCAATTTTTGATAGGCAATGATGCTTTCAAAAGAGTAAAAGTGATATTCTTTTTATCAGTGAATTTATTTATAGAAAAATAAGATGATAATTGATTCAACCAATTTTCTACTACATCAAAATTGATTTTGCCTTCAAATGTAGGGATATCAAAATTTACTTGAACCTTGAAGAGTGTTAGGGCACTGAAAAGATGTGGGATTTCAGATAAGGAGCTAGAATTTCTCATCAAAATTTATTAGAGATTTTAGGTGAATTATTTTAGCATCTGTGCTTATTGTTGCTGAGGAACTTCACTCACCATTTCCTTTAAAGGATCAGATGTCTTAGTGTTGTCTGCCATTTGAGGTTGTTCAAAATGAACAGGTGGATAGTCTATTGGTTCTATTCTTTTCCACCCAAACTTCTTATAATCTGACCTCATCCTCTAAATCATAAACTTTAAAGATAAACCACTCTGATACCACTGATCCAAAACTCAAGAGCTTTGGTTGAAAGACAATTCAAAAAACAAGAATAACAAAATTGCAATAATGTTATCTCTGAGAAGAGATATTTTATTGATCAAATTTGTAGATCCAAACATATGCCTATCTTTCATAATATTAGCAAAGATTAAATTCTTTTGACTCCCACTATTAAGAATGAAATGCAAAGACTTACCTTTCACCTATAACTTAAAGTGAAACAACATTTTTTTATCATTTGTCCTCTCTTCATGGATCTATGATGAAGCAATGATGGCATTGTGCTTAGTATCTACAATCTCTTCTTCATCCTCTTTGACTGTAGGGTGAGTATGATGCAGAGCAATAGATGTTGAGGATTGTGACTCAAAAAATAGGGACTTGATGACTCAACATTCTTCTTTGGAGTGATTTTTAGATTTATGGTAATCATACCATTTTCTAGTCTTCCATTCTTTTTGCTTCTAATTTTGGCCTCGTATTTGACCTTCTTTGTCACTTTTCCATTTTGAAGGCTGACTCTTCGTATTCATTCTATGCTTCTACTCAATCTTCACCACAAACTTGTATTCCTCACCGAGAGTTTCCAAATTGAAGAGTTCTATTTCCCCCCATATATACCATTGTAGTCCACCATGATATTTGAGAACCTTGTGTTTCTCACTTTCTTGGATGCCCAATCTCTTAGATAGAGAATAAAAAATATCAGTGTAATCTTAAATAGACTATTCTTACATTGATGAAGTTATTGCTACTCTATATACAGATCATCATATGATCCAATGGGATAGTATTCTTCCTTTATAGCTTATATGAAATCATCCTAGGTAGGTTCCACCTTAAGTCCAATATCATCCATATTGAATCTCTTCTTGTACACTTTCCACCAATTTTTGATAGGCAATGATGCTTTCAAAAGAGCAAAAGTGATGTTTTCTTTATCGATGAAGTTATTTATAGAAAAATAGGGACAAATAATCCAGATATTTTAATTATCAAACTAATTCCATGTATTTTCTAAGTCACTTGTGCATGCCAACTCTATGCCGAGTTCAAGATAGGCCAACTCAAGATCAGCTATGCCACCGAGATAGCTCACCATCCCAACTCATAGACAATTTCAACTAATCCATGCCAAACTTACCTAAGTTTAGTCGAGATTCGAGCTCGAAGGATATTCGAGACCATTTAAGCAAGCCAAACAAAAGGAGACATAGACATGGCCTAAGACACATCACCTACACCAATGGTATCCTTTTTTAATGCTTATGCTAAGTTGTAACTTGTTACATGTGGGATATTAATGCCTATGTATGGTAAATGTGGCCTTGATGGTTGGAACAAACAAACCATGAGATTGGAACCCGTAACTTATGGCAAAATAGTTAAGCTAACTTCCCAATCTGCCATGCTTTTGCAAGTGTTATAAAAGGCACAAACTTATATTTGTACAGGGTATTGAAAATGATTGTGTAAAAACTTTATAAGGAGGATTTTGTAGAAATTGGCATTTTTAGCTAATCTAGAGGCATTTTCAAATCTTGGGGTAAACTAGAAAGTTGTTCAGATATATGAGATGATCTATTTGGTATACTTGTGCTCCTAATTTGGTGTTCATTTGACATCATTCTGAATGATTGAAGTGATGATTTGATGTAGAACATTGGGAATAGATTCTGCAAGTGCTTTGGGAATGTGGAGGATGATTAATGAGCATCATCAGAGTCTTTCAAAGGTTTGACGGCATAAATTTACATGTTTTGACATTCCATTATGGTATTTTAAGTTTTTTAATTATAATTTCAATTGATTTTTAATGGATCAATTTGAATGAACTCAGATATGTAGGCAATTACCAAACTCTATAAACAATTCTAGGGTCATTTTTATTCTGATTTTGCATTCTAATTTCTGATTTATTTTCCACATTTAACTAGTCAATTTTAATATTTAGAAAAGCATATTTTATCATTTTATGATAATTACATGAAAATCATATAAGTGGCTAATGATCGTTTGAAGGAGTAATTAGAATGAATGAACATTGGAAACATTCATATTCAATTTTAATTCAATTTTAACACTTTTTGATTGAGTTTGATCAAAAATTTAAATGCCATTTTTCAATATCCATTTGTAAACTAGTTTTTTTTTTTAAAACTAAGAGGTAAATATGGTTTACGGATCAGTTTTGTATTAAAACATTTCTGATGCATGATTTGATTTTTGATTTAGTTTGAGTTTGATAATAGTTTTAGTGTTTGGTTGGATTATTTATAGACATTAGACTTATTGTTTACTCCATTTTTAGTGTTGGAAGTATAGGTTTTTCAGAGGATCAAGAAACCATGGGAAAGTTGTCAAAATAGGAGAGGCTCAATGAGATTGAGGAATATACCCTCCAGATCTAGGAGGAGAACTCTTTCCTGAGATCAATGTATTATTCCTTAGAAGAGACATGTGAAAAGTTAAAAACTATGTTGAAAGCCAAGAATGAGCTCTTGTCAAGTTTTTAAACTCGTGGTGACACATAGGATTAAAAAAAAATCTATTTTAAAAATAGGACCTTCCTCTCTCACACGTATACGTAATGACCTTGAGAGAAACATTGTAAGTACATCATTGGATGTTGTTGAAAATTCTTCCCATTATAAATTGAATGAAAATGATTTTTATAATTTCAAACAATACACTATAGGTATAGGTTCAAAGTTACTTTCTAAAATGGGTTTTAATGGAAATGCCTTGGAAAAGATGGCCAAAGAACTGCTAACCCCATTCAAATAGAGGATAGACCTCACCATGTTGAATTGGGATTTAATGTTGGTGATAGGATTGAAACATGTGAATGATACAAGTTAGTTAAAATTGTGAGGAAGAGACCTACACCATAGCCCATGAAAGGTAATATCAGTTTGCATTTTGTCAAATCTTCTCATGAGATTATGGTATCTCATAGTGATGGGTAGATTTCTCATAGTGTTAGTGAGAAACTTAACAAGTTAAATGTTAAACCTTTAAGTGTTGGAAATCACACAGATAAATTTTTTAAACCACCACCCAAAGAAGGTATAAAAACTTCCTCTAATCATACTTGCAATAATGTTGATTCTTCTAGACAACATACATATTTCAACATTCCTTTTGATTACAGTACATAAAATTTGTGGTGTATTTATCCATGTAGTTTTTGTGGGTTGTCTAACCATTGTATTAGGTGTTGGAAAAGGAAATATTTGTTGGGTAAGATTTTGAAAGACCACTGTCCTAGGCAGTGTTTAAAGAATGGTAGTTTGGGTAAGTTTCCTAAAAGAAAGGACAACCATTTTTGTACTTATTATAACAGGAAAGGTCATGAGGTTGACAAGTGTTAGAAGTTTTGTCTGAAATAATAATAGAGAGTTGTTCATAATAAAAATGTTTTAAAACTAATAGTTTTAAAAATAACCCATGCACCAGGTATTCACTGAGAAAATTAAACCACCTAAACAAGAAAATGTAATAAAGTGGGTTGGTAAGCAATTCCTTAGTTTCATGTTTGCATAACTATGATAGTTTATTAGCATGCAAATGTTCAAAGTAGTTTTGGGATTCTGTTAAAGTTAAAAGGAATATTTTTTAATTTTTAGATCTACTAGCATTGAGAAAAACTTTGAGATAGGTTTATCATTCTTAGTTTTCTTTCTCACATTTGTGTTTTTTCTAGGATCTATTTTAAATCTCTTAATAAGTTTTGTGTTCTTGATGCATTTGGTAAAGGAGTTAACTCATGTTTAATCTTGGAGATATTCGCATATGATTTTAGCTTTGAATTTGGTTTATTTGAAGAAACATGTAGAGAAAAGTTGAGTAATATTTTTATCATACTTGTATTATTTTCTCACATTTATGGTTTTGGAAAAACTTCAATTTGAACCATGACAATAGTATATGTAGGTGGGGTATGATCAGTACGTCTATTTTGAGGAAAACTTGTATTTCAGTATATATGTTGTCATTTACATTGTGCAAATGTATTAGATGCTTATAAGACCCTTTTGGGCACCGTTTGTAACTATAATTATTATATAAAATTTTTGTAGCCATGCATGGTATTTGCACACTTTATAATTCCCTCATTCTGGGCATTTATTTGTAATTGTCAAATGTGGTTATAATTAGGATGTACATTTATTACACTAACAAACTAGTATACAATTTACACCTGGTGATCATTTCATAGTGTTTGGCAGATTCACCATTTTGGAGATGTGGCATTTGTGCTAAAACTTTGCTTCTATCCCCAATTTAATATTGGATAGAGAATTTTTTCACTGCTTGTTTCATGGATTTAGTTGTTTTTTGATTTCTTTAAAGGCATTATGAAGGCTAATTTTGAATCATTACCATGATAAATTTTAGTGATATTTGGTAGAGTTTATAGTTTTGTAGGGTCAGTGAACAACCAATTATTATTTGAATTTTGTTTATCATTTCATATTGGTCTATTTGAACATTTGCAATATTGGTTAAATCATACAGATTTAGCTGGACATCACCTCTTGTGTTGGAATTTCATGTCTAATTAAACTAATCTATGTTTATGATGGAATTTTAATATTTTCAATCTTAACCACTATGCTATATTTTGGTTTCTGTATATTGGTGTGATGCAGAGAGCCATTTAACATATTCAGTAGGTTATTCTCCTTTTGGAGACCAAAAGGGTCTTATTGGGGATGTGTGATCTAAAGGTCATTTTTAGGTGTCAAAAGTTTCCAAGATCTCCTGAACCTAGTACAATATTGAAGAGCATTTTGAGTGCTTTCCAATGCTTATTAGAACATGTAAAATGAACATCATATGCTCTAAATATCGTTGGTCAAAGTTTAGAAAAAATGGTCAATAGTCAAATGGTTGCCAAGTGGACCAATCAACATGTGACACATGGCAGTGAAATAGTAAGAGGGTGTTTGGTTATTGCCTCTGATCTTTGACACTCATGTTTGCTAAATGGGCCAGCTATTTTAGGGTTGGGGACCCTTAGCCCGGGTTGACACACTCTTTTTGTGAAGGGGTACCTTTGCTTCTGTTTCTTCATATCACCATTGTAACATGTTTGCATTTATATGCCTCTATGTTATTTACACATTGCATGTGGAACTTATAATCCTACTATTTCAATTATCAAACTAATTCCATGTATTTTTCAAGTCAATTGTGCATGCCAGCTCTATGCCAAGTTTGAGATATGCCAACTTGAGATCAGTTATGCAACCAAGACAACTCATCATTCCCACTTGTAGATGGTTCTAACTACTCCACTCTAACCTTACCTAAGTTTGGTCAAGATCTAAACTTGAAGGATATCTAGGATCATTTAAACTAATAACAACAAAAGGAGACATAGATGTGGCTGAAGCAACATCACCTACACCAATGACAACATTTTTTAAGGCTTATTCTAAGTTCTAACTTGGTGCATGTGGGATATTAATCCCTATGTATGGTAAATGTCGTGGCCTTGGTGGTTAGAACAAACAAACCATGAGATTGGAACTCATGACTTGTGGCAAAATAGTTAAGAGGACTTACCAATCCACCATGCTTTTGAAAATGTTATGAAAGGCACAAAATTATATTTGTGCCGGGTATTGAAAATGACTATGTAAAAAATTTATAAGGAGCATTTTGTAGAAATTGACATTTTTAGCTAATCTAGAGGAATTTTCAGATCTCAGGGTAAACTAGCAATTTGTTTAGAATTCTAGGATGCTCCATTTGATATATTTGTGCTCCCGATTTAGTATTCATTTGATATATTTTTGAGAAATTGAAGTGATTATTTGACGTAGAACATTGGGAACAGATTCTACAAGTGATTCAAGAATGTGGAGGATGATTACTAAGCATCATCATAGTCTTCCAAAGGTCTAATGTCACGAATTTGTAAGTTTTTAGATTCTATTATGGTATTGTAATTTTTTTCATTGCAATTGAAATTTATTTTTAATAGATTAGTTAAAATGAACTCAAAGATGTAGGTAATTTCCAAACTCTATAAATAATTATGGTGTCATCTTTATTCTGATTTTGCATTCTAATTTCTAATTCATTTTTTGTATTTAATCAGTCAAGTTTAATTTTAATAAAAACATATTTTATCAGTTTATGATAATTACAATAAAAGCATATAAGTGGCTAATGATCATTTGAATGTGTAATTAGAATGAATGAACATTGGAAGCGTAGTCAATTTTAATTCAGTTCGATCAAAAATTTAAATGCCATTTTTCAATATTTGTTTGTAAACTAGTTTTAAAAAGAAAACCAAAGGGGTAAAATATGATTTATGGATATATTTTTTTCCAAAAGGAAATAAATGTTTTTTTGGGAAGTTGATTCCAAATTTTTTTTATCAAACATTTACAAACCCAAAATATTTCAAATTTTGCAAACTGGAAATTGCCCTTCCCATATAGAACTTCAAATATGCATAACTTTCAGTCTGCTACTCATTTTGAGGTGCCATTGTTTTAAAAGTGCAATTTTTACTAGCTCTATGTATTGGTAATATTTTTTTGCCTTGTAAATTTGAGAATCTACAAATTTATTGTGGGTTGTATATTCCTAGTCTTTCAACACATAGTTTAGAACATTCTTACTTTCTACACCATGGATCTCAATTCGATTCTAATTTTTCAACTATCATGAGTGGAAATTCAAAGTGAAAATCATCTTGAGGAACAAAGGCTTACACCAAATCATGATGGGTACAGAAAAATAAATGATACATGAGGTAGAGAAGGCAAAATGGTACAATAGAAGTGATGAAGCCTATGATCTTCTATGCATGTCTATGTCTCCTGACCTGCTCTTTCATATTGAATATACCACTAATCCTAATGAAATATAGTCCATATTAGAAACATTCTTTGGGAATCATGACATTATGAGAGGTCATGAGTTGGAGAATGAGCTCATCAATTTGAGTCCAGACAATTTTGATACAACACAAGACTTCTTCACATAGTTGAAATCACTCAGATTATAGTTGAAACTATGTTGCATTAACAAAAATGATTATAGTGAATTATTTCCATCCTTACTGAATTGGGATCTGACTATTTTGCATTTGTTTCTATGGTCCATGCCACCAAACATGCCAGTGGAGTTATATGGACCATGATGTCCTTGGATGAGTTTCATGTTGACTTAAATTGAGAGCAAGACAAGCTCATTCAAATGGGTACATTGAAGTCATCTAAATCACATGCCTTGATTGTGAGTCATGACAAATAAAAGGTTTATGGTAGCAAGATGAAGAAATAGAAAAATAAGGACCCAAAGTAAAGAAAGGATCAAAAATTTGATGTTAAGTCCAAAGCATCAAAAGAGACCTCCTCTTCAGAGGGGAAACCTAAGAAAGAACAACTCACATGTGGATATTGTTATAAATATGGACATGATGAATCCAAATACATAAATAACTAGATTGACCAACTGATTAAAATACTCAAGAAGCACAACATCAGTGTCCCTGAGTCTTACAATAAGAGTTCATCAACACATGAGTAATCTAAGGCAAAGATAATAATAAGGGTAAAGATAAGGTCAAAGTACTTGTTACAGTTTCATCCCAACCTTCCACATGGGTAATTTATTCCTGTGTAATGCACCACCTGGATTCATCATAAGTCATGTTCGCATCATTAGAGCCTTGTTTTATTCTTTCCATCTTGTTGGGTGATGATACTTCCATAAAAGTTAGTGGGTGTGGATTTTTTGAAGTGAATGATGGGAATTTCATGATGTTCTATATTTTATCTCTTTATCCACCAATCTCCAATCTATTTATTAAATCACTCACATCAGTTTGGATAAGAAATTTGAGTTCACATCCAATTCTATGATTATTAGGGAAACAAATAGTGACTCCATTTTTGCATTTGGGAAAGCAGATCACCAATCATAATTGTATACTATCTCACATTTTTCTCCTAATCAACCCTCTATTGCAATTATCACTCATTCAGATGGGGTGAATAGTTTATGGAATGAGTGATTCAACCATCTTAACTATCATTACTTGGAGCAACTTAGTCATCAAGACATGGTTTTAGGGTTACCATGAGTCAAATTGTCTAATGGAGTTTACTAAGGTTTCATACATGGTAAGCATCTTGAGGAGGATTATGACAAGGGAAAATCATAGAGATTTGAATAGATATCAAAGATTATCCGTAGTGACATTGTTGGTCCATTTTTAATACCTTCATTTAACAAGTTAAAGTACATGCTTATTTTCATCGATGAATTTTTGATGCATTCTTGGGTGTATTTTCTTAAGCATAAACAAAGGTGTTTGATCATTTTTAGGACTTTAAGGCATTTCTTGAAAAATAGTTAGGTAAAGTCATCAAGATTTTGCACATTGGAAATGGTGGTGAGTATGTCTGTAATAATTTTGAGTAATTATGTACATAAGCGGGGATTGAACTATAATGTACAATTTCATATAATCCTCAGTATAATGATGTTACAAAGTGAAAGAATATGTCCTTGAAGGAAATGACCAATTGTATGATACGGTCAAAGTCTCTTGCACCTCAATATTAGGTTGAGGCCATCATCTATACGTGTTATATCTAGAATCAATTTCCTCAAAAAGCATTGAAGGGAGTCACTCCTTTTGAAGCTTGGAGTGTTAAGAAACCCATGGTGAAGCACTTCCAAGTATTTAGATCTCCTACTATGGTGTATGTTCTGAATAAGAAATGTAAGAAAATGGAACCTCAAATTTAGCCTTGCATCTTCATTAGATATCCATAGGGTGTTAAGGGATACAAGCTTATCCATCCCACCACTCATGATTTATTCATTAAGAGGAGTGCTCGATTTCAAGAGGGTCCTCAATTATCTACACATGAAACTCATCCTTCTTCTTTGGATGCATTGGGATTTGATGACAATTTTGATGATTCAGATCCACTTGAGTAGCTTCTTGATGATTCAAATTCTTTTAGTTATGATGATGAGTGTAGTGATGAGGATTAATCTCCTCCTCCCAAAATATATTCAAAGGATGAGGAATACCCTCATAACTCTTTGAGCATTGGTATTATTTTGGATAGGTAAAAACTATGAAGTGTTGGCCAATGGGTTGAAGATCCATTAGACACTTGTCAAACCCATTAATAATTACAAAATTCCCCACATGTGTTTATTATTTCTACTTCTGATCTATAGTCAATTTTTGAGGCATCAGGCACTCATGAGTTGGAAACTACTATGTAATAGGAATATGATTCCTTACTGAGGTAAAACACTTGAGATTAATTCCCTATTCCTAAGGGAAGAAAACTTGTTTGATGTAGGTAGATCTATTAAATTTTTTTTGCAATAAATGGATTTGTAGATAATTTCAAAGCATGTTTGGTAGCAAATGGTATTTATTAGGTACCTAACATTAACTATACAAAAACGTTTACCTTAGTTACCAAAATTAACTCAATCTGACTCACTTTCACCATTACTGTAAAACATTTTTGGAATGTTCATCAAATGGACACAAAGATTGAATTTTTTCAATATGACCTAAAAAATGAAATATACATGGAGACACCAAAAGGATTTGTGGAATATTTATCTTTAGTATACAAACTTTAAAAATATATCCATGGCCTCAAACAATCTCCTCGAGCTTGGTATGCCAATATGGACTCCTTTATTATTTTAGTTGGGTTCACTAGATAATATTATGATCCTAATGTATATATTTCATGGTAGGATGATTCACTATTAATTTTGTTTCTCTATGTGGATGACCTATTGATCATAGGTAGTTCTTTATCCTCCATTAAAACAATGAAAACTAATTTGTCTAATAGGTTCTCAATGACTGAATTGGGCTTATTTCATTACTTTCTTGAGATTGAAATTTCTTAGTCTGAATCTAAGATCACTATTGTACAATCTAAGAATGCTCTTGATTTATTTTCAGGGTTTAACATGGTTGACTTTAAGCCAACTCTGACTCCTTTTCTATCTAGAATGAAGATTGAGGATAATTTTTCATCTCATTTGGTTGATGTTACCTAGTATTGGCAACTTATTGGCAGTCTCATCTACCTTATGCATACTAGACCTGATATTTCATATGCAGTGGGCATGGTCTCCAGATTCATTTAGGAACCACATGATCTACACTAGAAAGTAACTATTCTACACTACATTCAAGGTAATCATAGCTTTAGGATTCACTATGGATCATGCATCAACATCAACTTGATTGGCTATACATATTCATATTGGGTTGGTAATATTCAAAATCATAAGTCTACTTTAAGCTACAGTTTCTCCCTTGGTTTAGATTTGATTAGTTGGTCAAACAAGAAATAGAATGTTATTACTTTATCTTCTATTGATGTAGAATATATAGGAGTTTTTAATGTTGCCAGTGAGGCTATTTAACTTTAGGAAATTCTCACTAAGTTTGGCATTTGATTTTGATGACCAATGGTCATATTTTGGGATAACCAAGGCACAATCCAAATATGTAGGAATCTAGTCCTCCATCAACAAACTAAGCATATCAATATTCACATGCATTTCATTTAAAATCTCATCCATGAATAATTCATTAATCTTCGCTACATCTAGATAATGGATAAAATTATTGATATATTTACAAAACCCTTCACTAAGATCAATTATCTTCATTTATGAGTTATTCTTATAGTTCAGACAACTCTATCTTCTTCCTTCTCTTGGGGAACATCTCTATGTACTTGGGTACCGAATGAGGCCTTTGTGCTGGAACCAAATTATTCTACCCATATACCTTACACTTAAGGGGGGTGTTAGTGTAGGCATTTTCCCACTATGTGGTTTTACCTACATGGTCTAATTAACTTTCTTAGTTTAATAATAGGTCATTAGGAAATATATACTTTACATCATTTTCTAATTATGAGTTGAGTTAATTAACTTTTTTGATGAACTAATTCCTCACTATATAATGTGCTTTCCTATGTAATTTTTGGCTAATGAATGAATGAATATTAATATAACTTTTTGTTTTGAAGACTAGTTTCTTCCTCTTATGAGTTGCTCTTCAGATTTTACTACTCCATATAGATTTAGCCTCATACATTCTACCATATTTAGTTGATATTTAATTGTGGCCCGCTCTGACAAAAACATCAAAAAAATAAAAAAATAAATTACCAAGAGAAGGAAAAATATCAACAAGGGGAGAATAAATGTTAGCATGGGGAAGAAAAATGTCAACAATGAAAGAATAAATATCACCAAGGGAAGGAATAATATTATAAATTGGTGTGTGTGCGCGCGTGCACGCGTGTGTACATGTGTTCACGTGCATGTGTGTGCATGCATGCACACGAACGTGCATGTGTGTGTGTGTGTGTGTGTGTGTGTGTGTGTGTGTGTGTGTGAGTGCGTGTGCACACATGCACACATGTGTGTGTATTATAAGATATTTTTAATGTGTGTGTGCACATTAAAAATTTAGAATTTTTTTACATTACATATACATATATATAGTAGTAAATTTGTAATATGTATACACACACACATATTACAAATGTAATATATTTTTAATGTGTGTGTATATATACACATTAAAAAATTATTATATTTTCTTACATTATATATACATACACACACACATGTATACATGTATGTATACATAAAAATACATACATATTTTATGTGTGTGTGTGTGTGTGTGTGTGTGTGTGTGTGTGTGTGTGTGTGTGTGTGTGTGTGTGTGTGTGTGTGTGTGTGTGTGTGTGTGTGTGTGTGTGTGTGTGTGTGTTACATAATAAAAAATAATCCAATACTATAATATTAAAGATAAGATGCTTTCACAGTTTATACATTCACATAAAATTCTTTTGGAAAAACTATGTTAAAATTTTTGATTCTCAATGTTTTGGATCCTCTTCTATGATCCTTCATGATGATAAAATTCATAATATAATATAATATTCATTATACATTTGATTAATTTTGAAATAAAATATAAGAATTATAGTATTGTTTTTCAAATCTGAAGAGGATTTTTATTTTAAACTTATACACTTGATTCCTTATATATTTAAATTTAATATATATTGATTAAACTTTAAAAATATTATTGGATTCCATTTTTTTTATCTTATTTTTTATTTATAATACTTGCTTTGATTTTATAATTTTGTTTTTTCCTTCAAGATGAAGTCTTTATTCTAATTTTTTTGTACAAACCCCAAAACTATCTATAAATTACAAAGGAAAATGTAGTTTATTATATATCTACAACAACACATGCTCTGGGGGCATGTTTGGCTCATCATGATGAGTGGGGTAAAGAACATGCAATTTATTATTTGAGTAAGACACTTGTAACATACGATAAAAAATAAACACCAATTGAAAAGGCCTATTTGGAAATGGTGTTTTCCTCTCAAGAGTTGCATCACTACATGTTAAATAACAAGACCATTGTTATAGCCAAGATCAATCCACTCAAATATTTATTATCTAAGGCAACTCTGACGGTTTGCATGGCTAAATGGGTAATATTATTGATTGAATTTGATGTTGAATATCAAAACCAAAAATACATTAAGGGGAAAGTTCTTTTAGACCAGCTTATTGAAGATCCTATATTAGATACACAATCACTTACCATCGATTCCCCAAACGAGTCAATTATAACTCTGGAATTAGTAGCTATTGAGTCCAAAAGGTGGACATTATACTTTGATGGTTCATTCACATCCCATAGATCTTTGGTTAGTATCTTGTTCATCACATTGTAAGGGGATCTCATTCCCAAGGTGTCCCATCACACTAACAACATGGCTGAATATGAAACAGTCATTATAGGAATTTGTCTTGCCATATATTGAAATATTTAGTAGTTAATGGTATATGGGGATTCCTAATTGACCATTAATTAGGCTATGGATTGGTACCAAACTAGAGATGAGAATCTTTTACCTTAAAAAACTATGGTTGAAAAACTCAAGCCTCATTTTGACACCATTCCATTTGAAGAAATACCCAGAGCTAATAACATATCAACAAATGCCATGGTGACCATTGGGTCTATGATAGTAGTGGCTAGTAGTGTCAAAGAGTATCAATTTATTATTGAGAACCTATTTCAACCATCTCACATATATCTAGATTTTGATATGGTATGTGATATTATTGCTCCCAATATCCCTTGGTACCAGGATTTATACACCTACCTCCATGACCAAATTATTCTTGTGGACCTATCATGATCCCAATGTAAAGACTTCATTCATAAAACTACCCAATGTACTTTACTTGGTAATACACTCTATCATAGGGACTATGATGGAACACTACTTCATTTTTTAACTTTAAGAGAATCCAAATTAATGTTGAAGGACATACATAAAGAACTTGTGGGGCCCAGACTAGTGGCTTGGTCCTTACCAAGAAAGTCCTCTGAACTAGGTATTATTGGCCAAAAATGGAGACAAATGCTTTCTAATATGTCAAGAAGTGTGCTACTTGTCAATGACACAGTGATTTGATCCACATTCCTTCCTTACTACTCTAACCAATTACTACACCATGGCCATTTTTTACTCGGGGACTTGATATCAAAGGGAAAATCAACCCCACTTCCTTTGATGGACATAAGCATATCCTAACTACTACAGAGTATTTCACTAACTGGATAGAGTCCTTTCCCCTCACTTATATAACTGATAAGTAGATTTCCATGTTCATCTACTATCACATCATCTGTCACTATGACATTCCTTCCACCACTATATTTGATAATGGTGGCCCATTCAAAAATAAAGATGTTAAATCCCTGTTTCCCAAATTTCAAATCAATCATAGAAGAGTTATGGCCTTTTATCCACAAGGTTATGGCCAATCTAAGGCATCAAACATAACCATTATTAAGATTTAAAAAGATTGTCAATGACACTAACTGTAATTGGCATATATAATTATTTCTAGCCTTGTGGGCTTACTATACTATTACACACACTACCTTGCTTTCTTTATTAAAAAAAACCCAAAAACATTGAAAAGACTTAGAAAAAACCTTAAAAATAAAAAAATTGTGAAAATTGGCTTATAATTTCCATTAGAGATATAAAGGCTAATCCTATTATCTAATCTGATTCATTTCAAATATTTTTTACCATACCATTTGTTATCCTCCCATTTCAAGGGGAACTAAATCAGCCTAAGGTCCACATGATCTATGTAGGCAACACTTGGATGCATGGAACATCTTAGCTTAGCTCGGCTGCTTGTCATTCCCACTCTTTATTTCTACTTCCATTCCTATATCTCTCATCTATTGACTTAAAAATGTTCTCACCATTTTCTGAGTAACCATTACCTTACACTCTCATTGCTTTATGACTAACCATTGCCTTATTCTCTCATCATTTTACGAGCAACTATTATCTTAAATGCTCTCATTGTTTTGAAAGTATACCTTTCCTATTTCTCTTCTATAATCACATACCTAATTTTAATCACTTTTATTATATCCCAAATCCTAGGATAAATACGTTTAGCCTGAAATCCTTAGGACTATGTAGGCAAATTATACTTGCATGGGGCATTTAGAGTCAACTCAACCACCTCGTTTCCTATTCTTCTATTCCCCCAACTTGTCTACAACTGATCCATTATCCCCTTATCCTAGGGGCACCAAATCTAAGTGCAACACCTTACTAATCACACATCCATAAATTGTTGATAACTTAATTAGGTTTCTATTTCTATTGTGTTAGGTTTATATTTTATTTGTTTGTATGTTTATTTATATTCGTTATTTTTTATATTCTTTGTCTATATTTGATACATTTTTTACACTTAAGTATTTTTATTTCATATATTACATTTAGGTTTTTTACACTCATATTTTAATTTTATTGTTGGTTTGTCTTTGGTTCAAATGGGTTTTATGTTCAACATTGGTTTTGTTGTTCCATATCATTATCTTGAGCTGTAAAGCATTCGCATTTGAACAAGTCCATAAAATTGACATACAATGTTATCATATGTTATTTATAATTATGATGCATAATATCATTTGCAAAATTAAAACCCAAGTTCTCAAATCTTATATAGCAGTGTTGTGCCAAAAGCATCTCTTCAAGCATAAACTATCTATACATGATCCAAATGACACAACCACATCACATTACCAATATTTTCAATAAGCATGGACATCACTATGATAATTAAGGATATGCATATCCTACTGTAAACATCTAATATATAGTCATACAACATGATATATCCATGGGCTCGTCACAAAGTAAAATATGCCATAGTAAAGAAAATAACAAAATCATGGAAAATAAAGAAACATCAATATCCACATTTTGATCAACAAATCCACATTTAACATCTCAATAGTGAAAGATCAAAGATCATCATGTATCATAAAATAATATCAAGTGTCCATGTAAAATATCCATGAGTGCAAATTAATTTCACATATATCTCAAAATCAAATTTGTATACATCATGAGAATATATACATCTCATATAATAAAAATGTAAATCTTATCTCTAGCTCGCTTTATCCCTAGGGAGACTCTAATAAAAACTCTGGCCTATGCCTGGAGGTGGTGGTGTTAGACCCATCACCCTCCACTATGGTGTTGGTTGAGCCACTGACTACTTTGATGTTGTAGTATGTTATGATCTAGAGGTTTGACTAGTCTGTTGACTCTGTGTAAACTCTCGATAGGATGATACCATACCCTCTACTAGCACTACCAACTCATATAAGTTGTGATAGTAGGTGATCTCATCCTTCACACATAAGGAATCATCCTTCACCTATAGGGCATCATCCTTGGCTTGGATCACATTAGCTAGTGATCTAGCCAACCCTTCATCTAACTTAATCTGATGTGCCTTAACTAGCTCCTCATGAATCCTCTGAACATCCCTCTCTACACCATCCTAGTCTATGTGAGCCTTATCTCACTTACTAAGAGCTATAATTGGATCGACATCACATAATTTAAGTTACCCCTATATGGCTATCATCTGGGAAACTTACCCCCTCAATGCTATAATCTTTGTATCCTAGGTGAAAATGATGCCCTACAGTCTAGTAGTCTCCCCATGAGTTATTTACAAATCAATCCATAGCCCAACTACATCCTACTCTAGGCCAGTTATCTTAGCTAATATTCCCATGATCTCCTACTATAGCATATCTAATAGCCATTGCTCCTCTATTGACCTAGTATTAATTAAGGTCCTAACCTTCCTTGTACCTAAACCTATGCCATGCATAGAGAGCCATGCCTCTCCTATACCTATGACTATACCCTACCCTCAATCACCATATGTAACCTTAGGCATATCTGTGTCTAATGAGGGACTCTATCCCCTATGTCCATGTCCATATACATCCCCTATCCTCAATGTCTCAGCCAAATTATATATACAAGGGAATAAACTAAACACTTATGACTTGTGCAACCTATTATACCACATGTTGTAATTGAATTTGAACAACCTACTTCATGGGCTACTACATAGGAACCTAAACAACCTAAAGTGGGAAGACCTAAGGTATAACCAACTATGTGGGAGCCTATCCCTGTACCTATCTCTATCTCTAGTCGTATCCCTATGCTAAAGCTTTACCTCTATCTCACCCTCCTCCTATGTTATCTTGGCTATTGGGGTTGGGGTATATTCAATAAAATGGGATTGAAACCTACCCACCATGTCACATATGCATCTATCACACAATAATCTACTAGACCACTAATATAGGTCCAATCTATGGGTTATACCATATCAAATCTCATAATCACTTGGGTTCTTAACATGGGTCATTCCCACTGTCATTGCTCTTGAGTCACATGTGAAAAGAAATGAGTTCCTTTTGGCATATCTTGTTAGAGTACAAGCTTTTACTGTACTCGATTAGGCTTATACCTCTCCATAATAAAGTCATGCTATTTTTTGATGTAGCATGGTGTTAGCATATACCTAGTCATAAACCTGTCCTCTACCTAGTTGAAGTGAATAGTCATTAATGGACACCAAATTAAGTCACCATCTACCATTTTGTTTATGGATCATAATTTGAAGTACAATTATCCTCTATGACCTTAGAGACCTACCCCTATCTGGTAACAATCAAACATAAGTGGGTATTACGCTCCTCTCTACATACACTAGTTGACTAGTCATTCTATAATGATATACTCCCAGACCCAAACCTATAATAAATTATTGTGCCCAATATTCTAGCACATTAAATAGGTAATCAGGTAAAAATAATTGATATAACTATGTCAGTACCATAGGGCCCCAAGCAAACTAAGTGAAAGAATCAAACATGTCCTAAATAAATCCTATAAGGCCAATATGAAAGTGTCAGCTACTTTTGTTAGGAAGTAGGAGGGTGATGATAATATCCATCAGAATCACTACCTCACTCATCATTGAGGTCTGTGCCTCTCTAAAAACTCCATCTAGGGGAATGCGAAGTCCTCTAGGGAGTCAATATCTATGGACCCATCCTCAATTACAACACCTATCACCCCTCGCATGTACTCAAACATAGTTCATCAACACTCAAGCATTCAATAGATCTTATGATTGAGAATGGATAGTCATAGGATCTTCCATACATCCTTAAGTGTCATTATGGCCTCACTTATGGATAAGTAAGAAGTCAAAGTCTTAGAGTGCCAACACTCTATTAGTGCTAATAAATATGCCCCATCAGTTGGAATAATATGCATTTGAGCTATTTGAAGTAATTCAATTATCTCCAAGATCACTATCAGGTCATATGTCATCATCCCACGATAGTGTAGTACTTTAGAGCACCACATACACACTATCATCATAATTACTCACTCTTGCATGTCACAAAGTAAAATGGAATAAATTCAATCACTCATCTATTTTCTCTTAGCTGATCATTTTACTACTTTGTTCTAATTTTAGCCATGGTATTTTATTCTTCTATCCAAAATTAGCCCTTTCTCATTTGTCATTTTCCACTTATGGTGTTCTTGTTATTTTCCTTAGTAATCCAACCATTTAGCAGTGTGTTCCTATTAGTCAATAGGGCATTCTCACCATTTCCCTTAATGGTTCATGATATTTCCATTTTACAAGTCATTCTAACTAATTAGCAAGACGACCTTGATATTTCAAGTGAGTTTACCATTTAGTTGTCTTGTCCATTAACTAGGCATTTCTATCATTTATTTAGAATTGTTGCCCTTTATCTGGCATTTCTTCTGTTTGACTGGCATTTTTACCATTTGACTGGCTTTTCCATTATTTTTGATGAAATTCACCCAATTTAGCGATATCATTGATTTGGATATTTCCACCCACTTTGTCAAGGTTGTTGAATTGGCTACAGGTTTATCTTCTAGTCCACGACCTCATCATTTTTGTTGTTGATTGCATCATTTTCACATTTTTGAAAAAAATGAGTTTATCATTTTGAGTTATTCCTATTAGCATTAAATGTAATAAATGATGAAATTGAAAAATACTAATTGCACTTAACGATGCCCTTCTACCCACTAGTGTTTGATACTATCTCACACTCTCAACTAAGTCCCTATGGTATGGGATATTAGTTATCTTCTCTACTTCTCTCACACACAAAAATTAAAACTCTCAATTTCAATAGGGGAGGGTAAAATAAATTAATTTTCACCCCCAAGGGGTGATTTTATAGCCTAAAATTTGAATTTTTCACCCCTACCCCTATTATGCTTGACAAGAGTCTTAGTTTTGCCTCATTGATCTTTTTTTCATCTTGTTTTCTTCTAATTCTTTCATTTTCCATGTCTATTGTTAAATCTAATGCCATTTAATTCTATTTGAGGACCAATCAGTCAAAATTATGTTTTCCTATCCCACCCTTTAGGGGGCATCCTAGGCCTCCAAAACACTGTCTAGGGCATTTTCATCAACCCATTTTCCATAACTCTATTAAAATAATTGAAAGTGGGAGCAAAATTATTTCTTCAAATTGTGATCATTTTAAATGACGTTTCTATTTTTAAAAAATCCATTTCTTATCCTAGATGTCTTGCCATGCCGTTTTGAACAATGAAAAACTATATACATCTATTCTCACCACTACCATGTTAGAATTGTGACTCAGAATGACTTCACATAATAAAACACAAACTAGGATAAAAACCATTGAAATTCTCTAATTCATTTAGACAAATCATGTACAATTTATAAAACATCTTGATACATCCTTAATTGGGGCAATGGATGGTAGCCAACTATTAGCTTTTCTCAATTCCATACTATTCAAATTACCACTTTATAGACAACTTTCTAGGGTAATTAATTGGAACAATTTTGCAAATTTTGACATTGCACAAAGAACCTAAAGGCTAATCAAGATTAATTATCAAATCAAAGAAAATCAACTGGCTAAAATAAAAATCCATGAAAATAAGTTAATCACTTGACTATGTCCTATTCAAAATTCAACCAAATATTTGAATAAGACATCATCATCACATCATCAAAAATTTGTCATGACCTAAGTATTAATAGATGCAAATATCTGAATTAAGAGAAGCCATGCCTTATTAATATTCCCTCTTTCCAAAATATTAATTGAATTTGCTTCAAATTTTGAATTTATTTGTGACCACTCATCTCAATCTTGATCCAAAGGCCACTACTGATCTAAAATACTTAAAAATACCATGGCCATTACACACTTTCAACAAGATTTTTAGTGCAAAGATATAATTTAGAATTTATTCTAAAGCTTCAACCATTTCTTCAATGTTTCATTCACAAACCAATCCAAATGGTGCATGAGAAGATGTTGGAGGCATTTACCCACCACATTTCTAAAGATCTTGAGCTCCATATCCAAACACAAAAATGCTTCTGGACTGGTCTTGAAGGGAAATTCATAAAAATGGTATAACATTGTCTAGTTTATGCTCTTGTGTTTTCTCTTTACTTCATTAACTTTGCTCAACCGAAGGAGTAGGCTTAATATGTTTGTTATTGATTTTATTCACTAACGAATGGACTAACCTATTTTATAATCATATTTTACAAGAAAAACCTTAAAATTATGCATATTAATATCGATATCATAGTATCTAAAACTTATAAAACCTTGAATAAATATATTCAAATAATATTAGATTCTTATTTAAATCCAGAATAAAGGGGTGTGTATTAAAACACAACACAAAGCTGACTATAAATGTTGAAAAACAAAAAAGACATTAAAAAACACAAATCATGTCTCTTTTTATTAATTTATCTCATGTAAAAAGTTTATTTTAATACCTCATCTTATTAATTTATCATTCTTAAGAGAAATTTCTCTAATAGTATATATCCAAAAGCCACTTATTGAAAACATTTCCAATGATTATAGTTTCCATAAATAATTCTTTAAAAATATCATTAGAAATCATAATTATAATCCAAAAAAAAATTTGTTCTTTTCAACATAGAGTATGGTTTCCATTCTTTCAAAATCTCATTAGAAACCATAAAAATTTCCAAGCTAATTTGATTTTTCTTTTAATTAAAAACCATAAAAATTTCTTTAATTTGCAACATAGATTATGGTTTGCATTCCATTTATCAGTCAACTCATTGGCATGTTTACCACCCTCAATTTTTCAATCAATATCATATTTTATGATACTCCTCACCTTCATTATACCATTTAAAATATAATATCATTTATTGAAGTGTGAGAAAATGTGGGTGAGGTGTTTTTACAATGTTTAATATGAAAGAGTACCCCATCATACTTATAATCATACCTTTCTTTTCCACTTAGATTGTATTTCTAACAAAGGGACCATTGGTTTCAACAAAATTGTCTACATTTACAAGGGAATTTTTAGTGGTTAATATATTTTAATGTATGTTATTCATGTGATACGATATTGTAGAGAGTTAAAACTAGTTCCAGGCATTTGTTTAGTTATTTTTTAAAATTATTTATTATTTGGTGTATTTTTTAATGTATAGGTGATTGGTTTAAATTAGGGTGATTGGTTTAAATTAAGAGTTACTTAATCAATATTTTGGCTTTTCTAGTATAAAATTTTCTTTTGCATATTTTTGTACTAATTTCTATAGTCATTTTCAAATCTCCTTATCTCGTGTCAAAATTGTTTAGGTAGTTTTTATATTTTTCAAGACCATCAATGAAGTATTTATTTTGATGTTTGTCCTTCCATTTTGAATTGATGCACCCATCTATCCCTTTCTACATTTCCTATTTTAATTTATTATAAGTACGCATACACGTGAATATATCCAAAGTTTGAGTTCACATCATTTAATAAATTTAAAGTGAATAGGTTCATATGATGATCAATAATTCTCAACTATAATCTAATCCTTAGAAAGAATTATTGTTTGAGCACTCTTGAAAATTTTTACTGTAAATATTTCAATTATCCATTTTTTATTTATCAACTTTTTTTTATCAATATAACTTTTTTGAAGATATCCAAAACTATCTGGGACACAAATGGGAGCCCAATCCCTTAGAAATAACCATGAGCAATCTCAAATCCATCATAAATAACCTTTATTTTTCTCAAATCTAACACAAATGAGAGCAACTAGCCCCAAATGCTCAACAAGATTTGCCCTAAATGGATTTTTATTTATTGACATCTTTTTTAACTTTAAAGGTTATTACATATTAGAATGGATAGTTAGTTAATGATAACAACTAACCCTAACTTGTAAACCCCCAAACAAAACCTTTATCAATTTTAAATGTGTAAATTTTAAGAATATAATAGTAAAAATGCACATCTAGTTTGAAAGGAAATATATATGTGAACATAATTGAATATTTTTTGTGTAGTTGTAAATCCTATCACCTGACCATGTAATTTGTAATGAGTGTTTGTACAATCCTCCCAAAGTGATAGTCATATACTCAAATTTAGGTGTGACAGGTTATAGATGCACATGGGTAGGATCAAAATGTGATCACAAATCATAATAAACTCAAACACCCTCATTTATTAGAGCAAAAACACATTGCAAACTAAACTACTCCTATCTCTCTATGTATGATTATTTACTTAATTGAGCATTGCTTGTCTATTTTATATATTTAATAATACTCAAATTAACATGGTTATATTTATATGCATACATTTTGGTGAACTCAAACTATATTACACCTCCTATGTTTTCATATTTAGGTAATCCTTCATTGTACATGTTGCTAGGACTAAATTTGTGAATGTTTCATGTCCTATTTTTTTTCCAATTTTTATTAAAATTTAAAACTCTAATATGTTTGTTCTTATGTAATACATTTGTTTTCATATTTAATTTAATTTTATCACACACAAAAAATAAAAATAGAATAAAAAGAGTTTCCATTTAGAAGAAGCGATAGGCATTATGAATAAGAAATAAATATTATTGAAAAATCCTTGGTTACATTTAAGTTTAGAAAAAAAAAATGGCATAATTTTTTTTGAATGTATCTTTACAATATAACAATGTGTTTCCTCACCTAAAACTAGGCATGCATATGTAAAATGTTGTATCTCCTTTGAATGTGAATGATATGATTCATTATATGAATAAAAAACTTCAAATTAGTTTTTGAATGATAATCATAAATATCATGATGCTCAAACCAATAATAGTTTTGAAGGTAATCGGCCAACTAAAAATATTCCAAAGCCCACTAGTGAGATACATGCACTTTCTAGTGTCTAATTTAATAACTTCCTGTTAAAAAATACTTAAAATATTGCAAACATGTCAAATATTTTAAAATAATTTAAATGTTATAAAAATACCCTAAAATGTAGTTATATCCTAATCATCTACTAATCCTTCTATATTGTATTCACCTCTTAATCCTCCCATTTTACTATCACCTCTCAATCCTCCCATGTACTAACAATAAATGCAAGATTTAATACCCCATATTCACTATGTTTAATGTTATCACTCCACTTACTAATCTTAAGCTAAATCCCCTCATTAATCTTTTTCAATGTTCCACTTCTTTCTACAAAATTCCATATTCCCAAATCATCTCAATGCATTCTATTTTCTTCAATCAATACTATTTTTTAAACACCAAACATTCGAAAACCCTAAATGACCACAATGATGCACACTCTTTATAATATGAAAAATTAAATGAAAATCTTTTTTCGATGATTATAAAAATTAATATTAAGCAAATACTAATGATATTTTTTTTAATCCTTTAGTGACTAAAATTATGTCTCTATACTTTTCCTCTAAACCTTTTTGATTCAAAATTTAAATTTTTTAATGGAAAAAGAGATCCTTCACATAATGTTAAATTATTTTATGCTTTTTGATTATATTTTTGCTCGTGATGATCAATTATTGACTAGACCCTTTCCTATAATCCTAAATGATTATAATTTTGAATGGTTTTGTGCTCTTTCATATGAATATTTTCATTGTTTCACAACCATTGTAGATTATTTCTTTGCTCACTTATAAATCACTACCAAAATCCCATTATGTATTTCAACGAAATGTTACACCCCTCGAGTCATTCTCATCTAATGAAAGCCTTTCAATCACCCATTGGAAATAAAACAAGTTATATTTTTTCAAGTACCCATCGGGATCTTCATCAAATGCTCACATTGGACTACTTAAATAGGATTTAGTTTTTGACAAATATTAACATATTTATGATAGAATATGAATAATATCTTGTAGTATATATTTGACCAATGTAAAAAGGATTCTTAAAATTAATTTATACCTAAATGTTGCATACATAACTATGAATGTAATGTTGATGTTTTCAATTATTCTTCATTCACGAGATTTATATAAATATTTTTACATAATATTACTCTTTCAATCACCTTAAATTAAGGTTATTTAAAGATGATAACAAGTAGGGAGGTTCAGGCGGATTAGGGCATGCAAGAAGTCTATAATTTAAGTTTTTAATTTAATAATATGCATCTACATATGACCTCTCATCAAACGATATATATTTATAAAAATATTTTTTTTTGAAAAATCATCTCTTACTTTAAATGGAATAAAATATTATACAACATTAATAATTTTTTAAAATAATAATTTTATATATCTATAATTAAAAATAATAATAAAATACATAAAAAACCACTACCAAATAATCTAACATTTAAACCTAATAACTCCATTGACATTATTATAAACATCATAATAACATTAAAAACAAAAAACAATTATAAACTAACACTTCATATACTATCAACTATAAAATTTTAAAAATCTACTTAAATAGTTAAAAGGGTGAACATATTAACACTTCTCTTCTTAAATAACTAATTGAGCATTGCTTGTCTATTTTATATATATAATAATACTTAAATTAACGTGGTTATATTTATATGCATACATTTTAGTGAACTCAAACTATATTACACCTCTTATGTTTTCATATTTAGGTAATCCTTCCTTGTACATGTTGCTAGGACTAAATTTGTGAATGTTTCATGTCCTATTTTTCTTTCTATTTTTATTAAAATTTAAAACTCTAATATGTTTGTTCTTAAGTAATACATTTATTTTCATGTTTAATTTTATTTTATGACACAAAAAATAAAAATAGAATAAAAAGAGTTTCCATTTAGAAGAAAAGCTAGGCATTATGAAAAAGAAATAAATATTATTGAAAAACCCTTGGTTACATTCAAGTTTGGGAAAAAAATGGCATAATTTTTTTTTAATGTATCTTTACAATATAATAATGTGTTTCCTCACCTAAAAGTAGGTATGTATATATAAAATGTTATAGCTCCTTTGAATGTGAATGATATGATTCATTATATGAATAAAAAACTTCAAATTAATTTTTGAATGATAATGTAAATGATAATCACAAATATCATGATGCTCAAACCAATGATAGTTTTGAAGGTAGTCGGCCAACTAAAAATATTCCAAAGCCCACTAATGAGATACATGCACTCTCTAGTATCCAATTTAATAACTTCCTATTAAAAAATATTTAAAATATTACAAACATATCAAATATTTTAAAATAATTTGAATGTTAAAAAAATACCCTAAGATGTGGTTATATCCTAATTATCTACTAATCCTTCTATATTGTATTCTCCTCTTAATCCTCCAATTTTACTATCACCTCTTAATCCTCCCATGTACTAACAATAAATGCAAGATTTAATACCCCATATTCACTATGTTTTATGTTATAGCTCCACCTACTAATCTTAATCTAAATCCCCTCATTAATCTTTTTCTATGATCCACTTCTTTCTGTAAAATTCCATATTCCCAAATCATCTCAATGCATTCTATTTTCTTCAATCAATACTATTTTTTAAATACCAATCATTCAAAAACCCTAAATGACCACAATGATGCACACTCTTTATAATATGTAAAATTAAATAAAAATATTTTCTCGATGATTATAAAAATTAATATTAAGCAAATCTTAATGATATTTTTTTTAATCTTTTGGTGACTAAAATTATGTCTCTATACTTTTCCTCCAAACCTTTTTGATTCAAACTTTGAAATTTTTAATGGAAAAAGAGATCTTTTACATCATGTTAAATTATTTTATGCTTCTTGATTATATTTTTGCTAGTGATGATCAATTATTGATTAGACCCTTTCGTTGTAGATTATTTCTTTGCTCACTTATAAATCACTACCAAAATCCCATTATGTATTTTAGTGAAACGTTACACCCCTCATCAAATGCTCACATTGGAATGCTTAAATAAGATTTAGTTTTTGATAAATATGAACATATTTATGATAGAATATGAATAATATCTTGTAGTATATATTTGACCAATGCAAAAAAGATTCTTAAACTTAATTTATAGCTAAATGGTGCATACATAACTACAAATGCAATGTTGATGTTTTCAATTATTCTTCGTTCACGAGATTTATGTAAATATTTTTTACATAATATTACTCTTTCAATCACCTTAAATTAAAGTTATTTAAAAATGAGAACAAGTAAAGAGGATAAAGACAGATTAAGGCATGCAAAAAATCTATAATTTAAATTTATTAATTTAATAATATGCATCTACATATGACCACTCATCAAACTATATACATTTATAGAAATCTTTTTTTTTCTAAAAAATCATAACTATTACTTTAAATGGAATAAAATATTATACAACATTAATATTTTTTTAAAATAATAATTTTATATATCTATAGTTAAAAATAATAATAAAATACATAAAAATCCACAACCAAATAATCAAACATTTAAACCTAATAACTCCATTGACATTATTATAAACATCATAATAGCATTTTAAAAAAAAAAAAAATCAATTATAAACTAACACTTCATATACTATCAACTATAAAATTTTAAAAATCTACTTAAATAGTTAAAAGGGTGAACATATTAACACTTCCCTTCTTAAAGCGTGAGGAAGTACCTCATGAACCTTATAAAAGGATCGATATATGTAAAGTCCATAATTAACATGTGATCAAATATGCCAGCATGGAGTAACAAGACAACCCACAAACCAAGAAACAAAACCCAATCGCATGAACACACTTTTTCCAAAAAGTTTTAAATCTAAAAAAATTCAATCAATCATTATCACACATTATAGATATGAACGATGAAACCTTTAGATCCAAATCCAACACCAGTCACAAGAGAGACTACTATTGACCACCAAAGGCAAGTTTCAAAATTCCAATAAACAAAGAGGGAAAAAGGGTACGTTAAGGTAGAAGTTGCTCTGACACTAAAGTAGAGATCATATCTATAAACCTACCCACACCACACCAGCATCAAATCCATCACAGTTAATAAATGGCATCACATCGCTGTAAACCACCATCGATCCAGATTCGTCGTCTAGCCAGTAGATCCATGTAAACTCAGAAAGCAGGTTTACTTGGACTGAATGTTTTGGATCAAGGATACAAGTTTCTCTAGATTAGTAAACGAATTTTCACCTTCTCCCACCGCCCGTATTGCTGCTGCTTTCAACTCTCACGCTCTTCTCCTCGTATCTCTGCCTTCGTTCCCTTCAATTATTAATTTGACAACCCTTTCTACTTCTGCACCTTTTACAACAAAAAATCTCCATTTTCCACGGCCTCGCTCTTAACCTCCTCAGCCACACGTAGCTCTTCAACCAACAGCTTCTTCACGAAGGGCTGGTCGTACTGAAAAGGCCAGGCCAAGATGGGGACTCCATTACTTACACTCTCCAACGTAGAATTCCACCCACAATGACTCAGAAAGCCCCCAGTTGAAGGATAACTCAAAATAGCATGTTGCATAAGAAACATACACAATATTGAGTTCATCGATTTGCAGTTGGAATGGGGAAATGAAAACATATGACCCAAGAAAAGCCCTCACACTTGATCTGCAAATAAAAAGTTCAGCATGAACCACATGATCTTCAAATTGTACTTATTGGCAACAGCTATGTATGAGAAAGACAAAAGAATAAAACCATACAGAGAGCCACCACTCCAATTATGTACCATGCCTCTTTTTCCTATTCAAACATCCTATTCCGTTGAAGCTGGGAATTAGAAAAACAGAGAATTATAGAAATCTAGAGTTAAAAATAGTATCCTCTTTTTCCTTGGGAAGCATAATTTGTTTTACGGCTTTTGAGGGTGGCCTTTGTGTTTGGGCCTCAGATGGACAAAATGAGTGGATTAAAACCGTACGGAAATGACATCAGGCCCGCCCCGTGGTAAGGAGGAAGAAGATCCCAATCTTGTAAGGAAACCGGTTTCGGAAGATCGGGGAGAATAACTGCGGCCGATCCGTCCGCCGGAAGAGGCAGGCTATTTGTAACTGCCTGCATCATACACAGGCACCGTGGTGACGTAGAACAGGACCGATATTTTCGATTCATGAGCAACCGCGGGCACAAAAAGTGCTGCGTATCTCTGTGTTTGGTGACTCAACTGAAATGTAATGATTTTAAAAATGATTTAAAAATTTAACACACTATATAACTTCAAAATTTTACGCGAGAGGATTCTTCTATGATGAAGAGCTTTCACATTTTCGTATAAACAAGCATTACTCCTCAATTTTCGTGTTTTCACATTTTATGTTTATCAAGAATTTCACGGTTCACATTGTTGTAGACCAAATATATCTGCTATGTGGTCAAATTTTTCTTTGTCCTTAGTTCTGCTGAATTTTCGATGTGATGTTTTTTTTGGTGGTTATTTATTCATCAAATTTTGGACTCTTCTTGAAATATTTTTCCTCTCAAGTTTATTACATATAGATGTCATTTTTCCACTCATTTTTGTATGATTAACATGATACTATACTCCTATTTTATTAATATATAAATATGTTTTTCAATTAAAAATAATTATATTTTCACATTTTATATTTATCAAAAATTATATAAAAAATTTTATGGCTTACATTGTTGTAGCCTAATAATATCTGCTTGCTACATGTGGTCAAATTTTATTGTTCATGTGATTGTGCTTTGCATATTTGCTATCTGCTATCTCAACATGTAAGAGATGATTTCTTACAAACTATTTTGTTCAAAATTTTCTCTAATTTATTAAAAGGAGGGTTTAGTGTATAATTTAATGTATTTAATTATATATATAATGTTATATATTATTAATAATTTTATATATATATATATATATATATATATATATATATATATATATATATATATATATATATATAATATATTAAATAAATTATATAATATTATGTATAATGGTGTAGCATTTAGTTTTATTTTTTTTTAGGGCGTGTGTGGTTTTGGAATGTTTAAGGAATTATAAAGTTTTTTTTCAAATTCTTTGTGCAAGCTACTTACCAATAAATTGGTTCATTAGATTTTGTTTATCTGTAAGAAGTTAATATTTCTCTTTTGCAAACTATTCTGAAGTGTATTCAACCTAACACGACCCAATTTTTCACTCTATGTGAGGAAGGATGTGCCAGTGCCAACATATTATTGTCACCAAAATTTTCCCCATTAATTCTTTTCACAAAGGAAGACTCATCATGCTGAGCGATTTCACTGCTTTTAGATATTGATGGTCATTCATTAGGTATTCTCAATATTTTTACACTCCAAATGATGGCCCTGAGAGATCGTTGTTATGGTGATATTTGGCTAATAATTTACCCCTTGCCACATGGCTCGTGTGAAGGTATTTTTATATGGTTGAAAACCCCAATGACAAGGCTAATCTTCGCCCATGAGATGGTACATGGGAAAATGTGAAGCATGGTATTATTTCAAAAAATATGTGAGATCTTGTCGACCCTCTCCTTAAACAACACACATTAAATATCATGCCTTGGTTTACATGGTCCAATTGTCGTACTATCATTGATTACATATATAAAAAGCTCGACCTTTACATGTTAGAAAAAAATATTTTCTCTTTCTCCAACATTAAGGGCCAACCTATTAATTTGTTTATTTTGAATACATCCTCTTAGACCATTCCATAATCTCTTGTATAATAGAACAGATCACATGTCAGTTCAAAGTGCTACCTAATCATTTCATTCTCAACATATCTTATTACTTAGGATTAGACTCTGTGACCCTGTCCACCATATGCCACCAACTAGATTGAGTGGTATAATAAGACTATTCGACACACCACCAACTTTCTCCACTATTATGAGAAACAAATCACTCATGTCATAAAATGGGGCAATGAAGCTATGATTAAGGAATTTTAGAGAGTTTCCTACCTCCTCAAACACAATCCCTTTAATCGCCATGTTAAGATTTTATATTACTAATATTATTAATTAGTGTATTTTAGTTTGTTTGTTATTGGGAATTGTATTCTCGTAAGGTTTGTTGTTATTTATGCTATTCCGGGTCATTAGATCTTTTGTTATAGGAAGTCGTTGTGCTTCCTCCATAGCTATTTAATAGTCTATGTATATTTGCATAGTAAGAGAGAAATATGTTATTATTTTGTGATTTATAGAATAATTCTTTGTGTATTTGAATGCATGATTTCCTGAGTTAATTTTCTGTATAACTCTGTCCACTTTCCAATAGTGGTATCATAGCAGGGATGGGCTTTCGAAAATTTGTGAAGGGATGTCATTGCTTTCTTCGCCCTCGTGAATGAGAAACAATTAGCAGTAAGCTACATAAGAGCATAGAATAAATTTTTATGTTAAATCTCTATATATGGATGTATATTCTGTCTGAACCTAGCTGGTTTTTTTTCTACATCGGCACTAAAACATTGAAGCACTGTTATTTTACATCAGCGGAGATTCGTATCATTATTTTCTGCATTGCCATCGCTAAACTTGTTAATCTCCATCAAAATGTTGCTCATGCTGTGGGAATAACTGATTACAGCTATCTGGACATCTGTTCTGAGCTTCTTGAGCTGTCCGCCTTGAACTCTACGAGTTCACCTGATGTCTTCTTGCATTTCCACGAACTTGGACGTAACCCGTTCTCTTTGTGCAACTGTGTCGAGAAGACTATATCCTGGCCTACTTTGACGTGTGTTTCGTATACATCTCCCTTGAAACCGTTGTTCAAAATAATGCACAGTTTGGTGTATATCTTATAAGCGTTTATTTTGCATGCTGAGTTTTGTGCCATTCAGACCTGCGTATGAGCTCGAATTGTCATCAAATCTACAGCGGGCATTTGTATCTACCGTCATACAACGTTTATATAGGTTGGAGATTCTCATCAAATGCTGCATAAGCATTTCCTTCATCCGCCAATCAAAGTTGAGTAACCTGTGCGATCTACAACATACCAGTGCATCATCCTTTTCCAACCGGGAATAGAATTGTCTTATTAATTTATGTTAAAAAATACCTAGCTCATTATATTGTTTTAGATCTGTTTTGTTAGTTGATAAATGGGCTTGATCAATATAATTTTCTAGTGTCATGGTTTAGGAGATATTCGCTTAAATGTCAATTGTGTTTAATCAAGGTTTTTTAAATAGTGGGTCAATAATCCAAAGGTGTTTATATCGGGTCCATAGTATTTTTCTATAGTTAAACTTATAAATTATTAGATTTTGGTCGTAGGTTCGGTGAATGTCTCAAGTGTCTTTGATAAGTCATTATAAAAAAAGGTAAAAGCCATTTTGTCTCTTAAGAGTATAGTCAAATCTTTTAATTGTATTTAGTTTTAATGTTTTATAAAAATATCAAAATGTCGGTTTTAAGATTTGTCAGTTTTATGAGTCGAAATTGAAAAAAAAAATGAGTCAATATTTATTGGGTTTATAGTCAAATTATCATCAATAGACAATTTTAATATCAAAAAAGAGTAATGGACTCATTTTTGTTTGTACGCAACGTCCGGATTATGGGAGGAGTTTTCCCTCATCTAGGCTTCATGACTTCATCGGCTGAGTAAGCAGTGGACATACTAGAGGATGGAGGATACACGGAGGTTGGAGGACAATTGACGTTCTCTTGTGAGTCGCCTACGATGGAGTTGCATCATTGGTATGGTGACTTTTTTCAGTGTGTTTGTTTTATGTTGTGCATGGTGTGGTTTTATTTTCATAGTAAGAGAGAAATATATTATTATTGTGTGATTTAAATAATAATTCTGTGTATTTGAATGCATCATTTCCTGAGTTAATTTTTTGCATAACTCTGTTCACTTTCCAATACACCACTTATAGAACCTAGCCGCCTCAGTCAAACACCAAATCAAAGTGGTGGATGGCCATGCTTTCATAAGGGCACAACTTCATGTTTCTTTGCATTGGCTCAAAATTGGAGACAAAGATTCAAATCAATTTTCAAATCCATTAGGTCCAAACAAGAATGAGATCAAATCAAAGCTATCAAGTCAACTCAAGCAAGGCTCACCTCTCTTCCTAACATCTCTACTTTTCTAGACCATTATAAATTAGTGTTTTAAGATCAAAAGGAAATAGTGGAAAAAACCCAAGCTATGCAGACCAATGGCTTTTTGAGGCACCTCTAAGTCTCCTTAAACTCACAGAGGCTCTTCACTACTTGAGTAATGATAAAGCTCCTAGTCTTGACAGATTTCTATACAACTTTTAAAAAGCCACATGGGAATTTGTTGGGCTTGATATGCTTCAAGTTTACAAAGAAACCTAGTAAAATCAATCATTTGGTGCCATAATCAATCAAGGTAATATCAAATTCACACCTAAAATCAATAACCCAGAGCTTATTGCCAATTCGCAACATATCACTTTGTTAAATGTTTCATATAAGAGCCTTGCTAAAGCTCTTTCTAACCATCTTCATCGTGTTCTTCCTGATATTGTAAGATTAGAAAAAATAAGATTTATTAAAGGTAGATATATTATTGATAACATTATTGTTGTCTGTGAAGGTATGGAATAAGCTATAGCTTCACATCAAAGAACCAATTTTCTCAAATTAAAATTTGAAAAATCATATGACAAAATTGAATAGTTTTTTTTATCTTATCTGTGCTAAAGACTCTTGGTTTTGGCTAGTTATTTATCTTGGAAGTTAAAAATTTATTGGTAGATGCCTCTACCTCCCTCATTATTAATGGTCTCAAATCTTATAGTATTGACCTCCATCGATCCATCCATCAAGGTTTCCCTCTTACTCCAGCTCTGTATCTTATTTTTGTATAAGATTAGGATATCTTCTTGCCTCTAGAGTTAAGTGGGTTCTTGTTCAAGTAATTATTTTCTTTGATCGATCTAACCAAATATTTAATGGTCACTTTATTGATGATATTTTCCTTACCCTTGAAGAGCAATAAAAATCTTTCTCAGAAGACATGAAGTGTCTTGATATTTTTTTCTATCTTCTAGGTCAAGTTTGTAATGGAGTAAAACTCAATGTTTTAGAAAAAGCATGGTGCCTATGCCTAAGTGGATTCTCCATTTTAAGTGGAAAGGGATTGATAGAGGATAACAATTCAAGTTTCTAGGAATCCCCTTTTCCTTTGATACTTCCCTGCATAGTTTTGGAAATATTTCATTAACTATGTGGAAAATAAGGTTGAATATTGGGTTAACAAGCATTTCTTTTTACCAGGGAATCTCCAAGATTATACTAAAATCTTGGTAGCTACCCATGTTTATTACTCTTCATGTTAGGTTCCCTCTAAGGCTTCCTATGATAAATTGGATAAAATTCTTAAGGATTTCCTTTGTTTAATGCCAAAGATATGAGAGGATTCCATCAAGTTGCTTGGGCATTTATTGTCTCCCTTGCGATAAAGGAGGTATGGGTATTATTGATATATAAAATTAAATCACAATTTTATGTGACAAATGGGTTGTTATGGCAATTGAAGGCAATGAATCTTGGAAAATATTTCTAAGACATTTTATATCCTCTAGATTCCCCTATGGTAAACTCAGTTGAAAAAATATTGGCTTTCACACCTTTCTCATCATGTCATCTCTAGTGAAAATTGAAGGTCCTTATATGGCCACAATCATATGGAAGCCTTTTGAGGTTGTCAATTCCCATTTGAGATGGATTGGTGAACTAGTTTATCTTTTAATGATCATAATATATGGCGGTCACCCATTATGACCAATACTAATATTCTATTGGTAGAATTACCTTGGATCAAATCACTAAAGATGTTTAGAAAAGGAATTCATACCATTCAAAAATTTGGTCTATGTCAGGGATTGGATTTCTTGGTCAAATCTGAAAGAAAAATTTAATTTGAATAATGTGGACTTACATTTTATTCTTCACATTTAATAACTAATGTTAGATGTAATATTTCACTAGCTAGGCTTGTAGCCACCTTACTCATGGTGGAAGGAATAGAGGTGGAATTATGAAATCCATTTTGAAAACAATTTCCTAGGACTCCTCTATCAAGTTATGAGTCCCTTCTCTTTTTCTCTCAGTAAGTCTATAAGCAATAGGGTCTTAATTCCTCCCCCATGATGTGGATTTCTTGACTCAACTAGATTTGGATGGCTTATCTCAAGCCCAAGCTGGTCCATTTCCTCTGGTGCTTGGTATACCAAGGTCTTCTACTTGAGTAGTGACTCTCCCATATTAGAATTACACAACCCAAGTGCCCCACCTACAAACACACAAAGTCTTTTAAACATCTCTTCTTGTTTTATCCCAGAGTTTAGTTCACCTAAAAATGGATTCATAACCCCTTCTAACCTTAGGATCTTGAGCTTTTATCTTGGTGCCTTGCCTTACTTTAGGATTTGGCTAACTAACCTACTACTATTACTTTTTTATGGAATGTTTTTAGAGATGTTATTTTATTCCAATTATGGAAGGCCTAAAATAATGATTTATTTAACAATGTTGGATTATCTTGTCTCCTATCTGTTAGTGATAATTTTTCTATTATATCTTTGGCTTGCATGCAAATTCATGTCTAAACTAACAAATATGTCATGGAGGTTCATCATCTACAAGAGCTCTTAAACATCTAGGGGAGTGTTCCCTTCATAGGGAGATGTAACCCCTTGATGGTCCACCTTAGGGTGCACCACTATCACCTTTGATGAGGTATATAACTCATTACTATAGTTATAGCTACTTCTTCCCTTGATTCCCATAGTGGGATGGAGGTTGTCATCACTGCTTGGAAAATATGATACATCTCTCTCTTAGAGGGTTTCTTCTATTATCACTACTACTTAGACACAACACACTAATAAATGGGTGATAGATATGACTTTGGACCCCCAAGATGGTTGGGTGACACTATATCCTCTTTTTGCAAAGCCTTCTACTTGGACTACTCTTCCACCTAAGGATAATCCTCTACCTCCTCCCTTGGGTGATATGATTTGTGCTTAATTCTAATTTACGTTATAATGTGATTTGGAGTATTATTTATTGATGTAATGTGGTTTTAAGCACCATATCTTGTCCATATTTATTTTATGTTTCCTATTTTTTTAGTGTTGTGTTTTGAGCTGACATTTGTCCTTTAGCATGAAGTTTGAGATGTGAATACCAACTGATTATGATGATATGTAACCTTATATACCTTTATTATTTTTTATTATAAATTTATATTGAAGCATTCCAATAGTTATTAAATAATATTATATAGTAATTTATATACATTATATTTAATAATATTATTACATAAATATATATATATATTATAAATAATAATATATTATAATATAATATCATGTTTTAATAGTATTTATTAGTCTTTGTTTCTTTTAGTATTAGCTCTCCATAGAACTATGGTCACATCCAAAATGGATCTAAACCTTGAAGCTCATAACTTTTCAATTACATATGGCTATGGAATTAATTTCCTCATTAATAAGGTTTCTTAAGGATTTTATTAACTTGGTTAGATGTGACAAAGGATTATGTGAGAAATTATCTAAGTATGGGGAAGATGACCTCACTTGAGGATGGCATGAAGCTAGTTTATGAGCAGTGTCATAATGTGAGAAATCCTTTCATGAGTGCAACAATTTTTTTCAATGGAAGATCACCCAAATTAACCCTTCATCATCCCCTAATTTGGTATTATGCTCCTTCAGCAAGATTGATGATACAGTTGATGAGACATTTATAGGTAAAAAAGAAGCGCTAATAAAATATGTTAATTTAATTGGAAAGGATCTCATGGGAGAGGATAATTTTGCTCATATCAAACTGAACATCATGTCCCTCTATAAGGAAATTAATTGG